>JARHVA010002642.1:297500-400000 GCA_037957365.1 Torreya grandis | reverse complement strand
CATATCATGATTCTTGATTGTGTATTTATCATCAGGATGACTCCTCTTTAAGGAGGGGAGGATGTCATGACCCTACTGGTTGACACTATGGTCTAACTAAGTTATTGAAATCCACTGTATATTTATCTAGATCTAGGTTCAAATTAGACCAATCATTTTAATTTGTATTTAATGATTCTCTTGCTTATATATATTTACACATACACATACGCACACACACACATGCATATTTGACACTAAGGTAATCTAATTACATTGTGTGTGTGTGTGTGTGTGTGTGTGTGTGTGTGTGTGTGTGTGTGTGTGTGTGTGTGTGTGTGTGTGTGTGTGTGTGTTCATGCATGCATACATGTATGTATGTGTGTATGAATGTCTATATATAGAATCTAATTGTAGAATTTTAATTACTAAATTATAAATTATTTTTAGTCCCAATTTATCAAATGGTTGTTTATGGATGTAGTGTTTTGTTTTTGGCTTATACATTCTCATATGCTTGTAAAGGACTTTTGTCTAATGGGTTTGTTATATGTTATGGCAGTATAACTTTCTTATTGCATGTCAATATTAATAAAGGACTTCTTTGTTTTAAATTTTTATTATATTATGGTGTTTTGGGTTGAGGGGAGTATGTGATTAAATGCTTATGTGGAAGGCAATGTTAAACAAATAAAATAAATGAAACATTATATTTTCCCTTAATTGTGGCCAATGTTGGTTAATCCTTATGAATTGAGTTTGAAATAATTTTCTATGTGTGTTTTTATTATTTTGTATGCTATGGCGTATTGGATTTTAGCCATACATTGAATGATTAGGTGGATAGGCAAGGAAAATAAAGAAAGGAATCATTGTATGCACCCCTGTAAACATTGATCCATGTGGAGCTCACCCTTTACATGGGTCAGAAATAAATAGTAAAGGTATGAATGAAACTATGTTTTTCCCTCATGGAAATTGATAGGTAGGTAGAACTTTATTTTCCCTAATCATAGAATTGGCAGAAATTAAATTTTATCATGAAACAATTTGTTTAGGGTTTGTATATAATGGATGGATCATCTTCTTGGCCATTAATTACATGAAGGATATGGGAAAAGAATGTAAATGTGGTGAAAAAGGGAATGGAGAAAACATGAAGGTTTTAGGCTTGTGTTAAGCTGCTAGCTAAGGAAGAATAAAGGTGTGGTGATAGATGTCATTAGGGTTTGAGGATAGGACAACAAAGAGCATGAGGAGATCTTGGAGAAATGAAAAAAATAAAAAAGTTCCAGGGTTTAGTTTTGTACAATCCACCACCATGGAGAATGGTTTATAGGAGGAGAATAAAGAAAGATGGAATAAAAGAGTGTAGAGCTAGGTGAAGGGGTTTGAATGGATGTTGATGTTACTAGTATGGCACTATAGTGGGAGGCAAGATCTAAAATAAAAACCCTACATTTATTCATTTTAGGCATGTGTATTTCTTTCCATTTTTACATTCTGTTAAATAGATTTTATTTTAATTTTGTCAACCTCTTTTGGGAACCTTGTTGGGCCATACATCCTTATTAGAGGTATGTCTTGCCATATCTACATAGATCTATGTTACAATCGAGTGTAGGAGGGTTTGTGAATGTGTGATTTACTTTTTGAAAATATTTTACTATGTAATGAGTTTTCTAAATAAGTTGGTTGGTTGATTTAAATTTAGTGTGCCACAATAATTATATAGTTGTAGCTAAAAATGATTTATGGGTTGTATTATATTGAGAAGATTTTAATTACTGCATAATTAAAGCTAAGGATTGATTTTTAAAACCTATAAGCATTTTATTTGTATGTTGATGATATGGAAAACCTTTCCTAAATATTGACATTACCACTTGGAAGGAAAACTACTATGGTTAGTGAGTAATTGATAATACACATTTCCATATCGGATATCCTTATTGAACATAAAATTCAGTCGGTATAAATATAATTACATTTGTTGTTTTACATTCCTTGTGATTTCTTTGTCATAACCCTCCATAATGAATGGTACCTCCTCATATGACTCCACATGTAATATTATATCCCTATTAGCATAGACTCCCCATATTAAAATAATATTAATCATACATTTTTTGTTAAGTTGTGTTTACTCCTCATATGTCAAGATTGTGGCTTCAATTGTCAACTATGAAAGCTAATACTAGAAATTAACATTTAAGATGATTTATCTATTGTGCATCCATAACATGCTTATATGGTTCTTAATATATAATGATTGCTTACTTGAATGGTCACTTATATAATTTTCTATTATTATGGTTTATATGGTTGGGTATGCAAGTAGGAAAAAAAAGTGGAAGACTGGTGTATAACCACTTAGTATACTTTTTTATAGTGTGACTCAATAGATGTTATGTAGATATGTTGAAATTGATCCTATTTTATTCTTAATAATGTTTCTTAGATTTAGAATTTAATTTTAGAAAGGATGATTGTGAGAGGTTATTCTTGCAATGATAAGCGGTAACATTTATATTTGTCTTACACACATGGCTTACATTTGATATTATATTTCCTTTATTAGTGGCTAAAAATGATTAAGGTTTTATATTATACAAGAGGTAATCAATTTACCTATACTTTTAGTTGTGTATTTATATCATGGATGGTTGCACTTGTATGATGAAATAAATAAATTATTGAAATTATCACACTAGTATGTTCAGATGGGAATAGGAACTCTCTTCGAAGTTGTATCCATTCATATGCTTGTTATATGCATGGTTGTTCTTGTTTTATGCAAGTTACTTAGGTTTACATTATTTTTTATTGTTTGTAAGTTTATAAGATGGTGCATTGATGATTGTTCCCTTAAAAATTTATTATTGTAGTAGGTTTATGGGCTACTTGGGATGGGTCAAAGTGGAATTAAGTTCATTTGTTTGTTTTCTCTCTTGTTGGTTTTATATTATTAAAGTAGAATTTATTTTATAGAATGTTTGATAAGGAAGGAATCCACATTGCTAGAATTATGCTAACACATTAATTCACACTTTTAGTGTAAGAATTGTTATGTAAGTTGGCTCTTCCTTTGGAAAGTCTAATTTTTTGTTTATATCTATTCCTTTCTTAAGTGATGTATTCATCATTGGTAACCCATGAATGGTTTTAGAGTGATATGTTATTGGTTAAGTTTATTTTAATGCTTTAAATAATGTAGTTGGCACGTGCTATGTTGATTTATTGAGTCAAACATTTGTACTTGTGGGATAGCACAATGGTTTTCTTGTGCTTATGCCTTCAGGCTTGTATTTGTATTCATTTATTAAAGATGTCAATATTTGTATTCTTTAGTGTTTGATTATACTTATGAATAATATCCTTGTATAAGGATTGGTTATATTAAATTACAGTTGCATATTAAGTACTTCAACTTTAATCATGACTAAATATAAGTTGTTGGAATCCCTTGATGTTGGGAAGAGTCATCCTAATGGTTTGGTACATAAGGTTAGAATAATTATGTTTATGTTATGTTACTTGTTTAGCCTCATCTATTAATTTATGATGTGATAAGATTAAGCTTTTCACCTTTCTATTGGTTAGTATTGGGGTGCTTGAAGCATTCCTATTATGTAATATGTAAATTGATAACCTTAATCTTGTAAACACTTATTTCTTAAACAATTAAGTGTATAGTTTCACTATATTCATGATTAGGTACATGTTATTAATACCTCAACATGAAATTACGTGTCGAAAAAATTTATTATAAATGCATTATATTATGATGTTATGGAAACTTGTTCCATGGCACTATTTTCAATAGTTCTATTCTCACGTTAACTTGGGAAATCAACTAAATGGATGCCCTTATATATTTAATACTACTCTTTCTAATATGAAATATTAATATAAAAATATTCCATTTTTCATAGCACTATGTCAAGTGTAAGTAACTAGCAAAACTTTGAATCAAATATTATCTTTCAATGATGTAAATTCAGCCATGATAAACAATCATGAATATGCCTTATGGGTAGTGCAAGCATAAAACCATAGTTAACTGGTAAGCTAATTATATGGGTTATTATTAACTTGGGATTAAATGAAATCAAACATAATAAATGATTGTTAACTTAATTTCAGTTGATGCTCCATTTTTCAATGTATTCTAATTTGGTACATGTTGAGATCAACATACCCCCAATTTTTGAAAATTAGGACCCTTGAAATACTTTGAACTTTAACCCTAAAAAATCAATGTGATTAGATCATTGTTAGAATTTGAAGATCATCCACTTTAATAGAAGTAGGCTTACTAGTTTATAGTTTTCCTTTGAGATTGCCTAATGTTGTTAATAATTGGTCCTCATGTATTATAGTTTTAGGTTTCATGGGGCCATATAGAATGGATCATGATTATAAAAACCTTGGATTAAACCCTTTGGTTCAAATTTGCATTTGGTAGGAGCATTTGGCAGGAATATTTTAAATTTATTTTAGACTTAAGCCTAATTTTTATGTAAGGCTTGGTCATGTTTTTTTAACATAACTAAACCTTAGCATAAAAATTATGCTTAGTTCCCTTTATTTTCCCCTTGGTTCTTTATATTTCTAACTGAGTCTAATGTTATGCTAGTAGGGTCCTTTTATTTTCATAGCATGATCTCATTTATTATTATTTCTTTAGCCTAAAGTTTTAATTCTAAGGCTTCGTTCATGTTTATTAACATGAATGAGATCTTAGACTTAATGCTTTAGCCTAAGTTTTTATTTCCATCTTGAGCCCTAACTTAAATACCTTGCTTCTTGTAGGATCTAACAATCTATGCTTCATCATGGATTTTAATCAGACAATGTGAAGAAAACTTGATAGAACTGAGCACTCAATCCTTCTAACCAATCGTGTTCGAGCATTCAAATCATGATCAATAGCTCACACTTTATCATAGACTGAATATTGGATGGAGTGAAGATAACATTGAAAACTCAAAGGTTAAAGAAGCCCTGTGGAGTATCCATGTGGCACTCCTACATTTAAAGTTTGAAATCAAAGGGTCCTGTATATTAAAAGGAACCAATGGTGTGTGACTACTCAAATCATGATCCTACATCTCTTACTAAGTCTTGATTTTTGATTGGATGGAGTGAATTGAATCCTAGATCCTAGAAAGCCCCATGGAGTTGCCACATGGCACTCCCACATTGAAACATAGGAACTTGATGAGCTTAAATTTGATGTTTGTGTAATCATCATTTGACATCTGTGAGGCCATCATTGAAATTCACATGACTACAAACTTTAAGCCCACCAAAAGTAGGAACTTCATGAGCTTAAATTCGACATCCTCATGAACATCATTTGAATTCCTATAAGGTTTCCATTGATGTCCATGAGGTCATCAAAATTAAGCTGATCTAACATTTTTACTTAGGCAAAAGGGGCATATTTTATGTCATTTGAGGGATCATTTATGATTTAAAACATAACCTAAAATGGTTTAACCTAATTCATTTCATGTTTATTAATATGAATAGACTTAGGTAAAAACATTTTAACATAAGTCCTTTATATAGCTATAAATTGACTAAAGCTCATGCATCTTGCATGATTCAACAGTCCACACTTCATCACAACCCTTGATCTAATGATATGAAATCATCGATGAATTTTAAATAAATATTCAAGATCCCATGGGATCGACACATGGTGGACATGCATTTAATATATGACTAACGAAGGTGCCAGAGCTCAAAAATCCCATAGAAGTGCCAAGTGGCACAACCACATGGCTCGATACGAAAAGGGACCAACAACAAGTGAGGGCCTAGATCACAATCAAAGGCCCATGATGATCTTTAGATCTTGATCCAATAGTATAAATCTAAAGGGAATTTTTCAAAAAATAATGACTAGTGATTTAGAGGAATTTATAAAAAATGCCATGAAAGGTGCTAAATAGATCCCAAATAAGTGTCATGCAAGCACATAAAAACAAAATAGAAGATCTTGTGTGATCAAAATGCAAATGTATAAAGGAAAAAATCAAAATCAAATCTGAGGCATGTATAAGCTTAGGTTAGAATAAGATAGTGACATTAAAGTCTCAATTCTCTAAAACTTGCATAAAAGGCCTTATGTGAACTCAGATTGATTAAATTAAATCTAAGAAAAGTTCAATTATGATTTGAGCATGAAAAAACTAACCTAGAGAACATTTGCAATATGATTGAGAGTAATTTGCAAGTGTGGAATCCATGGCATTTGAGAGACAAAAATTGAGGGATGAGACATAATTGTATCTATCTATAGATAGTGAGGGAAGGGTTTGTAAAGACACTAATCTAGACATTACAACCTTCAACACTAGAAACAAGAATTGATCTGAGCTCTTTTGGACCATTTAGGAGATGCAAGCCATCACTAAATAATAACAAAGGATTACCATAGTTAGTAAGAGGTATTAAAATCTAGTTATAGCTCAAATGGCTAATCTCCATCATGTTACCACCAAACCATAGGTACTCCATTACATTAACATCCTTTCTCCCATTTTATAGATTATAGAATTGAAAATGACTAGATAATTCATGAGGGGATCTCTAAAAGAGTTGCATACATTTCCCCACTTGTCTTTGAGGGGTATTACAAACTTACAAAACCCCATGTGGACCTACCCACCATTAAGGAATGAACTGGCAAGAACGATCTTGTCACCATCCTTAGGCCATAGTTGGTCTAAGGGAACCATGTGATTTAAGACCCTATTGGAAACATTCCAATTACCTAATTTAGAGAGGGAATTAGGGTAATTATGACCTAGTTGAATAGAATATTTGGGACCCCTTCAACCACATTTGTTAATAAGAGTTGGGTATCCTATGTCTAATTCATAGTAGAAAAGGGGCTCACTCCCCCAATTGGGGATATGATCAACATCCACCTAGGGAGATAATTTACAACCATCCAAAAGAATACTAGCAACCAATTCTTTATGATGTCCTATATGTTGAAAACCTTACTAGCCTCCACTAGGATCCCTCACATTAAAAATTGGTCACTTGAGGGCAGATCCAAAATTTCCCACCATTATTCAAATATATATATCTTTAAATATAAACACCACATTAAATTTAATTATGATTGTGTCTATCCTACTTTAGTAGAATCCATCATATAGATCCTAATGCCTAAGGCAAGCCCTATAATCAAGAAGTATGTGCAACTAATGGGATACATCTGGTTGTATCTAGATTGTACTATGATTAAAATTGAAGGGATTCTGACTCAACCTTATGAGTTACATGTCTATGTTCCCAAAAAATTAGTAGAACAAGAAATTATATGTCAACTTCTTCATGGGGTCAATAGAGTGTGCAAGGATAAAAGGAAAGGCTTCCTCCATCCCTTCCCTTTAATAATTGGTAGAACTATTTTTAAAGATTGGAAACATGTGGACACCATTACCAGGCACAAAGATTCTTTTATATTTCATCTAGATGATCTAAAGCAATGGGATCCTTATGATAAGGTAGGTAAGCATTTGAAGAAAAAATAATTACCTAAGCTAGTTTTATGTGTATCACCCTGGTCTTTATGCTACTCTACACATCAGGGCCAACAATTTTGAAGAAGTACTAGCTAGGTTCAAGAAACATAATGTTATACTTGAACATAGACTAACTATTAATGAAAATCCACTAGGGGATATAGGGCAAATGGAACCTCTTCATTACTATTTATTTCCTAGATCTTCTAGGTCACCTCAAGAGAAATAATAAATAAAAGTGCCACAACCCCAAGCATAAATTAAATAACATCTTGAGAAGGATAAGTTGGAAAAGAGGCTTGGTGAAGGACCCTCATCCTTAGCCCTACCTCAAAGACTAGCATCTCCCATTAAGTACCTATACATGATTGCTTTGGAGCCAAATGAAATAGTGGAGGATGCCTTTAAGGTCCTTGCTAAAGCATATGACATTGATGAAGAGGAGGATTAGGTTGAAGAATCCTAGGCTCAAGTAGAGGAGGCTGAGAAAGATAAATGAAAATAAGTTGCCCTAGACCTAGTCCCAATAGCACTATTAAAGAAAAGAAAAACATAATTGGTAATTGTCCTAGTTAGACAAAAGAAGCCAAAGTTGACTTTCACTCACCCCACAAGTGAAATCAAATTATTCAATGAGGAATACCCTATTCATGTACCAATCATCCCTGACTAGTTCATCTATGAAAAAATGCAAAATATTCACACTTTGTCTCACTCTTAGGCCTTGATCCAAACTATTAACATTGATGTGCATGATAATATCAAGCCATGGATAAGGGATTTAATGAAGGAGAAAGAGGGAAGAATAGTGACCACTAAAGGGTCAGATAGCAAGCATGTAGATTCCCTAAGATCATTAAGCAACATAAATATGGAGGTCTCAAAACCTCTTAATGTTATAGATTCATCAACTACTATGCAATTCAATCTAGAAATAGTTGGATTAGAGAGGGTGATAACCAGAAAGGCCATGGTGGGGATTGAAGAGTTTATATTCTAGAAGGTTGAGCCATTTTTAAGCTTAAATCTAGTTGGGGGATAATAGTTTGGTGAACTACCCATCCATGAAGAGGACATAAAAAGCCTAGCTAAGGCCCATTCAGCTCAAATTAGACAAGGGATTAAAGGCATGAAGCAAAAGATACATAAGTTAGAGAGGGAAAAGGATAATTTAGATACCTAAGCTATCTTATTAGTTCATAAGGCCATAATAAATTTTTTTGAAGCATCCATTTTTGACATGTTTGACTCCTTAAAGTCAATGAACCTAAGCTAGGATGCATCGAGCCAGCAGAGTGAGGTGGACAAAGCATTGATGATAGAGTAGCAAGATGTAGAGGATAAAATATGGGATCTCATCAATATAATGATTAGGAATAGAATTCCTAAATTTAAAACCATTATCCTAGCCCACTTAATGTTATAAGATGGATAATGGTTGATAAAATTTAGAGTTTAAGTACTTAGTCAGTAGGCTTGGACAGACTACCAAGGGATGATAAAGAGATGATGACCAAAATTAAGCAACTCTTTGGCACCATATTTTCTAATCCTTTAAATTCTACATCCCTAGGAATTATTTATGATGAATAATATAAACATAGAGTCACTTTGGTGATGTAGAAAGTGAAAAGGAAAAGCCAAGGTCAATTTGGTAGTGACAATAGAAAAATTATGGGCATGATCTTCACTACTAAACAAAAGATTGCAGAAGCCAAGAACATCAAATAAGTTATGGCTAGGGATGATAGAGAATCTGATGACTTAGTTGATCAAGAAGATGTTTATCTCCTAAAGCTAGTTATAGATTTTTAGCTTGTCAAAGAACAACATCAAGGGATATGGAGCTTTTACAAGAACAATAGGGGAACCCTTCAATAATGGGCCCACAAATTAATTAATATTACTCTTTATAAAAAAATTGTAGTATTTGAAAGGGGAATATTATTTTTTAAATGCATATGCTAAGTTTGATAGCATATTTGCCTCCAAGTTAGTATAGTTTGGAAAAGTAAGTGTATTCTAGAACTTTTTTAAAAAATATAGTTGTCCTTACTTCTTGTACATTTGTATCTTTTAAACTAACTGGTATATTGCCTGGACCTCTTATAAAAGGTAGTACTACCATCTTGTAAAGGGAGAGAATTTTGAAAAAAAATTGTATAATTTGAGAAGTTAATACAATCAAGAAATTTTGAAAGGATTGTTCAAATTTGTTTGTGTCAATTGTTACATGTTTTTCTCTCAACTACTAGTCTTTAGTCTAAAATTTGACTAGTTTCTATAAATTATGAGTTGTATCTTTGATTACAGGGTTGTTATTTGTGATTTGCTAGATTAGTGAAATGATCTTGAATTCACTTCATTTTATTTACTCTACATTAGAATATGCTAATGCTATTTGAGTGTGGTAGTAAATCTTTAAAGTTAATTTAGTTATTACTTGTTTTTATTTATATCATCCTTGGAGGTTTGTCTAGTGTGTAGTGAGATATGAGCTTATGCTATTTTGCACTATATGTTGGTTAAATGTATACTCAGTTGAAATTATATCTTTTTCATAATGTTTGAGGCTAAGATCAGTAATAAATTATTCTCTTTCTACCTTACCCTTCTTTTTTGCTTCCTTTTTAACCAGATCACTTTACTTTAGATTTCATTGTAAATTTCCATTTATATTAGTATGTAATTTAAAGATTTAATCATAATTCACTAGTATTAGCATAAATACTTACACTTTGCAAATATTTGGTTCATGATGGCTCCCAACTGTCAATTAATATAAATTCTATGGAATAATTAAGCATTTATCTACTGCTATTTCACCATAGATAACACAATTTTCCAAAACCTACTGCTCATGCTCTAAATTCCCATAATTTTAAAATGACAAGTTTTCTTTGAAAACTAAGGACACCTATGATACATTCAAAAGCATCAACAAGTCCTATTGGCACTAGAAGGAGGGCCTCTCTTTATGAATCTTCATTAATCTTAGTGTGTTTTGATCTAAGATTGATGCTATATTTACATTTTGTCATAATAATTTTCTTCAAAGTGTAAAGACCATTGATATTTGTGGTCTTTAACATATCTTTGTGCTTCCTTTAGATAAAGAGCATAGTTATTTGAACTTTGATGCTTAATTTTGGTAAATGTGGATTAAGATTTGAAAATCCATAGTATTTAAGGTTAGAATATCTTGTTTTGATTAAATATTTGTATATCTTTCATAGATCTAGGTTTATTTGAGCTTAGACTTATAAAGATAGACCATATTTGCATAATTGGACACATCTTTGAGATAACTTAGTAAAAGATTGACATATTTTACTATTCTTTATACAATATTTATAAAATGATCTTAATTTGAAAGTTTAATCCATGTTCTTTATAAATATTAACTTGATACATTGTATTCCAAACAAGATCTTCAATCTTCAAGATGGAATTGCTAAGGATTTGGACAAGATCACATTTAGAGATAAGAGAAATATTTCTTGAGCTTAAGGTCCACAAGAGAACTAGGTGAGTTAAAGGTAGGCATAGATATTCCAAATATTTTCCAACCTCACCTCTTCAAGGTACCCCTACCTTCAACCTTCATCCAAGTATGCCTTGGTTGGGAGACTCTTTAATCAATGTGCCAAGTGTGGTACATGATCTCCCATGTAACCCTTAAAAATACTTGACAACATTTAGTCCAATTGGTATTATGACTACTGAAGATCACCTTAAATATTTTAAAGATAATTTAAGGTTGTTAAATGTCATACATAAAGATGTAGCATGAAAAATTTTCCCCTTTACTTTTAAATGTGTTGCATATGAATGGTTTCTTAATTTTCCTGATAATTATATTACTAACTGGGATGGTTTCACTAGTGTTTTTATAAACCAATTTGGCAAAATTGTTAGTCCATGTGTCATATACCACCAATTCACCACCATCAAGAGGGATGCAAGTAAGGCCATAAGGTCCTTTAATGCTAGATTCCAAAAAATGTATAGCATGACCATCGAACCTTATAAATCTGGTGAGGTTTTAGCTCTAAAAATCTACAAGGATGCAGTAGATCCCATTACTTATATATTTCTAAAAAGGTTTCTTCCAATTATAACTTCATTAGCCAAGGCTTATTTTGAATAAATTATCATCAATGATCAAATTCAACCCCAAGGACAAATGATCTACTTTGTCCCAAATATCAATCCACACATGCCCATTTTGAACATCTTCCCTAACAACAATCAAAATATTCCAGCCTTGAATCAACTCCCAAATCTAAATTAATTTCCTTTGAGTCATATTACTCCCAATCAAAATTTAGGATTCTTAAGTCATCTTGCTACTAATAGATTCAATGCAAATGATCAAAGAGATTTAGTACCATCTACTAGTACTAATAATAACCAAGTGCACAATTCTAAAAATCCCAAGAATGAGAATGATTCTATCCTAAAAATGGTCCAAAATTTAAGCACTAATTACCTTCAGTTGCAAAAATAAGTTGTAAATACTAGAGAGAGATTTGGTAGGAAATTCTCATTCCAAAGGTTTAATAGGCATAAAAATAGATTTTAGAATGATAATTTCCATAATAATAAGAATAATGAACCATCTTCTAAAAAGAGAACCATGGACATTAATCTTACTAATATTGCTCTGCCTAATTATTGTAAAATATATTATATAGCCAAACATGAAGAGATTGATTACATTGAATTTTTCAAGGATTTTGAATATTTATAAGAAGATTTAGAATCATTTGAACTAGTCTCTAACAAGGATAGTGGTAGGTAGTTTAGGTTCCAAGCCTGTTGATCAAAATTTTATGGTGGAGATGTTTGATTTAACTTTTTAAGAGGACAATGAGCCTGATGATGTCTCTAAGGAAATCCATGCCTTCCAATAATTATTGAAGAAGACTTATCCTTTTAGGAATAGAGAGTAGAGGCAACCCTTGACTACCTCAATGCCTCCAAATAACATTGAAACTCCTCTAGACACTTCTTCAAGCAATGATCTAGAACCACCCAAAGGGAGTACCTCTAAGCATAATGTTGATTTTCTTAGTTCTTCAAATAAGAATGGTTATAATATTGTTGAGGACATGAAGAATATAAAGTCTAACATCACATTATATGAATTAACCTAGATCATAGAACAAAGGGACCTCTTGCTAAAATCATTGTCAAATAAATCCAACAAACCACCCAAGGCTGACAATGCTAATGTGACTGTGCACAAAGCTAAGGCAAAATATCCTCTTTTCTTTCTCATAGTCAAGATGTTCGGTAATAATTTGTAAAATTAACTATTAGATTTTGGTGCATCCACCAATATCATGCCAGTAGGTATTTGAAAACAACTTGGATTGACACCTATTAAATTTGATAGAGTTCTTACTTAATTAGACAAATCTAGAGTCAAGGTGATTGGGGAATTACTAAATGTTTATATGAAATTGGCCTTTGATCTTAGAGTACAATAATTTATTGATATCTAAGTTATTGACATTCCTAATGTTTATGGGATCTTGTTAAGGAGGGAATGGACCAAAAATTTGAATGGCTACATATCCATGGATTATTCACATTTGTGGCTGCCTTGGAAAGGAGTTCTAAACCAGATTAGGGTTTAAAAAGAGCCGAGGATGAAGCACATGATCACTAAGTACAATGATGTGAATGAAATCATTAACATAATTGACTCAAACTTAAGGGTTTTCATCTTAGATACTACAAAGGTATGTGATCCTAAGAGTAATCATGTTATTCTTGGCCTATGTAAATTACATTTTGATGGTGTTAGGTGTAAGGTTGGATCTGGAGTAGGCATTATTCTAATTGACCCTATTGTTAATAAATACCATGCTTCCTATAAAATTCAATTCCTTTGCACCAATAACCTTATTGAATATGAGGCCCTTATCCCAAGTTTGTAATTTACTATAAAAAATAAATTCAAAGAGTTACTTGTCTATGGTGATTTAGAACTAGTAGTCAATCAGGGGAGAATCAAATATCAATGCAAACTCTCATACCTCAAGAGGTATAAGTTCAAGGTCTAGGATCTAATTGAGTGTTTTGATGCTTTTAGTATTGTTTCCATCCCCAGAGAAGAGAACCAAGTTGATGATGATTTTCCAACTAATGTATCCAATCTCATGCCCAACCAAGACTCCCCCAACTATAGCATTGTGATGATACTTTGCCCTTTGGTCCTTGATAATGTAAATCATTTCTAAGTATTTAGTGATGATCAACAGATCTTAGATTTCATGACTAATGATGGAGCATTTGAGGCTCACATCACTGATGAGATTAATGAAAATGCACTTAAAGAAGGCAAGTTTGATGGTAAATTCATTCAATTTAATGACAATAAGATCTTTAAGGGGATGATTTCCTTAGAGAGAATATTTGATCAAGACAATCTAGCTAAGGTTTTAAAAGTTCCCAAGGTAAGTGGGAAGGACTAAAATGTTCTTTACCTTGGACCCCAAGATCAACCCCAACTGGTAAATGTTGGGAAAGCTTGCACTAACATTGAGAATAAGAAGGCCAAAGAGTTGTTAACCAAGTATAAGGATGTCATATCTTGATCTTATGATGACTTGAAGATATCTGATCCAAGAGTCATTACCCATAATATACCCCTTAAATAAAGTTGTAAACCCTTTTGGAAAAATAAAAGGCTTGTGAACCTTTTATTAGAACCAATGATCTTCAAATAGGTCAAGAGATTACTAGATGTTAGAACTATATTTCCCATCAGGCGTTCTACTTGGGTGGCTAATTTAGTGCCAGTCAAGAAGAATAACGATGAGATTAGGCTATGCATTAATTTTAAAATTTAAACGAAGCATATGAAAAGGATAATTATACTCTTCCCTTTCTTGACTAGGTGATACAAGCTATTTTAGGATTATCTATGATGTGTTTTCTTGGTAGTTTTTTAGGATACAACTAGGTGTTGGTTGATAAAGAAGATAGGATGAAGATAGCCTTAACCAAATGGGGAACCTTTGCCTACAAAATAATACCTTTTGTATTAATAAATGTAGGAGCTAATTTTCAAAGGGCCATGAACCATGCCTTCCAAGGTCTGATTATTAAGTGTATCATTATATATATGGATAATCTAACCATTTTTTCTCAAAATAGGGAAGATCACTTTATACATGTATAACAAGTATTTGAGAGATGCAGAAGGTATGAAATATCCCTAAACCCCAAGAAAATCATATTTTGTGTTATTGAAGGAAAATTATTAGGTCATGTCATAACTAAAGATGGGATTTCCATATATCCTAAAAGAGTGGAAGCTATATCTAAGATAGAGCCTATAAATAGTAGGAAAGAGATAAAATCATTTTTTGGCAAGATAAAATTTGTAAGGAAGTTCATTTCTAGATTTATAGATATTGTCAATCCATTGAATGACATACTAAAGAAGAATGCCAAGGTCACTTGGAATGAAGAATCTAGGAAGGAATTTAATGACATCAAAGAAGCAATTATCTAGGCTCCTATCTTGATAAGTTTGCAAATTTTAAAGGACTTTTATATCTATTATTTTACATCTGACCATACTATAGTTATAGTTCTAACTTAGAAGGTTAATGGGTGTAATCACCCAATAGCTTTCATGAGTAGTAACTTTAAGAATGCTAAATTTAACTATTCATTAATTGATAAACAATCATAAGCATTAGTTAAGGTAGTGAATAAATTTAAGCATTACATCCTTAGAAATAAGGTGCATGCTATTCTACGTAACCCTACCACTAAGCTCATGCTGAGATAGAAAGAATTTTGAGAATGTAGAGGTTAATAGATGTTAGTTTTGTAAGAGTATGACATATAAATAAAAAATGAAAAATTGGTAAGGTGCCAAGGTCTTATCCAAATGATTGATAATACCAGCTCTAACCTAATTATTATGCAAGTTGATCAACAAAACTTTCAGGCTAGTGAGTGGTTTGATTACATTATTCATTTAATAATTAATGGTACCTATCATATAGGACTAATAAGGGAGAAAAAGAGGATCCTAAGGCTCAAGGCATCCCATTATCTGATCAAATATGGGTCATATATATGAAGAAATTTGAAGGGGTATACCTAAGGCATGTCTCAAAAGAAGAAGTTACCCTATCATGAGCACCTTCCATGAGAAGTTTAGTAATGGGCATCCATCTAGGAAGACTACGGTCCATAAGATCCTTAGAGCTAGCTACTATTGGATAACTATTTTTAAATATTCTCATAAGCACATGAGATAATGTCACACTAGCCAAATATTTAGCACCAAGGATCCTAAGGCAATAATGCCTTTACAACCATTCATGGTTTATAAACCATTTGCACAATCAGGATTGGACTTTATAGGGGTAATCAACCCCAATTCATCAAAAGGTCACAAGTATATCCTGACTATCATAGATTATTTCACAGGGTGGATTAAATCTATATCCACCAAGCAATGAAAGATGGAAGAAGTGATTAGTTTCTTGGAGGAGAAAATTTGTACCAAATTTGGAACCCTAATCTCTTTGGTGTATGACAATGGATCTGTATTTATGTCCATACAGATGATAAAATGGGCATATGATAATGGCATTTTTCTCAAGTTTTCATCTAATCATCACCCCCAAGGAAATGGAGTGTCTTAATCTACTAACAAGAACTTAATGAAAGCAATCAAGAAGTCTACTGCAAACAAGACTAGGACTTGGCACAAACTTCTTAAGTATGCCCTCTAGACAAAAAGGATAAGGATCAAGAAAACCTTAAAGGCATCACCATTTTTATTGGTGTATGGCCAAGAGCCTATCTTCCCTATCACTCTTAATTTTCCCATGTATAAATTCATGTAAGAATATATGGAAGAAGGCCAGGAGCTTGTAAATTCAAGATTTCTAGACATCATCTAGATGGAAGATGCACGTGCGAAGGCTTTTGCTAATTTTAGCAGACATAAAACCACATTGAATAGGTGGTTTGACAAAATATTAAAGATCAAGGTGTTTAGACAAGGGGACTTAGTTATCCTTTGGGACAAAGTATATGATCCTAAGGGAAAACATGGCAAGTTCACACCTTTGTGGATTTGCACATATTAGATTGTAGACACACTGGGAGATAACACCTTTAGACTCAAATAATTACAAGGAGAAGAGTTCACACTACCCACCAATGGATAACAAATTAAGCATTACTTTTTGGTTACTCTCCCTGAGGTATTTATGGAGTAACTTTGTAAGATGATTAGACTTAGTGTAAGTAGGCTAGTTAGTTTCTTTTAGTTCTTTCCTTCCTGTCCCTTGTTTGTACATAAGCATGCATATATTTGTTTATTTCTTTTTATTTCTTACCTTGTTTGTTTTTTTGTGTTTGCTTTATTTCCTTGTTATTTTTTTCCAATAAGTCTTTTTGGACAACCTTGAGTTCAAAGTTTATTTAGTCTACTTGAACTCCTAAAGTTTAGGAATGTGGGTGTGAACCTAATAACATATGATAACCATGGTTCTAAAATGTGAGCCTAATGTTGTGATTTAAATAAATTAGTAAAGACTAATGAATAGGTTAACTATGTTATTATAACTTAAACATTGTCTTGACCTAAATTTGGTTTTAAGAAGAATTGCACTTGTAGGATGATAACTTAATCTATTGGGGCATAGTCATGTTTTCACTTAACAAACATACTTGCCTCGGATAATGTTTGCATCCATAGGTAATTTTCTAAGGATCAAACACTTGACCAAATCCTTAAAACCTGACTACCCTGGTTCCCAACCTTGCTGAAAGCATAAAAGATCAAAAAAATACAAAAAATAAGAATGCAATGGAAAATCAAAAGCTTTTCAAACATACATGATTCTAGTAATCTCTACTGGGGTTATAGACACCTAGTTGTCAATGGAGTAAGGACATGAGTGGATCCAAAAGCATCTCTATCAGGGATATGGATACCTAGCTAGTACTAGAGCAATGCCCAAGCCTTCCTTGAACTAAAATAATGATTCTTAATGAATATCTAAACATGCTCCAAGTCAGTGTTAATCATTAGAGATATGAAACTTGGAATTTGTCTTCTAAATCCCATGGCAAAAAAAAAGTGGAATCAAAGCACACACACAACATGGCTATGTCTTAAATGTTTGATCCCAATTATATAAGTGCAAGGTTTATTTCAACCATAAAATGATCTAGATAATGGCATGGATCAAGTGGAGTGAATGATTTAGTTGTTTTTCTAAACTAGAGTCTCTAAGTTCTAACATATTACTATGTTTTCCTTGGAAGTCACCATTTGTTGAGGTCATCATACCCTTTTTTTTTTAAAAATTGGGACCCTTGAGATAATTTAAACTTTAACTTAAAAACTCAATGTGATTAGATCATTGTTATAATTTGAAGATCATCCACTTTGATAGAAGTAGGCTTACTAGTTTATGGTTTTGATTTGAGCTTGCCTAATGTTTCTAATAATTGGTCTTCATGTATTATAGTTGCAAGTTCATGGGGCCCTATGGAATAGATCATGATTCTAAAAAACCTAGCTTAAAACCCTTGGTTTAAATTTTCATTTGAAAAAAGCATTTGGTGGGAATATTTTAAATTTATTTTAGACTTAAGCCTAATTTTTATGTTAAGGCTTGGTCATATTTTATTTACACAACCAAACCTTAGACTAAAAATTATGCGTAGTACCCTTTATTTTCCCCTTTTGTTCTTTATATTTTGAACTAAGTCTAATGTTATGCTAGTAGGGTCCTTTTATTTTCCTAGCATGGTCCCCTTTATTATTATCTATTTAGCCTAAAGTTTTAATTCTAAGGCCCCATTCATGTTTTTTAACATGAATGAGACCTTAGACTTAACAATTTGTCCTAAGTTTTTATTTCCACTATGAGCCCTGACATGAATACCTTGCTTCTTGTAGGATCCAATGGTCCATGCTTCATCATGACTTTTAATTGGGTGATGTAAAGAAAACCTGATAGAACTAAGCACTTAGTCCTTCTGACCAATCATGTTCAAGAATTTAGATCATGATTAATGGATCACACTTCATCATAGACTGAAGATTGGATGAAGTGAAGACAACATTGAAAATTCAAAGGCTTAGGAAGCTCCACAAAGTCATCATGTGGTACTTCCACATTCAAAGTTTGAAAGTAAAGGGTCCCACATATTAAAGGGAACCAATGGTGTGCAACTTCTTAAATCATAATCAAATGGATCTCACTTCATCATGAATTTTGATTAGATAGAGTGATTGAATATGAGATCCAAGGAAACCCTATAGAGTTTCCATGTGGCACTCCTGTATTGGAACATAGGAACTTGACTAGCTTAAATTTGATGTTCACATGACCATTATTTGATGTTCATGAGGATGTCATTGATGTCCATGTGACCATCAACTTTAAGCCCATCAAAAGTAAGAAATTCATGAGATTAAGTTTTATGTCTTCTTGCACATCATTTAAACACCCATAAGGTTGCCATTGACGTCTATGAGGCCATCAAAATTAAGCTCATATAACATTTTTACTTAGGCAAAATGGGCATGTTTTATGTCATTCAAGGGGTCATTGATGCTTTAAAACTTAGCATAAAATGATTTAACCTAAGTCTTTTATTTTTATTAATGTGAAATAGACTTAGGTAAAAGCATTTTAACCTAAGTCATTTGTATATCTATGCACTGAATAAAGTTCATGCATTTTGTAGGATCTGATGGTCCACAGATCATCATGACCCTTGATCCAATGATGTAAAATTGCCAATGAATTTTCTATAAAGATTTGATAGACTACATGACACATGATGGACATGAATTCAATATGTGACCGACAAAGGTGCTAGAGTTTAAAAAGCCCATGGAGGTGCCAAGTGTTATAACCATGGGACTCAGTACCAAAAAGAACCAATAACAAGTAAGGGCCTAAATCACAATCAATCGCCCATGTTGATCCATAGATCTTGATCTAATGGTGCAAAGACAAAGGGTAGTTTTCAAAAAACAATACGTAGTGCTTCAAAAGGATTTAAGAAAAATGTCACAAAAGGTGCTAGATAGATGCCAAATAAGCACCATGCAAGCACAAAACAACAAAATAGAAGATCTTGTGTGATTAAAATGCAAATGTATCAAGGTGAAGGTTAAAATCTAATTTTAGGCACATATAATCCTAGGTCAGAATAAGTTACCACTATTAAATCTTTAAAGCTCTAAAACTTGCATAAAAGGCCTTAAGTGAACTCAAATTGATTATAGTAAATCTAAGAGAAGTTCAATTATGATTTGAGCATGAAAGAGCTAACCTAAAGACCATTTGTAATATGATTGAGAGAATTTTTCAAGTGTGGAAGCCATGGTAGCTCAGAGATAACAATTGAGGGATGAGATATAATTGTATTTATCTATAGATAGTGAGGGAAGGGTTTTCAAAGATAGTAACCTAGACATTGTGACCTTGAACATTGGCAACAAGAATTGGTCTAAGCTCTTCTAGACCATTGACAAGATGAAAGCCATCACCAAAGAAGAATAAAGGATTTACATAGTCATTAGGAGGTATTAAAACTTGGTTATAGTTCAAATGGTTAATCTCCATCATGTTTTCATCAGACTAGAGTTACTCTATTGCATTGACATCCTTTCTCCCATTTTTATAGATTGTAAAATTGAAAATGACTAGATCATTCATGAGGGGAGATCTAAGAAAATTTCATACATTTCCTCACTAGCCTTTGAGAGGTATTATAAACTTCCAAAAATCTATGTGAACCTATTCACCATTAAGGAATGGACTAGCAAGAAGTATCTTGACACCATTCTTAGGCCATGGTTACTCCAAGGGAACCATGTGATATGAGAAACTACTAGCAACATCCTAGCTACCCAATTTAGAAAGGGAATTAGGATAATTATTACCCTATTGAATATAATATCTAGGGCCCCTTTAACTATTTTTGTTAATAATAGTTGTGTATCCTATGTCTACTTCATGGTAGAAAAACAGTTCACTCCCCCAATTAGGGATATGATCAACATCCACCTAGGAAGATAATTTACATCCATCAAGAAGAAGACTAGCAACCAATTATTTATGATGTCATATCCATTAGATGCCTTAATAACCTCCACTAGGATCTTTCACATCAAAAATTGGTCACTTGAGGGCAGATTCACAATATCTCACCATTATTCAAAGATACATATCTTCAAATATAGACACCACATTTACTTCATTTGTAATTGTGTCTATCCTGCTTTAGTAGAAGCCATCACAGGGATCCCAATGCCTAGGGTAAGCCCTCTAATCAAGAAGTATGTGAAACTAATGAAAGACATTTGGTTGTATCCATATTGTACAATAATGAAAATTGAAGGGATTATAACTCAGCCTTATAATTTGCCTATCTATGTTCCAAAAAAATTAACAAAATACAAAATTGCATGTCAACTTCTTCATGGTGTCGATAGAGTGTGAAAAGATAAAAGGAAAGGCCTCTTCTATCCCTTACATTTAATAATTGGTAGAACTATTTTTTAAGATTGGAAACATGTGGACACCATTGCTAGACACATATTATTTTGGATTTTAGTTAGATGAGCTAAAGCATTGGGATCCTTATAATAGGGTAGGCAAGTATTTGAAGAGTAAATAATTGTCCAAGATAGTTTATGTACATCAGCCTGGTCCTTATGATCCTCTACACATCAGGGATAATTTTTTTGAAGTACTTGCTAGGTTTAAGAAACATAATTTTAGACTTGAACATAGACTAAATATTAGAAAAACCACCAAGGGATATATGGCAAATGGGACCTCTTCAATACCATTTGTTACCTAGATATTCCAAGGGATCGTAAGAGCAACCATAGATAGAAGTGACATATCCCTAAGTAACTATTACATAAGGTCCTTGAAAGGAGAATTTGGAAGAGAGGCATGGTGAAGGACCCTCATCCTCAACCTTGCCTCAAAGACTAGCATCTCCCATTGAGTACCTAAACATGATTGCCTTAGATTCAAGTGAAATAGTGGAGGATTACCTCAAGGTCCTTGTTGAAGCATATAACACTAATGAAGAGGAAGCATAGGCTAAAGAATCTAGGCTTAAGAAAAGGAGGCTGAGAAAGATAAATGAAAATAATTTTCCCTAGACCTAGTCCCAGTGGCACCATTAAAGAAAAGAAAAGTAGAATTGGCAATTGTCCCAGTTGGATAAAAGAAGCCAAAGTTGACTTTCATTTACCCCATAAGTGAAATCAACTTATTCAATGAGG
Organism: Torreya grandis; assembly: GCA_037957365.1. NCBI lineage: Eukaryota > Viridiplantae > Streptophyta > Pinopsida > Cupressales > Taxaceae > Torreya > Torreya grandis. Next base: position 378,154 of record JARHVA010002642.1, on the reverse strand, counting down.
AATACCCTATTCATGGACCAATCATATCTAACTAGTTCATCTATAGAAAAATGTAGAATATTCCCACTTTGTCTCACTCTTGGGCCTTGACCCAAACAATTAAAATTGATGTGCATGATAATATCAAGCCATGGATAAAGAATTTAATGAAGGAAGAGGAAGAGAGATGAATAGTGATCACTAGAGGGTCAGCCATCAAATAGGTAGATTCCCCAAGAGCATCAAGTAGCATAAGGATGGAGGTCTTAGAACCTCTTAAGGTTATAGAGTCATCCACTACTATGCAATTCAATCCAGAGATAGTTAGATTACAGAGGGTGATAACCAAATAGGCCATGGTGGGGACTAAAGAGTTCAGATTCCAAAATGTTGAACCATTTTCAAGCTTAACTCCAGTTGGGGGAAAATATATTGGTGAACTACCCATCCATGAAGAGGACATAAAAAGCCTAGCCAAGGCCCATTCAACTCAAATAAGAGAAAGGATCAAAAGCATGAAACAAAAGAAACATAACTTGGAGAGGGAAAAGGAGAATTTAGAGACCCAAACTATCTTATCAGATCCTAGAGCCATAATAAAAAATGTTTTAAGCATCTTTCTTATACATGTTTGACTCCTTAAAATCAATGAAGCTAATATAGGATGCATTGAGCCAATAGAGTGAGGTGGCTAAAGGATTGATGATAAAGTGGTAGGATGTAGAGGATAAAATAAGGGATCTCATCAATATACTAATTAGGAATATAATTCCTAAATTTAAAACCATTATCCTATTCCACTTAAATGCTATATTAGGGATAGTGGTGGATATGATCTAGAATTTAAGTGTTTATACAATAGGCTTGGACAGACTCGTAAGGGAAGATGAAGAGTTGATGGCTAAAATTAAGTAACTTCTGAGCACCATGTTTGATAATCCTATGAAGTCTATAGCCTTGGGAATTATTGATGATGAAGAATATAAGCATAGATTCACTTTGGTGATGTAGGAAGTGAGAAGCAAAATCCAAGGTCAATTTGGTAGTGATAATAACAGAATTATGGGCATGATCTTCACTATTGAAGAAAAGATTGTAAAATCCAAGAGCATCAAAGAAGTTATGGCAAGGGATGATAGAGACTTTGATGACTTAGCTAATCAAGAAGATGTCTATCTCCTAAATCCAACTAAAGATTTGGATCTTGTCAAAGAATAACATCAAAGGGCTATGGAGCATCTACAAGAGCAATAGGGGAGCCCTTTGATAATGGGCCCACCAATTAATCAATATTCCTCTTTCTAAAAAAATTATAGTATTTGAAAGGGGAATACTATTTTATAAAGGCATATGCTAAGTTTATTTTCATAATTGCCTCCTTGTCAATATAGTTTTTAAAGCCAAGTGTATTCTAGAACTTTCTAAAAAAGGATAATTGTCCTTACTTCTTATACATTTGTATCATATAAACTAACTCGTATACTGACTATACCTCTTATAAAAGGTAGTATTACCATCTCGTAAAGGGAGATAATTTTGAGTAAAATTTGTATACTTTGATTAGTTAATACAATTAAGGAATTTTGAAAGGATTGTCTAAATTTGCTTATGTCAATTGTTACATGTTTTTCTCTCAATGGCTAGTCTTAAGTCTTAAATTTGAATAGTTTCTATAAATTTTGAGTTGCATCTTTGATTATAGGGTTGTTAATTTGTGCTTATGCTAGATTATTTGAATTATCTTGAATTTTATTTGTTTTATTTTCTCTGCATTAGAATGTGTTAATGTTATTTGAGTGTGGTAGTAAATCTTTAAAGTAAATTCAGTTCTTACTTGTATTTATTTATATCATCCTTGGAGGTTTGCCTAGTGTGTAGTGAGATATGAGGTTATGTTATTTTATACTATATGTTGGTTAAATGTATACTCAGTTAAAATTAGAACTTTGTCATAATGTTTGAAGCTAAGATTAGTAATCACTTATTCTCTTTCTGCCTTACCCTTATCTTTTGCTTCCATTTTAACTAAATCACTTTAGTTTATATTTCATTATAAATGTCCGTTTAGATTAGTTTGTAGTTGAAGCTTTGATCTAGAATTTAAGTGAGAGAGAGAGAGAGAGAGAGAGAGAGAGAGAGAGAGGAGAGAGAGAGAGAGAGAGAGAGAGAGAGAGAGAGAGAGAGAGAGAGAGAGAGAGAGATTATAGTGTCAACAAGGGTACCCTCTAATGATTCTAATTCCTTTATGGAAATCATGTTGAAGGAGGCCTCTATGGGGATGCCTAGGGTTGAGCAACTTCACCAAGTCTATGCTCTATCCTTGGCTCCTCAACCACAACTTTATCATTTCCTTTTATATCCTTAGGTTGCCCATCCTAGGTTGGCTTTGTCAATTCTACTCATTGGGACTTAGATTATTGTCCTCCAACATGTGGCCCCTGATGAATAGTCTTAAATGGAGAGAGAGAGAGAGAGAGAGAGAGAGAGAGAGAGAGAGAGAGAGAGAGAGAGAGAGAGAGAAGGATATTATAATGTCAACAAGGGTACCCTCTAATGATTCTAATTCCTCTAGGGAAATCATGTCAATTATTTTCACTAGGGAAGGAGGCCTCTGTGGGGATGCCTAGGGTTGAGCACCTTCACCAAGTCTATGCTCTATCCTTGGCTCCTCAACCACAACTTTACCCTTTCCTTTTATATCCTCAAGTTGCCCAAACTAAGTTGGCTTTGTCCGTTCTACTCGTTGAGGCTTAGATTATTATCCTCCAACATGTGGCTCCTAATGAGCAGTCTTAGATGGTCTTAGAAAAAAGTGATAATGTAAAAGATGCAGTTTCTATCTCTCTCTTGAGGGCTTATTATCTTTGACCAACCTATGCTCCAACTAGATATTGTAGCCTTTAATCTTGAATAAGACCTCTTCAATGTTTTTTACCCTTATATAAATATCATCTCCCATGCTTGGTTGATTTTTGTATTCAATATTTGGGAGCCTTTTATCTAAGATGTGGTTGGTCACTCTATTATTGGGGTCCCACATCTTAAGGTCATTTATCTAGAAATCAAAAGAATTTTTATGGATCACCATATCTTTCAGTTGCTTCTAATCCTTGATCACAATCATGCTAATGTCTAGTGGAAGGGGTGGACTTGAGCCTTCTTATTTTTATTACATATCCCATCCACACCTTGGATGATTTGATAGGAAATCTCTTGATCTAAAATATTATTAGGGACATGAATGGGCAATTGATAAGGTTGAATCATGATTCCTTCTATTTTTATTACAGTGTAATCTGAATAGAACCATACATCCCACATGGCTTCTACTTGCCTTTTGACTAGAGGGTGGAGTGTAGGCATAGGGACACCAATTATTTATTCATAGATAGCTGGGAAAACACTATCATAGATAAATTACATGTGGTTCCTATATTTGAATATATGCAATTTAGAGTAATGATGAGAAATAATGATTCTGCCATCAAGGGACCAATTTCAGATGCCAAGGAAATCTACAGAGGCCAAAAGTGAATCTAATAGATAGGAAATCATATGAAATTATTTGGAGGTCCTTTTATTGATGGCCATGAATTGTTTGGCCAAGAAAAAGCTTATTAGGTCTCTAATAGGAGGGGTTAAGTTCTATTCCAACATGAAGTGAACATAAGATACCCAGACCTTGTTTACATAAGAAGTGGATGGGGCACCAAAGGCATGATTTAGTAAGGGAATAGTTATCCTAATGCCTTCCCTAAATTAGAGAATAAGAATCCCACCATTAAGGGACCTAAAAATATGGGATCTTTGGATCAACCAAGGTGAAAGGACTAAATCTAGGTCTTGGGTGTTTGTCCACTCTCTCAAGGAAGGGAGATCAATATGAGGAAAGTGAAGCTTATAATAAGTTTCAAAGGCCATAGGGGAAATGTACTCAACCTTATTAGTGCTTACCTCTTGAATGATTATTTCCCTATATACCCTACAATCAACCAAAATGGGAGTAAGGAGGTTGATACAATGCATTACTTCTAGTTTGGATGTAGCATGGTGGAGGCCTACCAATTAAATTGAGACTAGGTCATTATATCTCTGATGCATAGAGGCATTCCTCTTTTCCTCCTAGGAAATTAGTTACAATTCCTCCATAAATAAGAATAACTCAAATTGGTTCCTAATTCTGTGGACGTTTAGGGATGTCAGGTCCAACTCTATGTCTTTGAAGATACTTCCCTCACTGTCTGAAGTTAGATAAAGTTTTGCTTCCATCTTCATCTGTTGCCTACCTACTACCATTGATGACACTGAATTATATTTACAAGGTCACCAAATGTTTTACTAGGGAACTTGATTCAAATTTTAGTTATGATATTCTAATTTCTTTGTGACCAACTGAGCTGACTCAAGTCTTCTTTATAAAGGGCTTAGGGTTTTTAAGCTTTAATGGTGGAAATATCTAGTTTCCTAATTTTATATGTGCCTTATATTTTATGGGACCTTATTCTCATTCCCTCTACACTTTAAATCATAGGAAATATTTGATTTTTAATTTTCATGATTATGTAGAGCCTATGTGTTATGGCTCTATGCCTTTCATGTCAATTTTCATAAATGCTAGTTGAAGACTAGCCGTTGGCTTTCAAAATCATTTTTTATTTCACTTTGATAATCTAAATCCAAGTTATTATGTTATTATTGGTCCCTTGATATTTAATTTCATGACTATGCCACTTGGCATCCCAACAAATCCTCCCCATGTTGCATATTTTTTCCAGTTGTTATCCTAACAATGCATTATCCATGTGTCAAGCTCATAGGGCCTTTGAAAAGTATTCAAGTTTGATGCACTATTAGATCAAATCTAGTGATTGAGAAATAAATATTTTTTTATAAGGTCTAAGTCATTTAATTGATTACCTTTATTAAGTGGGTCTAATAATTTTTCATCTTTCAATTGACAAGCTACCACACATCCTCCTCATGGGGCTCTATGTACCTCTGTCAGTTACCCTGGCCATGGGTAGGCCACATGTCGAGCTTGTGAAGCCTTTGAAAAGTATTTAGGCTTGATGAACCATTGGATCAAATCTATCAAGTGAGTGATCACCATTGGATCCTATAAGACACACACCTTTTAATCAGTCATATGACTATATAAACTTAGACTTAAAATGATGTTCCTAAGGTCCTTTTATGTTAATAAACACAAATTAGCTTAGGTTAAGGCATTTTATGATAAGTATTTCTACGTAAAAAATGCTATGAATTATTTTGAAAGGGTCTTTAGAAATTACCCCTTTGCTTAGGTTTTGAAAAGTTGTCTAAGTTAAATTTGGTGGGCTCAATAATGTTAACTATGTCCTCACATAAGTTCAATGATGGGAGTGATCTTGTCAAATTTAAGACAATGGAATTTATTTAGTCTAATTACTGAGTGTCACACATCAAGTTCTTAGGAATTATTGGGGATTTGAGGTTGATGCATGTCATCAGATTAAGTCCCTTGAGGTAATGAGGACCACTGAATCATAATCTAAGTGTTTGATAAAGATTGGTCTCCCTTTTGATGTCAGCTTTGGTTCATGTCATTGGATCAAAATCTTTGATTGAATATGAGGCATTAGATCCACAAAAGTGCATGAGATTTAAGTTAAGTCATGATATGTATAAAGGTTTAGACTAAGGTTTTAACCTTTAAAAGTTTGTTTGTGCTTGCAAACACAAAGATATTTAAACCTTAATATAAACCTAGTCAATCCAAAAGGGATCTTGGGTTTTAAAGGGGAAAATAAGAGGTCCAAGTATTGATTTTATATTAATGTTTGGTCATGTTAAAAAACATAATCAAAGCTTAATATAATATTATACTTAGGGTTTCTATAACCAAAAGGAAATATAATTTCCTACTAAACTTTTCTTGTGGATGTTTGAATTCAAATGCCTAGGGTTTACTACTTAGGAACCCTATCTTTCTCCATAAAACTTGTAACTAATCACCTCAAATACAATCATTAGAAACATTAGTCCATAAAACATAATCACAACCAGATACACTGAGGCTCATGTCTTTTAATTGAATTATCTTCAAATTTCAAGAGAGAATAACCCGTTCACATTTAATCCATAATATAGATGTTTTGAAACATTCACAAGGATCCCCTTTTAGCAAAAGTAGAAAAAGGGGGAATGTTGGTCTCAACAAGATGGTAGACTAATTAGACAAGGATTGATTGAAGGAGAAATAAGATATGAAATAAGAAGTGACTCAGCTAGAGAGTAAATGAGAATAGGATCTATACTAGGCTCTATTGAGGGAGGGGTGGGATGTACATAAGGTTGAAATATAGTTGTAAGTATCTCAAGGATAAATCAGCTAGAAGGGTCCTAATATCTAGTAAAGTAATAGAGACCAGTCATATCATGATCCATAAGCATAATCCTATGAATCTCTTCAAAAACTAGAGGTGTGCGCACCATCTCTACCCTATGATCAAAAGGAAAAATGCAAAATTTAGGAAAGATATAGGATGGAATGATAAAATAAATACTAAAAGACCAAATCAAAGTGGAATGATAGTGAATAATTTCAACATAGGCTTGAACAAGACATCCTAAGAAAGGATCATCTAAGGTATAGCCATCATCATAATTAGGTGTATCAAGATTGATGGCATAGGTAGGGATGACTTTGTCATCTGATGTAGTATGATGAATGGAATGTCCAGTCTTAGTTAAGACAATCAGTATGTCATCACTATGTAGTTAACTGGAAAGAGGTTGAAAAATAAGGGGAAGCTAAGAAATGAGATGAGGTGAGAGATCTAAGGTTTTAATCTTTATATTGATCTCATCATGCTCATCATCATCAAAATCTAATAAGTTATGGGGTATATTTCCAATGAGTTTGGGATGACCATTGTAACCTTAGGTGAAATTGATAGGAAATTTAAACCATTGAGATTCAAGGAATGGAATTCTTGGAAAGGGTTCAAAGGTGGCAATCTTGAATACACCATGGTCTTAGCATTATTCAAAATTATAAGGGTTAGTGTCACCTTGAATCTTATATATTGCTCCATTATGAGTAAATTTGACACATTGGCAAGTGGAAGAAGTAACTACTCTCGTGCGATGAGTCCATTACCTACCAATAAAAATGTTATAAGATAGAGTAAAGATGAAGATCATCTCCTTTATGTGAATGGTGATAGGTGGGATGGTGATAGGGAGCCACACACAACTTAAGTGAGACATTTGCCTTTGGTAATAGCCTTGACACATGTTGTGTGTGGACTTCAGATTACATTCAAAATATCTAAGAGTTTGATAAAATTGAGAGATGCAACACAAGTGTTAGAAACCTCATCAATCAAGGCACACTTGACTTGGATGTCACCAATTTGGATAATTATAAAGAGAGGAGGGTCATCCTTATGAATAAAAACCTCATCGAGGATCATAGAAGAAATAGGGAATTTGAGGGAAAGAGAAGTGTCCATTATTTCATCAACATGTATGGAAATCTCTTCACACTATTGTAAAATTTTATCTTATGATCCAGATAAGGTGGCTTTACATCCTACTAGGGGAGGACAAGGGATGTTCATTTTTAACAAGAGTTGTATAAGATGATACAATGATATGTATAGGTTCATATAAGTTCAAGAAATGGGATTTAAGATAGGATATTAGTAAGCTCTGTAATAGGATCCCACTGATCATAACCCATACGAGGATTGTTGGAAAGAGGTGCATAGTGTTAAAAGAGGTCCTTGGAAGGAGGAGAGGAAGTTCATGTGAATTTATTTTGATAAGATCAAAAGGTTTGATTGGAGGATAAGTTTGTTGATTGTCTTGAGAAGATGGGGTGATTAATGTAGGTTTATTTTGAGATAGATTAGAAGAAGTGATAATAAAAGTTTAAGTATCATTGGTGATGGGTAAAGAGTTTTGAGGAATGGTATAAATGGTATGGGAAGTGTTATCTAAGGGAGGTGTTGGAATTGGTTCATCAAAAGCTATAAGGTCTTCTTTCCCCAACTATGTTAAGTGAGTTGGAGAAGAGTCTTGGATAACACAAAAAGTGTCAGATAATTGAGGAGTGTAGGTGGGATGAGGATCAATTAAGTCAAATACCCTTCTCATATTATTCATAGTGACCATATTCTCTTCTAGATTTGGATCAAGAAGAATATCAACATGTTTCATAGAAGGGGTAGTTTTTTCTAGGTTGTCTTGGTGATTTAGAATATGATCTTTATAAATGGCCAAATGAGTATTAGCTTGGTTCAAAGCTTGAGATTTGGTTTGTGTTTCATGGGCTTTGAATTCAATGTTATAAGCTTATTAAAATTTATGAATGATATAATCATATTAAAAATTGGGACTGAGAAGGAAATTCATATCTAAATTATGAATTTGTATGCAAGTCTCATGAGAATGACCCTAACTAGTATGAAACCACCAAAGTTTATTGGGATCATACCAAGATTTCATGGGATGAGTGGGATCAAGTTCTCATAGAAGAGGCCTTAGTATACATTTTTTAAATTCAACTAAAGAAAAAGGTTTATGAACATTGATGTTATTTGTGGAAGATAAATGAGGATTAGTGATGTGGTTGGGAGGGGAAGCTTGTTCTAGAGTCTGGTTGGGAATAAAATAATGAATAGTATGAATGGTATCATAAGAGTTGGTGACACCACCATTTATAGCATGATGATGATTATTATTGTTTAAAATGTGAGTACCCATAGAAGGTTGGGATTGATCGAATTGACACATAAGGAAATATTAATTCTTTGTTTGGTCAATGGCCTATTCCAAAGTATGTGGTTAGAGAGTCCACACTTGATATTGTAACTTGGGAAAAAGAGCATTGGTAAATAGATGAAAGAGGTTGTCATCTTACATATTATGTTCACATTTTTTAGACAAGGTCTTCCATTATTTAATGAAATCTTGTAAGGTTTTGATTTCAAGTTTCTTACAATTAATAAAATGGGCCAAGTTATTTTTAGTGAGATCACTAGTTTAAATTTTTTGGAGTAGAGTATTGAATAAATTTTGCAAACTAGTTATGGAATGATATTTGAGTTGGTTATACCAGTATAAAGCATCACCCTTGAGATTTTTTGCTAATATATTGGTAGCGGTAAAAGTATTTAACTTGACCTAGTCTTTATAAATATTTCTAAATGTTTTTAAGTGGAGAGTAGGATAGGATGACCCATTGTAAGTAATGGTAGGTGTGATACCTCTTGTATAAATGTTAGAAATTTGAGATGTCAGAAGCTCATTTTGAAGTTGCTTGATTGTTTTATTAACAAGGAGAGGTTGAGGGGTAAGATTACCATGGGAACCTTGAAAAGGATGTAGGGGAGCATTATGGTTATGCATTCCCCATGGAACATATTGAGGGTGGTTTTGAGTATGGATAAGATGATTTTCCATTTGCATCATTTGATTTAGATTATTATCTTGCAAAGAATTAAATTATATAAATATTTTTTAATATAATTTGGTGGGTTTGAGTGGTATTATCGGCATTATTTGAAGCATTAGAATTAGTAGTAGTGGCTTGGATACCACTATGGGTGTTAGTAGTAGCTTGAGAAAAATTGTTGGTGAGTGAGGCATTAGTAGCATGATTTTATTGTGTGGAAAAAGATGTACTAGTAGAGGGATGAGAAGAAGTATCACTAGAGGCATGATTACCATGGGTAGAAAATGATTCACTAGTGGAAGAATTGAGAAGAGTGGGTCTTGAAAGAGGCCCATTAGATGTAGAACCTGCTATGTTAGAAGAGATAATAGGCATAGAGGTGGAGGAAATTAAAGAGGAATATGTCATGGTATGAGAAGGGATAAAAATATAGGGAAGAGGTTGAGAATCAAAGAAGCTAGTGTCCCCAAATCCATGTGAGAATATGGGAGAAGGTGAATGGAGCTCCTTGACTAGACCACTTATCATGAGATTGTAAATAGTAAAAGGATCTTTTCCTCAATGTTGAAGAAAATCATTGATGAAGAAGATCATTTTTAGGGTATAATCTAATTTATATTGATCTTTAAATTATAAGAGAGGATTACGAGATAAAGATGAATGAGGACTAGTCTCATAGTTTGTAGTGCGAGTAGTTACATGCACATTACTTTCATCTAGGTTAGGATCCACAAGATGATTATAGGAAAACCTATTGGAGTTGGTAATACTCATCATATCTATTAAAATCAACTTAGTGTCATCTTCAAATAGGAAGTTCATGATGAAGGAAAAAGATTAGGGAAGACAAAGCTGATGTAAAATCAAAGAGATAAGAAAGATACAAAGTTGACTAGGTTAATTGTGTTCTACAATCTAAGAGAAAATTAAGAGTATAGGGTTGACTAGGTCAACTTAGTATTACAAATAAGGAAAAATATAGTCTAATAAGGATACAAAGTTGACCAATTTGACTTAGTACTATAACCTACTAATATAAAAGAGTATAGGGTTGACTAAGTTGACTTAATACTATAGACAAGGAAAAATATAGTCTGATAAGGATACAAAGTTGATCACATTGACTTAGTAATATAACCTGGCTGAGGAAAAGAGTACAATGTTGACTAGGTTAACTTAGTACTATAGACAAGGTAGCCTATAAGAGACTGTGTCAAATAGGATGATAATGTGCTAAAAATAGGGAATGTTTTTGTAATGTAATTTAAATAAAGAAATGTAAGTAAATACACAAATAGTTGGATCAATGAGAATGATCCAACTAGGGCACACAACACAAAACCTTACACCAATATTGGCCATTACAAGTTTTATCAATAGAATACATAATAATCAAAGATTAAGTAGTCAAATAATAAGTAAATGCTAAATAAGTGGTCATGTTGAGTGTTTTTAGATTATTATAAAGTGTTATTTTAAGTGTGAAAGGGAAGTTGGCTGAAAATAAAGAACTAGAAATCAATATATGGATGGTTTTAGGATGTTTAGGCTGAAAGGGATCTATGTTGGAAATGGTATTAGCATGGTATTGGCACCTACCCCCTCACTTCACAATCATGTAGTTATAAGGGTGTCAGGTTGTTAACCAATATATATCATTAACCACATGTTTATACTTGGCCAGAAAACCAAGTCGACTTCCCCCCTTGATGATGAAATCCAAGTAAGTAGGCTTTGGGAAGACAAATTTTAAATGCATTTTGAGTATTGTGTGATTTGGTAGTGTGTGAAAAAAGAGGAAAATATTGAAACTAATCATAAATTTTAAAAACCACCTATTCATACTATATGAGTTACTTGAAGCATTTAAATAGATAAAAATGAAAGTATGAATTAATTACTAGCATATAATTGTTAATTACTAAATTAATAATGGTAAAGATTTAGTTCAGATGACACTATATGCAAAAAACATAGAATATATTTTAATGGGTCACTAATTTTATGTAGAAGTAAGATTCTTTAAGAAATAAGTTGACCATGTTGACTTAGTCTATTAGATAGAAGATAGGCTATAGAACTAAGTTGACTAGGTAAACTTAGTTTATTGTAGGATTATAGTTTTGAAGACTAAAAACTTGCACAAAATGGAACTGTAATGAAGTACCAAATTGATAGAGAGCAAAAGAGAGGAACTTTGGTGGGTTGGATGATGATTAGGATTGCAAATTTTTTGTTTTAGTGCCTTAAATGCTGCTTGCAAATTATACAAACTAGGTTGATTGGTTTGACCTAATTATGTGAAACCCTATATGTTAAAGACTAATAAGATGACTAAGTGAACCTACACAACTTAGATTGTTGTTCTAGATGCTAACTAGAAGACTAAGTCAACATATTCAACCTAGTTTTTTATCTGGATGCGAACAAAAGACTAAGTTGACATGTTCAACTTAGTTTATTATATGGATATTGAATGGAAGACTGATTCAACCTATTCAACTTAGTTTATTATCTAGGACTAAAGAATAATAATATGTCAACCTATTTGATCCAATAACCTATATTTGATGAAGACCTACATAGAAAGAATAGAGTCATTTTGATATGACTATGTGTTAAACTTGTGCAAAAAATTTAGAACTATACCAGCATGGTTGACATAGTATCAAAAATATAAAAAAGTAATAAAATGATATAAATAAAAGTGTGAAATAAATATGACAAGGGTTATATTTCATGTTGGGTTTACCAAAATGTATGCAATGGGAAATGCAACAAATTTTATAAATTAATCATATCTCAAAGAAGATAGATCTTACTTACAATTTCGATTAGGGATACATTAGATAATTAGGGTCATGACCAATATGGATCCAATAGAACTAATTAATGGATATCTTACCACAATAATATCACTAGGGAAGGTTCCAAAACCCCCAATCAAGCAAAAATATGCAATACCCCTAACTAGGTCCCATGTTTTCATATTCATTGAATTAATAACAAGTAAAAGTCTAAACTAGTGTTCACCAAAGTTTGTGGCACAAAGTGGGGGTACTAAAAATTTAATTTAAACATGAATATAAGACATATAATCATGTCAATGTATACAAAATATATCATGAAAGAGAGGTGCAAATGCATAGCTATCTACTCTTATAAAGGAAGAACAAAGTTAGGAATACTTACCTTTGAAAATGAACCTACCGACCCTCAATCTCTCCCTTGGACAAGGTTATTCATAAGAGGTTATTGTGGCATGTAAGTATGAAAATGATATATAATCTCTAGGATACACAACCTATCAATGCATCCAAAATATTTCTCCATAAGACAAGATCTATATCTCCAAAAAAAGTATGAAACCCTAAGTTTGCTCCTCAAGTAGAATGATGGATAAGTAGATGCATAATATATCTTACTTATTCTTCTCTTTTATTATAAATGGTGAAATGAATGTGTTTATATATATGGATCTAACCCTAAACCCTTATGAAAGTTTTAAATTACTAGGTTAACCTAGTCAGCCTAGTATTAAAATTGACAAAAAACTAACTTGTTAATGAATTATGTCAGCCATGGCCGACTTAGTTCTTAATAATATTTTATAAATAAAAATACAAGGTTGATGTGGCTACCATAGTCATGTAAACTACCTAAAAGGGTTTTAGGTTAGGGAAATGTCTAATTAAGGTTACAAATGACTAGAGGAAGGTGAAAAATAGGAGTCAAAGCTCAGGAAAATGGAGTTTAAGAGACAAGTGTGTAGCTATCAAGTGCAAAAAGGGACTATAATAATGTGAAGCACCAATGGTCTACCCACCCATTTCTTGGTTCACCCCTTAGGTCACTCAGATATATTGAGACTCAATTGGTTCCTACAAGATATAAAGCATCTATATTTGATAAAAGTTTGAAAATATTATGTGTACACTACATATTCCTTGCTTTCACAAGCCTTGCATCTACTCTAAATTATGACCCTTGGTCTCTCTCTTAGTCAGACCAATCTCATATTGATGACATAAACATCTCATCTTACCAATAATGCTTAAAATGTACTTATATGATACCTCTACATGTTTTTATCCTATGCCTACCCTCCTCCTTGGACACTGACATTCAAGATAGATAATAACATTGATGTTACTATCTTAGCCTGGTGCAAGTGTCCAGTGCCATAAATTCATCCAATTTACAAATGAAATATATTAAAATGGTTATCTTAAGTAATTTATTTGATTCAATTTATATATCTATCATATTTTTACTTTTCACTAATAGCCTATCTTAGTTTTATAAATTTAGTGTATGGTACATCTGAGTTTAGCAAATTAATTCACTTGATGTAAATTTGATAGTCACTCTTCTGCCCTATCATGTTTATATCCTTAACCCTATCTACCTAAGTAGGATAACCTCTTATCCAAAGTAGGTTTAAATGTTTGGTGAGCCTGATACTTAAACATCAAACCATAGGCCACTTAGGGGTTTCTATTTTTTTATTGCTATGTTGTGTTTCAAATTTTAAACTTTTCATTTGTAAATCAATGGAAAATGTTAGTGAAAAATTTATTCTAAATGGAAGATTAAAAAGTATTTATTACTCATTTCAAAATGACAGGCTAAATAGATGCATTTTTATATGTTACAAGAGATGAAATAAGCAAACAAGATAAAATAAAGGCTATCTCACCTAGTAATGGTGAATCTGTAGAAGGTATCATAAATCAACCCACACTAAAACTCAATACATCTAATGGGGGTATGAATTATGTGTTTTAACCTTTTTTTCATGAAACTAATATTGATACATCTATTAGGAACTTACCCATTGTTTCAACACAAATACTAGTTGCAATGCCTATTACTACTCAAAACACATTTTAAACCCCTTTGGTGACTACTCAAAATTTGATTCAAAATCTTATTGTGCCTATGTTTAAATCACTCCTTCAATTCATAAATAACTTATAGGATAATTTTAAAAAAATTAAACAAAAGGCTTTAAAGTATTCACATGTTATAGATTTTCAACATGTGTTGTATAAACCTATTTCACTTTAGTTATATTTTCACCCTTTAACAACTAGATTTTTTTCACCTAACTTCACATTTTATGATGGTAAGGGTCATCTTGAGAAACATCTTTAAACCTTCTATGTGACATGCCTTGATTATGTTTCAAATGATAAACTTTTGACTGAATTATTTCTAAGGAGCCTTAACGACTATGCTTTGAGATGGTTTTATGACTTACCTCTCCAATCCATGAAAGCATTAAAACCCCTTGCATATCATTTTTTGGCCCAATTTTATATTAACATTACTAAAAATGTTTCCTATGCTCAAATTTCAAAGATAAAATAAGGAACTAATAAACTAGACAATGAACATGTCTTATGATATAAGAAAATGCTAGCCAAAATGACCAATCCCATGGAAGGAAAGGATTTGTAAGATATATTCAAGCAATTTTTTCTCGATCATTTACATGGGTGTATCATATTTAGTAAGTTTCAATATTTTGATGACTTATGTCACATTGTACGGGACTATGAAATGAAGCTTATGACATTAAACAAGCTTAAGTATATATCAAACAAACCAACTAAATCTACATCTAATTACAAATTTAAAATTAAACCAAGTTATAAGGTTAAACATCCTGATCCTCAAAAGGAAACAACCACCACAATTAACATAGTTGCATAATAGCCTAATATATTTTTCCTATCTAATGCACCAAGGAGAAAATTTACATGTTTACTTGAGCCTCTTGCTTCATTACTCTCGTGGTTACTAGAGTGTCATCTTATATCTCTCCATTATCCTATAGAGGTTGATGTAAATAGACCTCTACCCAAATTATGTGATGCAAATACTTATTATAACTATCACCAAGGCCTTGGGCATGCTACCAATAGATGCTTTACCTTGAAACATAATATCCAAGATCTTATCTATGACCAAAAGATTACATTTGAGGATACTCCAAAGGAATTAGTCTTACAAAAAATCATAAAATATACACATCACTAGGATTTAACAATTACCTTATACATGCATGGAGCTTATTTTTGGCATAATCATATTAATCCTACACAATCCAAGACCAATTGTAGCATAAAACATTTTCAATGGCTTGATTTTAACCTACAATGTTTACAAAAGATGATCACTTGAAAAGACTCCTTGGGAAACATAATAATACCAATGACTTGTGGCCCTAAAGTAATTCAAACATGGATTTGAGTTATTCTTACCATATATCCATATGAACTTACACTTGAAACTCTTTGGCTATACCACATGGAAGCAAAAATTGACCCAAATTAACAATGCATTTATTTTCCTCATGAAGGTAGATTAATACATATTTCAAATGATAGCATTACATATTCTACTACACATAAAATGCGAGGAAGAACATGATATGTCCATTTTCAACCTAACCAATCATGATACCAACAATGTAAAATATCCAACTTGAAGTTGTAAGGTTTGTAAAGGGGGAATAAATCTATGACCATTCATTAGATGGCATCATAGGATGATATTTCCTCATCATCAAAAATAACAAAAAATAAATAAAAAACCATTCAAAAAACCAAAATTAGTTTTGGCACCTACATGTTCTTTTGGATCCTTGGAATCTATGTGTTAGTTCCATGTTGAGGAATAGTATATAATTTAATCTTACATACACATACACAGGCATACACAAATATATGATAAGCTTATGGGTGTTAGTCCTTCCTTCTACTCATGTCACTAGGACATTGGGGGGATCCATTTTCTATGACTTTGATACATACAGGTTATACAATTTGATGATCACTCTAAACTATCATTTTTGAGCTTACATATGTACTTACACATGCCTATTATTCATGATTATACATTACATAAGGTACTTGATATGCTATGTGCTTGATTTTTTTCCTAACACATTCAATCCATGGGCCACTATGCCATGTTTATGCTGGTTACTTATGGTTTTCATTTACACACTTCCTTGAGTGTTTTTCCTTGCTATTATCTTCCTTGTTTAAGCATTTGAATGTGTTTTATTATATGTATCCCTTGTCCCTATGATTAATTTATTGGACATTTAAATATGTCATTGCATTATATAGACATTTGACTAAGTAATGTCCATTTTATTTTATGGCATTTAAAAATTCCCCTTGTTTGTGATCTCATTGGACCATTGCCTTTTGAATTACTTGTGAGTGCTCTTGTATGTGTGTTTATTTTATTGTTTAGCTTGTACTATTACTATCTAGGCATTTCCATGATATTTATCATGCATCTTAGGCCTATATGTGATCACATTGGTTCTATGCACTTCAATGATACATTTACCTATACATATTCCCTTCTATATGTTACATGGTTACATTCATAGATTTACAGTTGTCTTACCCTTTTGAGGTAAAATAACTACCAAGTACTAATTTTCCCTCACCTCAAAGAGAGGGGAATGTTAGTGGGGGAATGTCATGGTGACATGGCTTCCACATTTTTACAATTTCTAGATTACAGTGGGGGCATACTTTGGAAACATGTTTTCCACATTCACATAGTATATGGTACTTACATCAATTTATAGATTTAGTGGGGACATGTCATGATGACATGGATTACACACATTCATAGTTTTTATATTATAGTGGAGGAATAATTTGGAAGCATGTTCTCCACATTCATTTTGTATGGTACTTAAAATTCATAGATTTAGTGGGGGCATGTTTTGGAAGCATGTTCTCCAAACCTGCGTAATTTTTAGCATCTCCAGTTTATAGTGGGGGCATGTTTTGGAAACATATCCTCCACATTGGTACTTACATTATTTTCATTTTATCCATATATAATGGGGGTATGCTTTTGAAGAATGTCCTCCATAGTTACATATTTTTTAGATTTGCCAAAGTACATAGTTATATAACTCTGATGTGTGTGTGTGTGGAATAGTTCTATACATGGTACCATTTTAACACATAGATTCAACATGAGAGAATATAAGGTTCATATTATATGTAACATGTAACTAATATTTCAAAATCCAAATCAAATTCAAGTTCCAAAACTATTTCATGTACTAATACCCAATGAACTTTTAAAAACTTTAGCAAGCTAATATATTGTAGTAGTTGGTTCACCTTTTGGAATGGTTGGGGTGATTAAATCACTCAATCTTACCAAGTTTTTAGTTTGTCCTTGATCATCCAAACTCACTTGGATATGAGTATCATTGGGTTGCCTGGTTGAGATAATCTCAATTACCAGGTGATAAACCACTTTTGTTCCAATGTTGGGGGCATGTGCTTTTCAACATTTCTTTCTATATCTCCTTAGATATATGCACTTTAAATATTTATCTATATTTATCCAAATCTCAGTTTCATAATCTTATAATGATACATCTTTTGTAAAAATAACTTGCCAATAAGTAAGGTGGTTACATCGACACATAGGTGTACTCCTAAACCTTGCTCTTTCAATTTCAATCTATTTTAAGTAATTTTGACCAAAATTATATGCACTAATTATACGCTATAACATGCTCTTGGTTATAGGTCAATCACTAGCAAAACACTCAAACCCAGCTCTAGTAAAGCACTCAAATTCAATTCAAGAAAAGACAAGGTGTGTATACACACCCATGTACTTATTCCTTTCCTTTAAAATATCAATTTAATTACTAGATTAAAGGGGAAGAAAATGTAGATGATATTTTTTTATTATGTAGCACTTAGGTCTTGTAAACTTAGAAAACTCATGACCTTGGTTGTTCCTCTTAGTCTTACACATTAATTGTTTCCACAGGCCTCACATATACTCTATATTATGCCCTTTAGCCTATCTCTTAGTCCAACCATCCTTATATTGATGACACAGACATCCCATCTTTCCTAGAATGATTTAAATGTACTTATCTTATACCTCTACAAGTGATGAGCATGCATCTAATCTCCATCTCCCTAGAAACTAATGTCTAGGATAGATATTAGTGTTGATGTTATTTTCCTAAACCAATGTAAGTGTCTAATGCCCTAAATTCATCCAATTTACAAATGAAACATATTATAATGGTCAACCTAAGTA
This sequence comes from Torreya grandis, assembly GCA_037957365.1. Taxonomy (NCBI): domain Eukaryota; kingdom Viridiplantae; phylum Streptophyta; class Pinopsida; order Cupressales; family Taxaceae; genus Torreya; species Torreya grandis. The sequence continues at coordinate 359,616 of JARHVA010002642.1, read as the reverse complement.
ATTTATTTTATGTCATTTATATATCTAGAATAAATATGATTTTTATTGATATCCTATCTTAGTTTTATAAATTTAGCTTATGGTACATCTGACTTTAGCCTATTAATTGACCTAATGTAGATCTGATATTCACCCTTATGCCCTATAATTTATATATCCTAAACCCTATCTATCCAATTAAGATAGCCTCTTATCCAAATCAAGGTTAAACATATAAATAGAGTATGTTCCAACTTCTTATATTTGTTCAAAAAGCTTGAATTTTAAATCTATGTTGGAATTCATACAATAACCTAAGGAAACTATGAACTCCTTGGGATTTATTTACACCCCAATTAATATTGGTGATTATTATTCTAGGGATAGAAAAAATTGGTTGTTCAAAACAATGATGAATCACATAAACTTATGGAAATAACTACATAAAATAGAACTTGATTATTTTGGTATAATTGTGTGTGTTTTTAACTTAACATGTTTTAGATCACCAACTATGATCCATAATATGGATAAAGAATCAATCATAGTTGGTGATTTGGAACATGTCAATTTAAAATCAAATACACAATTATACCCAAAACATCATATTTTATTTTATGTATTTGATATTATATTTTTATGCCTCCATCATTATTTTATTTTCCTTGATGATGGAACACACTAGGTGATTTGAAACATATCATGTTAAAAATACACACAGTTATGTCAAAACCATTAGATTCAATTTTTATGGAGTATGAAAGTATAAAATAGGGTTTTTAATGAAAAATAAGTGACATAATAAATATTTATTGGAAGGGGGATGCAATAGGAAATGAAAACAAGTGCTTAGTAATTTTTTTAATGAAATGATTTTTTGTGTATAGTTGATGATAAAAATTTAAAAACTAAGTTTGTTGATGACATAGGGAAACATGATAAAATTTGTGAATTTAAAAATGTTGGCTTCTAAAAAATCAATTACAAAAATGGCATAAAATATGTTTTTCAAGGACATAAAAAAATAAAACAAAGTTAAATGTTTAAAAAATTGACAACCCTCATAAACTTGATGATAATAATTGTATAAAACATGATTGTTAATTTTAAAATATATCATAATATAAATGTATAAAAGAGGGATGAAATAATAACTATTATGTTATCATCCTCTTTAAGTGCCATAAAAAATTTTAAAACCAAATGTTGAATCGTTTTGGAAAGATAAGAAGAATACAAGTTAATTATGAATGATTAAGTTTAGCTAATTGTTATTCAAGATAGATTAAACCCTGATTAAGCTCTGAATGTTTTAAATAATGTAATTTCTCCCAAAACATTGCATGATATATTATAGTAAGTGACACAAAGTTTCACTGAGGTATTAATTCTTGAATGCACACCAAACTCCTAATACCTTAATCAATATGTGTGTGGTGGATTGGCCTTATTTATAAATTAAAAGTTTTTATTTTGAACCAAATACAACAAAGCTTCTCTGAAATGTAACTCATCTATTATATTTTACACATGCTCAATCGTATCCATGTCTTTTTGGTATGGCCAAGGGAACAAGAATTCATTCTCCTTGAATTGGTTAATATTTTTAAATGTCTTTTCTTGGTAGGATAATGACATTAAAGGTTTGTTGTATTTTATTTTCAACCCATAAGGTATAACTTAATTAAAATAATAAAATTTCTTTGATCACCCAAAGAATAATCTAATCAAATCGACTCTTTATAAGTACTAAATTATGTCTATTTTATAAAGAACTAAATTATTAAAAATAATTACAATTTAAAATAAATAATCTTTCTTCACAAAAATTTACTCCAATGATGTATTTTATACATTTTTTTAACTAGAAGAACAATTTTTAACATATTTCAAAAATTTAACATTTTTACGTTGTTTGATCTTCCCACTTTTTTCCTATGATATATTGGATGGAAATGGGGTTTAAAGCATAAGAATTATTTGATCACATTTATTTGATACATTATGTCAAACTCTTCATGAGGTGTGTTATTTCACATTTTACATTTTTTGTAAGTGCAATTATAGATATGTCTTACAAAAATAGGCTTTTGCTTATGATAAGATAGATGTTCATGATTATTCCAAAATGCCCATATTTTTAAGTAGTGTAGAGTGGAATTTGGTTCAAAATAAGAATGTAAAATTAATAGAATGTTCCAAATGTATGTAAGAGGAATTATCATGTCTACTTTGAAGTTTAAATTTTGCTTCTAGAATTTTTATTTTTATAGCTTTTGTTAAGAGACTTTAGTTACATCTAAGACAAATTTATTGAGGGTAGCATTTACAATGGTTTATTATGAATATTTTTTAGCTTGTAAATAATTATAACCATAGTAGAAACTCAACACATGATATTGAACCTATAGTTATGATGAAGGAAACTATAAATATAAAACCTAATGGATAGAAAAATGAGAACATGATCTTATTCCCTTGAGCATGCCACAAAGACTTGAATATGATTGAAAATGTCAAAAATATAAAATCCATCCTACATATTAATTAAAATTTGTTGAATTTGATTCAAACTAAGACATTAAAACAAAAAAAAATCATTTTTATATTGAGTAGATTACTAGGTGAATATATGTTTTTGAAGGACATTGTAGGTTTAAAACCAATTGACTAGTTGAATGAGAATGAATCTTTGTTCTACCAACCATGCCAATAAGACTTGAATATGATTGATCATGTGGAAAATATAATAGATTTATTACATTATAGATAATTTTTTTTGCATTTGGTTTTAAATAAGAATTAAAAACTAAATAGATTGTTACATTTTCAAGCTAAGTAGATTACTAGGTGAATATGCAGTTATCATCCAGGCCACTATAGGTTTAAAAACTCTATTGACCAGTCGAATGAGAATGAGTTATTTTTACCCTAACCATGACACAAAGGATTGAATATGATTGAAAATGTGGAAAAATAATAGATGTATTACATTTGAGATAAATTTTTTTGCATTTGGTTCAAAATAAGAAAGAAAAATTGAACAGATTGTTAAATTTTTAGGCTAAGCAAATTACCAAGTGAATATATAGTTCTCATGCAAGACACTATAGGTTTAATACCTATTGATTAGTTGAGTAATAATGAATTCATGTTCCCCTATGCATTCCATAAAGACTTGAATATGATTGAGAATGTGTAAAAGATAATATATTTCTTACATTTTAGAAAAAAATGTTGTATTTGGATGAAAATAATAAAATCAAATTAAACAAATTGTTGTATTTTTAGGCTAAGTAGATTACTAGGTGAATATATTGTTATCATACATGCCACTAAAGGTTTTAAAAAATACTGACCAATTGAATGAGAATAATTATTTTTCCCATAACCATACCATAAAGACTTGGATATGATTGAGAATATGGGAAAGATCATAGATGTCTTACATTTTAGAGAAAGTTTGTTGCATTTGGTTCAAAATAAGAAAGGAAAACTGAATATATTTTTTTATTTTTTCACTGAATAGACTAACATGTGAATCTATAACTCTCATGAATACCACTATAGGTTTAAAACCTATTGACCAACTGAATGAGAATGACTCTTTTCCCCCTAACCATGCCATAAAGACTTGAATATGAATGAGCATGTGGAAAATATAATAGGAATTCTTGCATTTTAGATAAATTTTTTTGTATTTGGCTCAAAATAAGAAATGAAAATAGATTGTTGCATTTTCACGTTGAGTAGACTACCAAAGAGTTAATACTCTAATGACAACCCATTAGAACTAGAGGAAAACTAAAAATATTGTTTAATTTTTAGGTAGAATATATTAGTAGTGGGATAGTTTTATTTCTTATGTATGACTAATAGATCCAGTAGAAGGGAGTTAATACTAGAACCAAAGAATTGGACAAAAATCTGCCAATGGGAAAACTTTATTGCATTCGGTTAAAAATAAGAAAATAAAAATGAACAAATTGCTACATTTTGTATGTAGTAATAATTACCATATTGTCTAGTTTCAAGTTTAATTGTAATTACAAAATGAATATATAGTTATAATACATGAACACTATAGGATTAAACCTATTGGACAGATGAAGGAGAATAAATTATGGTTCACCTGAGCATGCAAGATTGATATTTTGGAAAATTTGATAGAGGTTATAATCTACTCATCCTAAAAATAATTATAACCATAATAGAAACTCACCACATGACAAAACTATTATGGAAAATATGAGACCAATCAACACATAGTTTAACTGAGGTATGATAGATGTGGAGATCAATAACAAGGTAGGAGGACTTAAAATTATTAAATATGATTGATAATGTGGAAAATATAATAGGTGTCTTACATTTAAGATAAAATGCATTTCATTTGATTCAAAATAATAAAGGAAAATTGAATAGATTATTTAATTAATTCTATCCACAATTCAAAGTTTGAATGGGTAAGATAGTAACCATTCAAAAGAAACAAATGGTGAATCAAGAAAATATGTCAATATAAAGGAGGATTTAGTAATGGTTTTACTATGAAAGGTGATATTCTTTAAGGTGATGTGAAAGATCTCACAAAAAATCATGATTCATGGAATGGGGATTAATCATAAATTTTCATCAAGTAATATCAACCATTACTTAGTGAAAATCACTGAATAAATTTCCATGAATCACTTAGTACAAGTTTGAAATGCCCAGAATGAAAAAATATCGATTTTATTTAGACAATAATATTTTGGAAAATTGTGTACAAATGTTTTTATCTTGATGTCTTGGATAAAAATCCGTGATCCATCACCAAGAGAGATTTATCATGGATGTATATCTAAAACATCGAGGTAAAAAATATTACACATAGTTTTCCAAAATCCTACAATTTAATCTTATGGAATGTGAAAGTAACAAATCTCTTATTCAATTTTATTGTTATTTATATATTTGTATACATTAGTTCTAACTTTTTTCATTAGTTAATAGAGTTTGAATTTTATATTTATGTTTGGGTGATTATAATACCCATAAGGATAACATAGATTCCTTAGGATTTGTTTTCACCCAATTAATATTAGAACTCGGTCTTTTAGTGATGGACTAAAAAAAATTATGACAATAGCTTCATAAGAAAAAAATTGATATTTTTGGTATAATTGTGTATGTTGTATACATTTCATTTTTACCACTTACATGTCTAAACTGAAATCATAATGACTTTACACAATAATAATAAAAAAATGATTGTAAATTTATATTTGATCCAATTTACTTGTACAACTATCATTTTAATTAAAAATCACAATCACACATCCCTGATTGGGGAAATGGATTTTATCACAATATTAATCTTATCTAGTGCACCTTGAATCAAATTAACCCTTTACAATTATTATTTCAGGACAATTAAAATGAATATTTTATTGAAAAAATAAAATTACAAGTGCACAATTCTTATAATTACCAATTAACCACCTTGATTAATTATTTTAATCATCCCTCTAATAGGAAATTACATGGATTTAGAATTATCTATTTTTCATAAAGTAAAATGGATTTATTACCTCACATCGATGATGTAATAGGGGCAAGTTAGTGGAATGGATTAGAGTCTGGGAAAGGTGGATTATGACATGTCCACTTACACACTCTCTTACACCTCTTATAAAACCTCTTACACACTCATCTATGACACACTCCAAATGGATTAGCCATTGCACTTTTCTTCCAAGACTTCCTTCCACACTCCAAATGAGGTCTTAAATGGAATTTCTTACATACTTCATGTTTATAATCATGAGTTTGAGGACTCTTTATCCACCATTTATCTTGATCTTGGATCAATAACTCACAATCAAACCAAAAGTATATAAATTTAGGTCTTCACCTCCATTGTAGACAAACTTATTCATGAAAACTTACTTTGTTGAATTATACAAGGAGATTCAACCATTCTCATGCCAAATCCTCTTGTCAATTATTCCCAAAATGTGGTTGAGAACTCCCAACTAGTAAATTTTAACCCAAAAAAAGTACCATCCATGATGCAACATAACATTCCTCTAAATTCTCAAAAAACCCTTTTTTTCAATGTCAAAAACACATCTCAACAATAGTTTATAAACACTCTTGATTCAAAATAGTTGGTTTCACATACTCCAACTAATCATCCACCCTAATAAGTGGAAACCAATCCTCCACCTCAATAGGTGGTAAATAATCCTCCATCTCAATATGTGGTGACAACCATTCCACCCCAATAGGTGGAAATAAATCTTACACTTCAATAAATAGTGATTAATTCATTTTCACAATAAGTGGTAACCAATCCTTGATAGACATTATCTAACCAACAATGTATTTATTCAAGGCAATATGTTCCACTTAACCAATAACAATTTTCTCTTATACTATAGATCCCTACGAATCAAAAATAGGTTCCCCTTCATTCCTAACAAATACTCTTCAATTCCTAACAAATCATTACTCCATTTAGACCTTGATTCCCTCTAAATTAGCACCAAACTCAAAATTAAGTGACATACCAAAAATATAACCCCAATCGAAAGGTGAATATTCATCGTAAAACTAATCAATTAAAAATTACCCAATATTCCATACCACCTTTTTATCCATTTAAAATAAACCATCCTTTGAATACCCAACAATATGTGCCTACTCCATCTTATTTTGATCCCACTTACCAAGACTTGTAAGAGGTGAAATATGTATTTTATACCATCCATGTAAGAAATGAAAGAACTAATTTGAAGTTATATGAGATATGATCTTATACATTTGATATGATTTATCTTCAAATACCATTCCCACATCATTTTGAGATGCCCAAATTGGATAATTACAAAATAAATTGTGATCCTAAGGAGAACTTGAATTTTTTTTTGTGGTTTATCAAGAAGTTGAATACAATAGTATATATTTTCTTCACCTATTTCCTCACAATTTGGTTGGGTAGGGATTGGATTGGTTTCTCCATCTCCCCAAGAATTTTGTTGACAACTTTGATGACCTCTCTTAGAAATTTGTACAACACTTCTCTTATAATGTGTAATAAGATCTAATTATGGTCAAATTATGTTAGGATAAATAAAAATGAGGAGAATGTTTTGATAGATATTTTTATTGATGGTGTACATTGACCAATTGATTCCATCATAGTTTCCTTGGTAAATAATTAGCTATAGTTTTTATTGCTAATATTAAATTTGACATAGCTTATAATCTCAATCTTCATTATGTCAATAAATTTAAGTAAATTATCATCAAGGGATTTAAAATTTATCAAGACCTTATTGATAAAGTATTTATCAATATTTACTCAAAATAAAACTACAAACAAGGTTTAACTACAAAATCAAATGCAAGATCAAGAGAATACATTAGAAATCCCTAACCCATTTAATAGGAAAAAAATGGTGTAGGTGATGGATAACTTAATATAAACATGTCTGAATGATGAAACCACACCTACTCAAGTGACCTCACTTGTTCATCTATCCACTTTGAAAACACTAGCTCTAAGAAGAGGTCAATACCAAATAGAGTTTTCAGTTACCTTGGAGAGATAATCAAAGTGGTATTTCAAAAGTTGGTCACAACTAACATGATTATTTGGCTAGTACCAAAACCATTCATAAAATTTCAACTTAAACTTACTTGGTACAAATAACATGAATTATGTGACTACCATCAGGTTAAAAGTCATCTAGTTTATATTACATATAGTTTCACCACCTCATCTAATATTTGTTGGAGAATGGTGAAATATATATGGATAATGCTTCCTCGATATCCAATTAAATTTTATGTATTTATAAAAACCCTTTACTATAACATAAATCTAATAATCATAACTGATGTCAGACTAACAACCAAAACTAGAATAGGCCTCTGAGAAATCAAAATCAAGGACAACATTGACAACAATAATAATAAAATTAGAATCAAGGTTTGGACACCTAGTCCAACCAAGTCAATTAAAATAATGTCCCTTATGATTGTGGTAGTATCATAGGTCATATTACTAGTGGACATATAGCCACTATTAATATCAATTCTAAGCTAATAGCTAATCATACCCAATGACCATTACCATCCATTTTAGGACCTCCTCCCTCTTATTATGGTAATATTCCATTGGTGTGACTTGGTGTTCATGAAAGATAATTTCCACAAAGGTTACCATTCTAGGTCCTCATCCCCATTATTCTAATTACAATAACCACTCACCACTTTAGGATTTTGAAATCACAACTCAGTATTCCAAGGTTATCATTCAAGGTCTCCCACATTATTCTTCTAATAAACCCATTCAAGGTCATCCACCTCTAAAGACCAATCCAATTGAATCTTCTAATTATAATCCATATGATATCGTGGAACAATTACAAAAGACATTGGAAAAATTTTCTATCCTAGACATTATGTGTACGTTAAACATCCACAAAAACATATTGAATGTGATTTTGAGCCATTCTAAGGTTCCAAGTGACATTGCTCCTAAAAAATTCAAAACACTTGTGAGTCACTTTTCCATTATCCAATAGCTTACATTTGATCAAATTCATGTGTCATCCCTTGTTCCTCTTCATAATAACCAAATTTATAAAGAGATAGACATTTCTTGGAATAAATTCAAACATGTCATCTTAAATAATGGGTCAGTGTTGAATATTTTAAATTTGAAAATAGTCCAACATTTGGGATACACAAAAATAGATCTAAAATTGAATACCATTAAAATAAAGTCATATGATAATGAGGAATGAGAATCACAATCCACCATTTCCTTATCTATTCTTATTGGGAATTTAACCCACAATTCTTTGTGCCATTCTTATATCTATAATTATCATATAATTTACTCCTTGGGAGACTTGGATACATGAATTATGTGCAATACCTTCTACACTACATTGGTGCATCAAGTTCCCTCATGTAGGTTTAGAGGTCACCATACCTAGAGATCATACGAGTATTGTAAACATCTAAAGGTTGAATATGAAAGCTACAACTATTGCCTTGGCCTAGAGCATGTCCTAAAAATAAAAAAGAGGTAGTTGTTCAACATTCTAAGTCAAATTATATGTATCTGAGAATCCTTGCATCTACTTCATTTGTACCACCTCCTCAAATATCCAACCATTTTACCAAATACCTAGGCCTTGGTGAATATCAAATTGGCAATGGCTTTCATATGGAAAAATTATATAAAATTTCCAAATCATATTAGACCTAAAGTAAAGCCTACTCGAATGGAATGGTGAATAACGATGATTATGTCCAAAAGGAACCCATTTATTTCATTAAAACCACTTCATAAGATAAAGATTAGATCCAAGATGACAATAATTCATGGTTTTATAATGATGATTTCACCACTTACTACTAAAACAAAAAATATCTTTTCCCAAACATGATAATGGATAAACAAGATTATCAAGGTAAAGGCTTGGGGTCAAAATAATGACATATTGAGAGACTATATATTTCCAAACATGAAGGTATTTGAGGTATTGGATATAAACCACTTGGGGGTTATCCCTCAAATCTTGAGAGTAATACTAATTTAATATATAACAACAATGATGCTGACAACAATTTAGAGTCCTATTATAAAATCTATGATGAGTTAGACAACACCAATGTATTTAAACCTAATACCATATATACCATTAATTTCATTCCATCTAATTCTCCTCTTTTCCTCCACCATCCACAATTAATTGAAGATGACCAACAAGATTCACAAATACAATCAGATGATTTTCAGAATAAAGAGGCAATTTCCTAATTTTTAGGCCTTCGAGATGGTTTTATGAATGGCGACCATAAACAAGGCTTTGCTATTACATTAGACCCTGATACATATTTTAGAGAGTAGGTGAACTTATTTAGTAAAAAAGAAAATAAAATTAAATAAAACCATTGAGGTCCCAAAGTGAAACTTCTTTGAGGCATTTTTAGACAAAGGAAAAAGTAAAGAAAATATGAGTCCCTTGGTGAAAACCTATTTTAGGTTCCATTGGATGGGGAAGTCAATATTCCTTAAAAATAAACCTAGGGTGCCTTCAATCCTAGAGCATCATGCTATTCAAAAATCAATTTGGAAGATTATAAAATATTTGAATAGTTGGTTCAAGATTTCCCACATGCCTTTGTTGAGTGGCCATTACCAACCTTTGATAACTTAGATTCTTCATATATGGGTGATCTAGATGATAAAGTTGAGCCACCATAGGATGATGATCAATTCACTTCATTAATGACCATTATAGAAGATGGTTCCACACTACTTTTGGAGGACACCATAGAAGTCAATATTGGAATAACGATTGATCCCAAATGGATCAAACATGGAGTGCCCCTCACTAAATAAGAATGTGAGATTCTTAATGCCTTGATTCAAGATTTCATTGATATTTTTTCCTAGTTTTATTCAGATATACCTATTTTAGATCGTTATTTAGTTTTACATCACCTTGTTGTACACCTAGATGCAAATCTAATAAAGTATAAATTGATAAAAATTCATCCTTACATTGCCATCCCGCTAAGAAATAATTAGAGAAATTATATGAGTCAAAATGTATTCCTCCCATAGATTAATTAGATTATATCAAGCATTTTCTAGACAAAAATAAACCCAAAGGAATCTACTTATGTAACAATTTTAGAGATATCAATAAATCATATCTAAAGGATGATTTTCCTTTTCCAAACATTGATATGGTTGTAGATTACACAATAGGGTATGATATGTTATTTATTATAGATGGATTATTAGGGTATAATCAGATTAGAATAACACTTGAAGACCAAAATAAAACAATGTTCCTCACTCTATGGGGGACATTATATTATCAAGTGATGCCATTTAGCATTAATAATGCCAGTGCTTCATACCAATGTGTAATGACTATCATCTTATATGACATGATGCATGATATTGTTAAAGATTATGTGGATAATATTTTGGGAAAATCTAAGACTAGGGCAGGCCATCCATATGTGCTATGAATAATATATAAAAGGTATCATGAATACAAATTACATATTAATCCTAAGAAGTGCATATATGGTATCACTTCCAGTAAATTACTATGTTTCATTATCTCTCACATGGGCATTGAAGTTTATCCAAAAAAGGTTAAGGCCATTTCAAAAATACATAATCTTACTAATATAAATCATCTCTATAAATTTTAGGGAAAAACACAATCCATTTGATGCTTCATTTCACAAATGGTAAATAAGTATCATCCCTTCAATCATCTTATAAAGAATGGCACAACCTTTTTGTGTAACACTAACTGTCAATAGGTGTTTGATAATTTGAAATATTATTTAGAAAATAAACCCATATTAGCTCCACCTACACTTGAAAAATCATTTTTTCTTTATATTTCAGCAACTAGAAATTCCTTAGGGGTAGTCTTAGCCTAGCATGATGGTCAAGGAAAAGAAAGAGTTATATACTATTTAAGCTGCACATTGGTTTCCTATGAACATAATTAATATTAGTTGAAAAACACTACTTATCAATGGTGTTTGTAGCATATAATTTGTGACATTATATTCTTAATAACAAGACTCTTATTATCACTAAAGTATATCCACTCAAATAGTTACTCACCAAGGTAGCTTTAACTAGTTGTATGGCCAAAGCAGTCATGCTCTTGAGTGAGTTTGAGATTGAATATGTACATTATAAATTAATTAAAAAGAAATAAATTGTAGATAAAATTATTGAATCACCATTATTAGATGACAATCCACTCCTTTTGGTTTCCCTAATGAGTCAATAATGATTATGGATGAAACTTCTTATGAACTACAGCATTGGACACTCTATTTTGATAGTTCCTAAACATCTCATGGATCTATATACATATTTTTACTCATTAAAACATGGGGGGTATTATTAAAAAATACTTTCATATTGGTTTCATTTTTACCAATAACATATCAAAATATGAATCATTCAATGTAGGGCTTAGTCAAGTAGTATAGTGAAACTTTAAAAAATTGCATGTTCATAGAGACTCCTAGTTCATTATCAATCAGGTGATAGAGTAATACAAAACCAAGGATGAAAAGATCATTCCTTACAAAAACATTATGGATACTCTCAAAAAATAATTTGAATACATTAGATTTAAATAGATGCCAAGATCTAGCAAAATGAATACGGACACGGTGGCAACAATTAGCTCATTGATAGTAATCATATATCATGTTCTAGATTACCAGTTTCTTATTAAACATATTTTGAAACCAAATCATGAGTGTTCAACATCTAAAATGGTATGTGATATTTTTGGTCCTATATCACCATGGTACTTTGATATATATGACTACCTCCATGACCATATTTTCCCTACCAATCTTTACCATAACAAACAAAGAGTATTTATTCACATTACCTCTTGTTATACCCTTCTTGGTAATACATTCTATTGTAGATAATTTGATTATAATCTAATTCATTTTTTAAATTTGATAGTGTCTATATTATCACTTAAATACAAAAATGGATTTATGAGGTCCACACTAGTGGAATGGTCCTTACCAAAAAACTACAACATATAGGGTTATATTGGCCCACTATGGAAGTAGAGTCTGATGCCTATGTTAAGGAGTGACTTGTCAGAAACATGTAAACATCATTCATGCTCTATCCAAATAAATTAATTTTATCACTACACCATGGCCATTTTCAACATGAGGACTTGATCTTGTAATTAAAACAAATCCTACATCATCAGATGCCCATAAACATATCCTTATTACGATTGAGTATTTTGCTAAGTGGGTTGAATCCATTCCCATCACCTACATGACTAGTAATTAGATTTAAAAATTCATTATGAACCACTTTATTTGTCATTTTTTCATCCCTTCTGACCTCATTATAATATCATCTCTTTTAAAAATAATGACATCAAATCCCTATGTGCCAAGTACCATACTAATCAACTATTTTTAAATGCCTATTTTTCCCAAAGTAATGGCCAAGATAAAGCATCTAACAAAACCTTTTTTTCAAATCCTTAAAAAGAATAATAATTTTATTGGTCATGATTGACACTTATTATTATTCCCTTCCCTCTAGGCCTATCATACTAATACTTGAACCCCAATAAAAGCCACATTATATCACCTAATTCATGGAATTGAGGCTATTCTCCCTATTGAGATCATGTTACCTTGTTCATTTCATTTTAATATCTTATTGATTATGAGGATATAGAGTGTCATAACTAAAAGATTTGGATATATTTGATGAAAAAAAGTAATTTCTTTAAATAATGTCTAAGCATATATGTACATGCCACACCATAACTATAATAAGCATATCAAACCTAAATAATTTGAGTTTAGTGACCTTTGTCAAGAATCTAGAACAATAAACTACTCTGATACCAACTGTTAGGATCTAAGAAGCACAATTGATTACCATGTACAAGCAACTAAATATGCAAAATTTAACCAGAAGTAACAAGTAACTAGAATTCAGAAATAAGACAAAATATGAGAGACAATACCCAATTGTATTAATACTCTTCCAGAAGAAAATACAAAAAAGAAGATGCCACAGTCTTCTTCCTTACACACCTCTAGGGCTCCCACACCTCTATGGCATAAATAGTAAATCTCTTCAAGAGCTCACTCTCTCTCTTACGGTCCCAACAAGCAACTCACACACAGAGTTGTTGTTCACCTCCAACCAGTCAGTATCACTACTACCAGTACCACCAGTCAGTATCACTACTACCAGTACACAAGTGCTCCACACACTCCAAATCTAAGTACACATCATACTCCAAGTACACAATGTACTCCAAGTAGATCTCACCTGATCTTGCTCCTTGATATGTTGTTGTCACCTTTGATCTTGCTACCCCACAGACCTCCTTTGACCTCGCACACACACACACCTACAAATTAGTGATCTTACTTACACATGTAGATCTCCAAACATGGCCTTGCACACCTGCCAACCAAGATCCTACACACATGAAAAACCCTTCTGATTCTCCAAACCATCACCCCTATGGATCTTCTACCAGAACTTGCACAACCTGTAGCTCTACCTAATCATACACACTCGGCACCCCTATGGAACTAGGAGGAACACACCTTGCTCTCTTCACTCTGAAGGAGCTAACCTTGCTCTTACTCAACTAGCCCAAATTACAATACAACCCATGAGTCTATTATATAGATCTCATGCAAATAATAATTAGACATCCAATTACAATAATTAGATCCATCGCTCAAGACTAAAATTAGCCTTTAACATGCAAACAACTAGTTTATTAATAAACTGTCTATGAAACTTGCAGATCCAAACCACATAGGTGACCAACGTTGGTCCCTGTTATTCTGGAGGTGACTGACGTCGGTTGATACCAACTGAAGTTGGCAGCCCTATGCTCTAAATATGACTGACGTCAGTTGGCCTGACTAACGTCAATTGCTCTGCACCTCAACAACCTCCTATTTGCATTGTGGTGAAGCTTTTAGCTCCACAACCTAACAATCTCCCACTTGGAGATAAACAGTTGCACTTGTACCTGTCCCTATACACCATCTAATCTATTTTTTGGCTTGTATCCCTCTTCAAGCTCAATCTTGAAGACCAACCACCACACATCCTGTTATTCAACACCTGTCATCTAAGTAACCTACCATATCTGAAGTGCCTGACCCTGCATAGCATGTTAACCTATTGTTAGTCCCTCTCAGATACCTGAGAGCGCACTGAACCACTTTCCAGTGCTTCCTTCCTGGATTGACTACAAACTTGCTGACAACTCCCACTACTGGGGCAATATCAGGGAGTACACATGTACTCAACCTCATCATGTGATTGAGGACCCTGTTCTATTAACTGGCCATCCATAGGTGCGCTTGCCATTTTGCATCCTGCACTACCTTCACACAATCATCCTATGATAACATCAACTTGTGATCTTCCCTGTCTCTAGGATTACTCATGCCAAAGAATTTTGCTACTCCCAAATTCTTCATGACATACCACTGAACTAACTTTACCTTTAGCTCAAAAAAAACTTGCATGTGTGACCCCACTACATACAGTAATAGGATAATGTCACGACCATCATCCACCTGGTAAAGAAACACACAATGGTTACAATGACAGTGACTAAAGCCATTCTTTGTCATCCACCTGTCAAACCTGTACCACTATCCTACAGCTTGCTCAAGACCATATGACCTGGCCTTCCATCTCACGTGTCCATTCTATCTATTCTTTAACCAAGGAATCCATTTGTCTCTTAGTGCTTTTATCCCAGATGGTAACTCTACCAAATCTCCCATTTGGTTCTCTAAAGAATTCATGCCATGCTCCCACTATTTCCTAGATCCTTCTTGCTCTATAGTGAGTAATGAGTATAAAGAAGAGGAATAATGAATTTGAGGCTTACTTACCCTTTCAATCCTCCACATGGGCATTTGAGACTCCTTGACAGCTTGATGTCTGCCCAAAATCCATTCCAGTGACTGACCTCGGTCACCAGACAGTCTACATCTGACCAGCATCAGTTCCATGCGACTGTCCAGGTCACTGATGCCAATTATCCTACCAACATCGGTCTCCACTTGCCTGACACCACTGACTCCTCTGGTCTACACATGACTGACATTAGTACATGTCTGTTTAATGCTAGTTCTTCCTAATCCACACTGGTACCTGTGTTCTCCTGTGAGTGATGACTTTTTACCCGCGAGCTTACTTTGAATCAAAACCCTGTTCAAAATGCCTTACTCAGAAGTATCCAGCCTCATCCATTGATCTCTATCCATCATCTCCTCCAAGAACACCAAGGCTTTCCAGTTCTTAAGTTTGTCAAATACATCAGTCTTCCTTTTCCTGTAATAAATCCAATCCTTTCTTGTAGCATCCCACTACTTATAGAAATCTCGGTCTATGCTCTCTGAAGCTGAACTCTTACCATTTGACTTAAGAACATCCATTCCCTTCTCACTTATGTGACCAAGCCTACAAAGCCACACCTTTACAACAAAAGTGGAATCAATAATACAAGCAGGTAGATAAAGAGTACCTACTTTCTTACCACATGCTAATTCAAGTGCATCCTTGGTAACATTCCAAGAATCTGCTATGAGAGTTCCTGTGCATCTCTCATCACCCAAATTTCTTGAAGCAATTAGCTGCATCTTCAAGACTGGGACCTGCATGACCTTCTTCAACACCCATGTGTTGGCCGCCTACAATTTCAGCCGCACTTCCCCTTTGCCAATACTTTGATAAGGCTCACCAACCCCTCTATTTGGGGCTGCATGGAAAGAGGCAACATAATCTATAAACCAAGATTCTAATTTATCCAAGGAACATACTAGAGCATCATGTATAACAACACCTGCAACATCTGCTTCTTCAGTCCCTTCATGCTGATCTTTTACCAACCAACAATATTTCTTTACCTGCTCTTTCTTTCCATAACACCATAATTCACCATTTGTGCTTTTCAATTTCTCCATTCTTAGCTTACTTTCTTCTACCATTGCTATACTCCCACTCAATCAAAAACCCCTGAGAGTGACCTATAACCAAACACAAACCTGCTCCCTACAACCTGGCTCTGATACCACTTTGTCAAGAATCTAAAACAATAAATAGCTCTGATACCAACTGTTAGGATCTAGGAAGCACAATTGATTACCATGTACAAGCAACTAAATATGTGGAATTTAACCAAAAGTAACAAGTAACTAGATTTTAGAAATAACACAAAATATGAGAGACAATACCCAATTATATTAATACTCTTCCAGAAGGAAATACAACAAAGAAGATGCCACAGTCTTCTTCCTTACACACCTCTAGGGCTCCCACACCTATAGGGAATAAACAGTAAATCTCTTCAAGAGCTCACTCTCTCTCTTATGGTCCCAACAAGAAACTCACACATAGAGTTGTTGTTCACCTCTAACCTGTCAGTATCACTACTGCCACTACCACCAGTCAGTATCACTACTTCCAGACACAAGTGCTCCACACACTCCAAATCTGAGTACACACCATACTCCAAGTACACAATGTACTCCAAGTAGATCTCACCTAATCTTGCTCCTTGATATGTTGCTATCACCTTTGATCTTACTACCCTATAGACCTCCTTTGACCTCGCACACACACACACCTACAAATCAATGATCTTACTTACACATGTAGATCTCCAAACATGGCCTTGCACACTTGCTGACCAAGATCCTACACACATGAAGAACCCTTCTGATTCTCCAAACTAGCACCCTTGTGGATCTTCTACCAAAACTTGCACAACCTACAGCTCTACCTAATCATACACACTCGGCACGCCTATGGAACTAGGAGGAACACACCTTACTCTCTTCAATCTGAAGGAGCTAACCTTGATCTTACTCAACTAGCCAAAATTAAAATACAACCCATGAGTTTATTATATAGATCTCATGCAAACAATAATTAGACATCCAATTACAATAATTAGATCCATAGCTCAAGACTAAAATTAGCCTTTAACATGGAAACAATTGGTTTGTTAACAAACTGTTTGAGAAACTCACAGTTCCAAACTGCACAGGCGACTGACGTCAGTCCCTGTTAGTCTGGAGGTGACCGACATCGACCAATACTGACCAAAGTCGGCAGCCCTATTCTTTGAATATGATCAATGTCAGTTGGCCTGACTAACATTGGTTACTCTGCACCTCAACAGCCTCTCAGTAACCTCCTATTTGCATCTTGGTGAAGCTTTTAGCTCCACAACCTAACAACCTTATGCTAAAATATAATAGAAAAAACAAATAAAACACATGAAAAAAAAATTGAGCCTAATTGGATAGGACCATTCATCATCATAGTTAACTTTTGGTCTAAAGTATACAAGTTAGATATACTAGATGGGCAAGAGTTAGATAAGCCTATGAATATTATGCATCTCAATTAATTCTATGCTTGATCTACTTTAACATTGTCTATGATGAACTCAACTTAAGGGTAGGGCCTAATATTTTTCCTTCATTATGTCCATCCCTCTTAAACCCATTCCCATATTATATTACCATTATGATCTTGATTCTAGTTTACAAGTACAATAGAAAGAGTTAGATGTTGTATTTCAAAAAAAAAAATTAGTAGTTGAAAACAAATTTGGACATCATCAACACATCCAAAATAGGCATTTTCTTAAAGTAACTTACACATGATTTCCCTAGATAGTAGACCCTCATATTGCATATTTCCACTCTTACCAAGTCCTATACCATTTATTCCATACTATTCCATTTCTAATTTCCACCCTAATATTAATTAGTAGTATCTTTCATTATAAGGTGGAACTACATTGACTTGAGGTCCATATGGACTATATAGGTAGCACTCAGTTTTTAAGGTTAGCTCAATCACCCATTTTCCCATGCTCTTTCCATTTTACAAGTAACCTAAGCCACACTCTCACTAGTCTATTAGAAACTTCAACCACATTTTAACTATTTTATAATCCCCTTTAGGTACTTCCCATTAGTCAAATCCATTCTTGTAAGTATCTTATTCCAAAAGTGTGAAAAACCCTAAAAAATTCAAAACCCAAAATAACTTAAAAATCAAAACTTTTAGAAAAGGGCTTAAAATCTCCATTAGAAATACAAAGCCACAAAACCTTTATACATCTTGTCATCCTATTCACTAGTGGCCTTTGGTCCTATTATAAATGTTATATTTTGATACCTATCCTAGATGGAAACCTTTTATCTGGTCATAATCATATCAAATTTACCATTGCCATTCCTTCATTTATTTCTAAGAGAACTACACCAACCTAAGGTCCACATAGACTATGAAGGTAATACTTGGCTGCATGGGACATCTCAGGTTAGCTTGACTAATCTTATTGCCATTCCATTTTCCTAGTTTATCTAATGTTCTTTCCATTTTATGAGTATCCCTTTCCTATTCTTCCTTCATAATTAAATCTCTTACTTTTTATCATTTTTCTTATTTACCCCATCCCAAGGAGAAATAAATTTGGCTTGAAGTTTGTTGGAGTATGTAGGAAACATTCAATTTCATGGGGCATATGGAGATAGATCAACCACCCCTTCCTTTCTCTTCTATTCCCCCATTTTATGTCCAAGTTACCATATTCTCCTCTTAGTTGTCTTTTATAACTCAAGGGTAAAATGTCTAAGATTAATGCCTTATTTTCACACACACATGAATGATTGAGTGATTACTTATTTATCTATTTGTATTTTGTGTTTGCTTGTTTGTTTATTTGTTAAGTTTGTTGCTTTTTTTATTATTTTTTGTGTATTTATTTGATTTAATTTTAATTGGTTACCTTATGGTTTTGTACATTATGATTTACACTTAAGTCTTGATTCTTAATATCATAATCTTAGGTCATTTAAATTTACATTTAAATAAAGTTCTTTTACTTATGATATCCAATGTTATCATAATTCATTTATAATTGTGGTGCATAATTTCAAAATGTAAAATCAAAAATCAAGTGCTGGAGGTCTCACAAGCAATGTTGAAATGATAAATATCCTTGTTTACTATCATACAAAAAGATGACTAAATCCCATGACTAATATATATGTTACTATTGATACATATCAAAAAATGAACATATATAAAAATTTATAAACATTTTTAAAATAGGATCAGATATTCATATCAAATGTTAAATCAAAACATATCACTTTTATAGTATAAGGAATAATATCAAATTATCTATAAGCTATTACAATAACTTAAGCATGAAAAAAAATGATACAAAACTATCAACATGAACAACAAAAGTAACCATAGGCATCCAATCACATTTTCTATTCTATCATCATGAGGCAAGAATCCAAGTACTGAATAATAAGAGAGCATCATATATATATGAGTTTATGTACATCAGTGGAGCTAAAAATATATAAAAATAATGTTATATATCTCATAATAAAAATGGCATCTACATCAAAAATATATACATATCATGATATAAAAAGGTACAAAGAGATAACATAATCATCTTTGGCTTTGCATATCCTTGTGCCCTGATTAGTATGGCGGCCCACTAGGCCCTAGTAGTGGAGGAGGTGGAGGCTGATGTATTGAATACCCTAAAACTAAAGTATGATGTGTCTTATATATAGTATACCTTGTCACTATCATTTATGCCTCATAAAACTTAAAGTTAGGTTTCATGCTTGCTAGTATTATGGCACCCTCATATAAGCTCTTGTATTAGGTTGCCTTGGCCTTAGCCCTAAGGCTCTCAAAAATAATTTGTGATAATCCTAGACTTTTGATCACCTTTTGCATTATATCTCACTCTTTACATATCCTTGGTATGTATACTTGGTCCCTATCTCTATCGAACTCAACCCTATCTCTCTTACTGTGGACTTGGGCCTAAATATGTGTCATATGGGCCACCTCTACATAAAGTGAGGCAATCTCTAACTGGAGGGTGTAAATATTTGTATCTCTATGAGTCACCCATTGTTGTAGATGGATTATCCTCAGTTGAAGCCCATTTATCTCTTCCACTTAAGAAATAATATCATTTGATAACATATTTATATATCCTCTAGTTGTACTTGAAGGACCTACCTCACCTGGGTCTACCCTCCTCTTGAGACCCACATCCAACCTTGGGTTGAAATCACCATCACCCTTAACCTCTATGTCACCACACTCAATCTATGTATCCATTTCCTCACCCTTTGAATCTATCTCCATAATTTCTTGGCCCTATCCTTAACCCTGATCCTATGCCTAGCCTATTATCTGAGCTATAAACACATGAATCACCTATATAGGGGCATCATGGGGCATTTTTTATATTTCAAACCTAAACCAAGATCACCATTTTGTATAGTTTATTATCACACATGCATCTATTGTACCTCTTATATATGCCCAAATAACCTATGGTACTAATCCATAACTCACTATGGTTTTATGCCTATCTATTAGTGGCCCCCATATAGGGATGTCTCATGTAACATGGGAAAAGAATCTAGGTGCCTCTGGCATGTCCTCTTGTATTCCAAACTATCATTATAATTTATCAAGTCTATAATTCTTAATGACATGAGCCTATATACCAATAAGGAAACATTTGATAATCTTGAATTTCATATACCAACCATCAATCACCCATTGAATCTGTAATAGAAAAAATGGGTACTAGATAAAGTCTCCATCTACCATGTCATTTATCACCCTATGATACAGGTGTATATCTCCTATGTATCCTTGATGACCATCTCTTATCTTCACCCATTTATAAGCCATGTGCTCCTCTAAGACTCATACATACCTTTCCCACACTGGTCACTCAATGGCTATGTGGTTCAAAGCATAAACATAGAGGAATTTAGAGGCACTAATTCTATAACCACCTCAATAAAACACCATATTTAAATCTTGATATAACTAGGCTATAATTTTTGGCTACCAAAAAAATATCATGGTGTCATCTCGTGTGTCCCTGATCACTCCACCCAAGGCGACATAAAATAACTAGTCACTCTAGTCAATAAACATAATTCCACTGACAATGTCCATAAGTACCACTAATTCCTAATCAATGTTTATTGGTAGAGAGGTATCCTTAGATATAAGGTCATTTTTTTGAATGTCTATAAAGTCTTAATCAGATCAATATCCACTACCCCACTCTTCATGATAATATCAAAACCATTGAATAAGTCACCCAATAGTTCTTGTCACCCTATGGGTCCAGTATAATATAATGGTCATCCTCTTATCATTAGTCTAAGAATATTCCACATGTCCTCTAGAGTAATGGTAGCCTCTTAGGTTGGTAAATGAAACATCTCCATATTTGAATGTTATATCTCAACTAATGCACTTAAACATGCCCTATCTAATTTAATTGTGGGAAAGCACACATTCTGTAACAAATCTAAGGTATATAAGAAGGAAAAAATCTCCTTGGTCCAAATATGACTCATCCATAGGTAGTGAAAACATTGCTCACATGAAACAAAGATGATAAGACACTCCTTCAAGCATAACCAAGGTAACACAAGTCACTAAATATATCAACAATCTAATATATCTATTTATTCATGCAATAAAAATATAATATACTTTTAATCATTCCAAAAACATCATTATAATTAGACCAAATGACCACATTTCTCTCTTCTGGACCAATTTACAAATAATTGTATTTTTATCATTTTTTTTAGTGATTTCACTATTTTCTTTGGCAGTTTCATTTTCTAGTGTTTTTGCCATGTCCTCTAGTTTTTATATTCTTAAAGTCTTTTCAATGATTTATTTGGTAGTTTTTATTTCTTCATGTTTTCACTTATTATGTGGTTCCCAATGTTTTTGGAATTTTCACCATTTGTTGTAGAATTGCCAATTTTTTGGTAGTTTTACCAAATTTTCAGTGTTTTCATCAATTTCATTGGAAAAAACACTAATTTAATATTTTCATGAATTCAATGGAATCACCAATTTCCTACCTATTCATATCCATAAATTATATTAAATGAAAAAAATTACGAAGGAAAAACCTACTTATCAATGGTGAATCCTTCAATGGCTACCTGTACTTTTAGATGTGATCACTAAGATGACTCCACTGAATGTAGGGAGCCATTCTTCACCATAGACTCTTTCAGCAAAAATATAGCTTACTTATTATAAATGGGAAAGTAAAAATTAATAGTTTTTATCCCCAATGGGTGAATATAAATATTGAAAATTTGAAATTTTTACCCCTTTGTTACCACAAAATTCCATTCTTCCTTGGAGGCCCATTTTTGGCTCCTTTGACCATTTTACATCCTATTTTATTCAAAGTTATTCATTTTGACCTACTTTTCCTATGGACAATGATTTTTATTCATTTCAAGTGCCCATTCATTTTAAAATATTATCTAACTATTCCTTTGAGGGGGCATATATGGCTAATCAAGCACCCTTTGGGGCATCAATCTAGGTTTATCAACTTGTAATTAAAAAAGAGAGAACACGTCATTATTCAATAATTACCAAATTTTTATTAATGATTTTTTCATTTTTTAAAAATATGTTATTATGCCTTGTGTCTCGCGACACCTTCTCAAATAGGGAAAAAATGTAGGCATTTTATTTTAACCACTTCCAATTCTGAACTGTAATCAAAATGACTTTCCATAGTGACGTGAAAATTTGATTGAAATTTTTTATTTCACCTAATTTACCCACACAACTACCATTTTAATCTAAAATTATAATGACACGTCCCTTATTGGGGATATGGATCATATCACAATATTAATCTTATCTATCACATCCTAAATCAAATCAACCCTTTGTTAGTGGTATTACAATATAATTAAAATGAATATTTGGTGAAAAAATAACATTTCAAGTGCACCATTACTTTAATTTCCAATTAATCATGTTGATTAATTAGTTCAAGCATTCCTCTAATAGTAAATTCCATGGATTGGGAATTATCTATTTTTAATGAAGTAAAATGGCTTTATTACCCCACATTGGTGATGTTATAGGAGAAATTAAATGGAATAAAGTGGAGTGTGGGAAAGGTGGCAATACATGGCCATTAGACACTCTCTACACCTCTTATAAAACCTCTTACACATTCATCTATGACACTCCAAAAGGACCACTCATTACACTTTTCTTCAAATACTTCCTTCCACTCTCCAAAATGGGTCTTAAATGGAGTTTTTTATACACTCCATGTGTACAATCATGATTTTGAGGACTCTTTATCCACCATTGATATTGATATTAAATCAATGGCTCACATTCAAACCAAAATTATATAAATTGAGTCCTTTACCAACATTGTAGACAAGTTTATTCATGTAAATTTACTATACCAAATTATACAAGGAGCTCCAACCATTCTCAACCATTCTTGGGACAAATCAAAAGTATACAAGGGGAAATGCTACCCATATGTGGATTCAACATTGTTAAATATCACTAGTCTACAAGATGAGCACAAACATGCTTATTAAATCTAGTAAAAAAATAAGTCTTCAGAAAAGATATAAACATTAATTATTCATCTTTATATTTGATTCTTATATTTATTGGATTTTCCCACCCTAGGGAATAAGCTTAGGGTGTTATGTTCCTTAAGTTGTTTGGTACTTACATTCATGAATAATGGACTAACCCTCTTTGGATTCTTGTTCTAAATATTTAACTTGACATATTTTAAATCACCAACCATAATCCATCATCAAGCAAAAAAAAAATCTCTTGATGATGGATCATGATTGGTGATTCAAAACATATTGAGTTAAAAACATACACATTTATACCAAAAGCATCAGATTCTATTTTTATCGGTTGTGAAAGTATAAAATAGGTTTTCTAATGAAAATAAATAAACATAATAAATATGGGTAGGAAAGTGGGGTGCAATAGGAAATTAAAACAAGTGCTTAATAAAGTTATGTTTAAAGAATGATTGTCTACATATAGTTGGTGGTAATAAATGTATAAATAAATCTTTTAGATGACATAAGACAACATGATGAATTTTTTTTTAATTTTGGCTTGTAAAAAATTAATAACAAAAAATGCATAAAATATGTTTGTGGACGTCATAAAACAACAAAAAAAATAGATGTTCAAAAAATGTTGGAGATTTTGCCAAGATCATAGATAGAATACTGAATGCACTAATGCTTGAACAAAGCAAAAATGGAAAATGACCAATTAGTTATGAGAGATAAACTATGAGTGTAACAATGCAAATCCTCCATGAAAAAATCACTAATGATATATTTGAAAATATGTGAGTAAATGTGTAACTCCCCCTGGAATAGTGGAAACCCCCAAACCTAGAATAACTAGTCAAAGGTCAACTGGTCAAAGTAATAACTCCCACTACCTAAAAATAGGAAAATCAAGGTAAATCCCTACGACGTGTACACCTAAGAAAGCTAATCTCACAAGTGTAGGAAAAGCAAAATAAAGGAAAATAAATACCTACATTAACAAAAAATAGATGACCCACATAAGCTTAATGATAATAATTGCATAAAATAGGACTATCGATTACAAAAATCAGCATAATAAATATGTATAAAAATGGGGATGCAATAGAAACTATTAATCTACCATCCTACCTAAGCACCATAATTTTTTTTTGAAACCAATTGTTGAATTATTATGGAATGATAAGAAGAATACAAGATAGTTATGAATGCTTGGGGTTAGTTGATTGTTATTCTATGTTTTAATTAATTCTACTCAAGTTATTCTATAGATGTTTAATTAATTCTATTCAAGGGGAATAAGAAGTCACTATTCTTTAACTATCCAATATATTTTAAACCTATAGTGGTGTGCCTCAAAACTATATATTCACCTAGTAATGTACTCAACCTAAAAATTCAACAATATTTTTAGTTTTCCTTTCTTATTTTTAACCATATGCAATAAATTTTATCTGAAATGTATGAATATTGAAAATTATGGAGGAAAAAATTTAAAAATGAGAAAATTTACCTTATTCATTCCAAAGTTAAATATAACTATAGTGCCACTAACATTTAATGTAGTAAGCCTCCCTAAACTACTTGAAAATATGGGAGATTTGAAATAGGGAATGAACATACATCTTAACATAACCAAAGCCCTATTTTTGTAGGATATTGTAGTTGTAATTGTGATGGTATACACATATGCAAAATATGGAAGCACAAATATCATGAATATTTTAACACACGTGGGTCTACCAATATGTAGGAAGAAGTATAAGGGACATAGTGACCAAAGAACATTTTATAAACTATTATAGTAAGTGACACATAATTTGACTAAGGTATTAGCTCTAAAATGCATATCGAACTCATAATACCTCTATTGAATTGTGTGTGGTGGATAACATCATGTGTTGAGTTTCTACTAAGGTTATAATTGATTTTAGGCTAATAGATATTCATATTACAATGTGGTAAATTATACCCCTCAAAAAATATATCTCAAACATAGAAAAATACTCTTAACAAAGTCTATAAAACGAGAAATTCTAAAAATATATATATATAAACTTAAAAATAGACAGTATGGCAATTCTTCTTACATATATTCTGTCTATTTTATTCATTTTGCCGTTCTTATTTTGAATCAAATGTATTGAAAAATATTTGTTCATGATCCCAAATAAAGTCCATAATATTGTTGACTCATTTTAGTGTCAAGAATAAATAATTAGAATAAACTATGAAAATATAATATGGAGGATAGCAAGCTAAACTAGATGAAGCCATAAAGGATTATAACTTATTCAACTAATGGCCTACTTTGTCTTCTCTTCATAATGACCTATTAATGATTTTCCTCTTCCTTTCACAAGACTCTATGATTTATTTTGCCTTTTCCTTTTCTTTTTTATTTACATTCCTTTTCCCTTTTTATATAATTTATAATAAATGCCACTTCCTTGCCTATGCTAGCATTCACCTAGGAAAAATAGGTGTCTCACTATGAGACATAAAAATTCCCTAATAAATAAAGTTTTAAAACTTTTTCTCCATCATAAATGCATTTGAGGAAATATACATAAATAATCATACTCTCTATGGTCTCTTGTCATAGCTCCATTCCATTATACTCTACCTACTCTAAAAACCCCAAATACATTGATAAATTTACAAAATTATAAATAATTTACTTTATTCAAACCTCCACATAAAAAAATATCTCTCTCTATAAAATTTTAAAGAAAAAACATGGAAATTAGTTTTATCTTTTATTTTTCAACAAAATAAAACCATTGACTTCTATTTGTGAGTTAAAGCTACATTCAAAATAAAGCCATTGTCTCTTTTTTTTAGTGTATAAGGCCATTCCCTATTCTCTCCACCTATCACCATCTCCTTCATGCCTCCATATATTAGTATCTATATATTATCATCTAACTCTGAGATTATTCATCTTCTTTCTATGAAATGATGATCCTATTATTGCTTGGTATCCATCTCTTGCACTTGCTTGAGTATTGTTCTTATCATATGGGTAAATTGGCAAGATCAAAGGTGATAATAGATGCTCAGATGCTTTTACATATTATTATACCTTTTTTAATGTGTATTACCCAATCAATTATGTTTTCCCATATTCTTCTACATATATTCAGCTAACTCATCTCAATTTTTAGAAGAATTAGCTCTAGAAATTCCTGAGTGAATCCTAATAATTTGTGAAAAATGCATAGTCTTGATAGTATACTCCACCATCTCCATGTCATATTTCAACATGATAATTTAGATCCCATAAATTCTTATGCTTGGTGATCTTTAGGCTTATTTTCCATACATAACGCTTTCACCTAGTTAGATGATTGGAAAAATATTAATAATAAGTTTGTTAGTTGAATCATTTGTTGAGTTGACCCTCTTTAATATGAATCTATAACACATTCACTTTGTAACTTTAGTTATACACATTCTTAAATATTTTAGGTATTATAATAATCTAACTATAATTTATTTTATAGATTTAAAATTTTTGGATAACACCATTGCCAACTTAAAGCTTGTCATTTTTCATGTAGAGGAAGGCGCATCAATGTAGATTATAAAATAAAAAATACATTGTAATGAAAATATCCTCTAAATGATAATGGTGCATCTGAGGTAGCTCATAAAAATTAATAAATTAATGTTTATATCTATAAAATTTGACTTACATAATATGATATCAATCAAGTGTTAAAACATATAGAATTATAAACAACCACCATGACCATAAATAAACATGCCCAACGCCAATCCACCCTTTATTTCAAATACACAACACTAAGATTAGAAACTCTTTGAATCATTCATATCAAATAAATATACAAAAAAAAATCATAATTTTTCATGTCCCATGGATAAAAAAATAGGTTTTGATAAAATAAAAAAGATATGAAACCTCAATCTCTATCCCAGGCATATCAACTCTCATGGGATCAAATAATAATGCAACCACACCATCATTGAATTATTTTAGTGGAAAGAATAAATGATGGAAATATAAGATGGAGGATAACAAGATAAACTAGATGAATCCATAAAATATTATACCTTATTAAATTAAAGGCTTTGTTTGTCTTTTCTTCATAATGGCCTATAAATGCTTTTCCTCTTCCTCTCACATGACTCTACGGCTTCTTCTTCCTTTTCATTTTATTTTGTATTTACATGTTTTTTACCTTTTTAGATAATTTTTAATAAATCTCACTCCCTTACCCATGCTAAAAAATATAAAATATATGATGTTTCCACATTCCAAAAAGTAAAGACTAATATTTTCTAGATTAAACTATGCAAAATATTTTTAGATCAATATTTCGAATCACACATCTAAAACATTATTTAAAAATATTTTACATGTTTTATATAAAATATTTTTCTTTAGAGTCTATAATGTCTTTAAAAATTGCAAAAACATAATTCCATGAAAAGATAATATATAAAACCCATATCAATCATTTATGGAAACATAAAATTAAAAAAAAAATAGGGTTAACCTAAAATTAAATCCAATATTAAAAAAAAAAATAAGGTATCAATTGGGGTCATCTGGTCCTTTTATATAACTACTTATTTTGGTTGGGTCCTCATTGTACTCCTAGTCAGTTGTTTCTAACCAGGGGGTGACCCAGTCCCCCCTGATGTATCTTATGATAGGGTCATGTTTGTAATTTTGGCCAATTGTTTCTAACTAGGGGGAGACCTATACCTCCTAATGTGTCAGGGGATTTTACCCACACTAGTTATCAAAGGTGGGTTTACTCTAATCTAAACATTAAATAAATATATTATTAAAATAACTAACTAAATAAAAATAATAACAAGCATAAAAATAAATAAATAGGGCTAACCTAAAATTAAAGCCAATGTATAAAAAAATCAAATAGGGTATTTAATTATTCTAGAGAAAGATAAATCAAATAGTTTTTCATTAGCCAAATAATCAAAATTAATCACATAATATGCTAGAGTAAATAAAATTTGTTAAATAAACATAAAACATATTTATAATTCAATGCCAAATGTCATGCTATTTAGTGGTTAAACTTACATTAGTCTTAAGAAAAGTACATAGTGAAAATGTTACAATGCATGGACAAAAATCAAGACAAAATATATGTTAAAGTAGGTTCATTATAAAGGTCTCACAAATACCAATATAACTAATTTTAGCATTTTTATAAACATGTCAAAAATAATTTGTTAATAAGTTATCTATAATTTTACATACCCTACAACACATAACTTGTCCCTAACATCCTAACCAAGTTTATATGATGACAAAGTATGTCTTGGATATGCCCAAGATATGTCGAGAGCCCCATGGATACTCCCAAATGTTCTTGGGATGTATCTAGGAGTATTATTAGGGATCTTAACATATCATGGGCATATCCAGGGTAATATCCATATCTAAGAAGTATTATATTGTATCCAGGACTCTATATAAAAATATCTGGTAACATAGGTTATTTCATCACCAGAGATAACATTATGAGAAATTTAGAAGAAGAAAGCACAAGAAAATATAGATGGAGAAGAAATGGAATATGTATATTGTGGAAGTGGGGAATCAAAAGAAAATAAAAAAGTAGCAATGATGGTGACATGTATGTTGACCTTTGACCTCTAAAAATCAAATATTTTTTTTTGAGATGATAAGCATGTGCTCTTAATTTTTGAATTTATCATTCACATGGTAATTTTAACATCAGATAAAAATTAACTTTATAGCATATAAACACCATTAAAAATCCTAACAACCCTAGTGCAAGTGTGTTGGCTAACAGATTTGTACTTATCTAAAAATGTTTTGTTTTGACTCCATACCCTTCTTATTTCAAGAACAAATAAGTTAAAAAACAAATGGGTGAACTATTAAGACTAGTTCCCTGCTGAATTAAGGAACAACTCCCTTTAATATTTTCATTGAGTTCAAATATTCAGATACACTTTTAACCAGAAAGTGTTTTAAAGGTAAACTAAAATCCACACATCATCATGTTATGAATGCAAGATTTTATAACAGTGATGGATAATAAAATCCATAGATTCTATTTTTAATAACAATCAAATAGATAAACATATATATTGTTGAACCAGTAAAGGATAAAACACATACAATGAATTATCTAATGGGAGTGTAATTACTAAATGAAAGAAGATTTCACACAAAAAACCTATTCAAATACTCAAATGCATAGATCTAAGTATGCAGCAATTAATTCTCCTTTTCATTCATAGATGAAAAAAGTTTCAGACAAACATCACATATATTGTCAACGACAGTGGTCTAATTCTAAAATTTCTTAACTTCTTGTCTTTTCTCTATCTCTATCTCTATCCTTCTCAAATATATATAGTTTCCCTATTTAATCAATCTTTCAAACTAAACCATAGTTAAAGTAACTCTGACCCATATGGGATTTACTTTTTTTTTTTACAAATTCACTTAAAGATCAAGTTTTGAATAGAAAAGTAACTGAATAATTGAATAAAAGAAACTATGTAAGTAAAATCATTACTAAAGTGATAGATTAGGATCTCCAGATTTGCTATGTTTGGTTGGATAGACACATTAAGCTTTCCACTCCTGTAATGCTGTAACAAACTCCTAAATTTTCAAGAGATTAAGAATACTAACATGTTTTATTATGATTATCAGTAGTCAGTCTTTTAGCAATAGGAATCTTGTGCACAATTCTATTGAATTTAGCTACAAATTCCCTCATGGGTTCATGTATCTCCTTCTTGAGCTGAGTCAATTGAGCAAGAAGGGAATGTTCATCTTCTGCACTTTTGAACCTATTTTCAAATGTACTTTTCATATCATTCTAGTTTGTGACTGAGGAATTAGTTAGATGATAAATCCATTATGCTATAATATCAGTTAGATTTTGCACAAAAATACTTTTCCCTTACATTTTTAGGCAAAGGATTTAGGTTGGCCCCTAAATTTAGAGGTCATATGGCTACACCTCAAGGCTGGGCCATTGGAATAAATCTTATGATAGAAGGAAAGATAGTACCAAAAAGAGTTAAGGCTTGATAGACAGAGGACGTAGAGGGTTTAGGAGGGCTAGGAGGTCTACTTTTATATTTTCTAATGTAGGTAGAAATATAAGGAAAATTTAAGCTTTGCAATGTTTGAAAAGTAGAATCCTCAATTCCTTCTCTTTTCAAAGACCTTATGTATCTTTTGGAATCTAGCTTATGATATTATAATTATTAACTTCACACTTCAGGGGATTTAATTCCTTGCTATGTTTTTTGCTTTCCTCCTTCTTTGCCTGAGTAATAGCAATCTCATATTATCAACCAATTCTTCTTTTTTTTCTAATATTCTTCTTGCTATCCTATAATTATCAATATTTATGATGAGAATGACAAGCAAGAGTATTTAATTAACTAATAATATCTTCTTGTTCATATTTAAAACCAAGATTAGGTTGAAAAATAAGAATTATATTTTCATGTGGAAGCACCATTGTTGCCTTATATTAAGGCAGCTAATCTTTCAGTAAAGATTTCAATTTTGATCCCCAATAGAGTCACCAAAAATTGTTGGCTAACAGATTTGTCCTTATCTAAATATGTTTTATTTTGACTCCATACCCTTATTATTTCAAGAATAAATAAGTTAAATAATAAATGGGTGAACTAGTAAGACTAGTTCCCCTCTAAATTAAGGTACAACTCCCTTTAATACTTTCAGTGAATTCAAATATTCAGATACACTTTCAACCAAAAAGTATTTTAAAGGTAAACTAAAATCCACACATCATCATGTTATGAATGTGAGCTTTTATAATAGTGATGGATAATAGAATACACAAATTCTATTTTTAATAACAATCAAATAGATGAACATATATATTGTTGAACTAGTAAAGGATAAAACACATATAATGAATTGTCTAATGGGAGAGTAATTACTAAATGAAAGAAGATTTTACATAGAAAACCTAATTTTAAATACTCAAACATAGAGATCTAAGTATGCAGTAATTAATTCTCACTTTCATTCACAAATAAAAAATGTTTTAGATAAACATGACATATATTGTCAACAATAGTAGTCCAATTCTGAAATTTCTTAACTTCTTTTATTTTCTCCATCTCTATCTCTATCTTTTTCAAATATATATAGTTACCCTCTTTAATCAATCTTTCAAACTAAACCAGAGTTAAAGTAACTCTAACCCATATGGGAATTAGGGGTTTTTTTTTTTTTAAATTCACTTAAAGATCAAGTTTTGAATATAAAAGTAACTGAATAAAAGAAAATATGTAAGTAAAATCATTGCTAAAGTGACAGATTAGGATCTCCAGATTTGTTGCATTTTTTTGGATAGACACATTGAGCTTTCCACTCCTAAAATGTTGTAACAAAATCTTGAATTTTCAAGAGATTGGGAATACTGATGTGTTTTATTCTTGCCTTCTAGATGTTTTCTTCCCTCTGAAACTTTCCCATCTTCTCTGTGTGCTCCAGGAGTGTGTCAATGCAATGACAAAGAAGTGACTCTACTTTGAAATCTAAGATAAATTTTTAGTTAATAAATTGTCACTTTATTTAATGATGTTGATCTTTTTATTAAAGGATTGAATCATAATATTGATGTCCTTTTCTGGGTTTCCATCATATTTTATGTATTTGACATCAATACTTTGTAGATCATGCTATAATGATTGAATTTAGTTATTTCCTTGATCATTTTTGTGATTTCTATTCACCCTTGTTGGGATACTGAATTCCTCTATTCAATGTTTTTCTTACTTACATATAATATATCTTCATCCAATCCTATCAAATTCTTTTCTAATAAAAACCTTGTTATTCCATACTTTTGTACCTCATAAATCTAGTTTATCACACTCATCCATTTTCCTTCGTCTTATATCCCCAAAGCATTTTGAGTCTTCAAATATTCAACAATAATTGTAGTTAGATCATATACATTCTTCAATTTATGAATGTATTCCATACCTTTTTAGATGATACCATCCAACCAATTATAACATACCCTGGTAACCATTTTACTTCTATGTATTTGGTCTAACATCTTTTGATTGACAAGTGATTTTGGGTCAAAAGATAGGGGAAGTTGGATAATTAGTTGTGGATCTGGACTATGAATGGCATTGATGTACTCTGATATTGACCACATAGTCTATTTTAACTCCCTTTTATCTTTTTCATCCTTCTAAGTTCTAGTGACTATACTTTTGGTGGACACTTCGAGGTGATGCACATTCGCAACACGTGATGTATTCCCAAGATCTATCTTTTCAATTATAAAATCTTGAACTATAGGATCTTAAACTTCCTCATTAGTTCTTGGCTAGGCTATTTTTGCATTCTAATTCCCTGTATTAAGGTCGATGTCTACCCTAGATGTTGTTTTTAACTTTTTGGATTTAGGATTTTCCCCTAAACACTTACCATATCCTCCAAGGGCAAAGGAAATGGTACTATTTTCCTTTTGTTATTGATTGAGCTTTCCAGCCACTTGGGGTGCAAAGGCCAAGACTTCTTTATCAAGATTTGGTTGATTAGAAGGTAAATTTGAAACAATCATCAGTTTGGTAGAATCAAAAGGAATCACTATCTATTGATCTGCACTAACCTCTTTTTCCATTGGTGAACTAGATTCTTTATCACCTTTGGCTTCTCCTAAATCTTCTTTAAAATTCAAATCCACAATTACCTTTTCAAAAATCTAACTCTTTCTCTTGCTTTAGATCCTTGATCTGGTGGCATGAGGAGGTAGAGTAGTTATAAAGTCCTTCTTAGATTATTTGATGACAAGATCCCTTCTAATTTTTGCTCTAAAAGTACCTACATCACAAATAGCAATAAGTTAGTTAGAGGAGCTTATTGGGGATGGTGATTTAATTATTGATGTACATTATTGGGAAGCTATGTTTTGAGCTCCCCCCAATTTTTGATCACTCAACCATTTCTCAGTTCTCCTTATTATTGGGAGGGTCTTAACCTCAATTCCATCTTCTTCAATTTTCTCCTAGTCAATTTCTAGAATAGGTGATTATTTTATCTATTTGAATTGTGGATCAGTCACCTGTTCTTCATTATCAAAGATTCTAGAAATGTCCATATTTAAATTAAGAGTAATTATTTGTCCTAGGGAGAACCTAGACCACAGTCTTCTTCTGACCTCAAATTCATTTGAATAATCCTCCCAATAATCCTCCAATTGAGGAATATGTGAAAACCCTATTCTAAGTTCCAGGTTATCCCTGGCAAAACCTTTGCTATCAAATTGGGATCTCACCATGAAGTACTAAAAATTGAATTTTTTAAGATCCAATTCTAAATTCAAAGCATCAAATGTTGACTTTCATGAATAATGTCCAAGTTCAACAAGAAAAGATATACCATATTTCTTTTTCATTGGGAATTTTTTATCTACATGTGCTAATTGTCTGTATATTTCTATTAACATAAATCAGTCAAAAACATACCTAGGTAACCTCAAAGGTTCATCGTCAAAACCCCCAAATCTGATATAAGTGAACTTGGAAAATTGAATGAAAAAACTACCATAAATGTTGATTAGTTTCATAGCTTCATCAAACAACTTTTTATTGATGTTGTTTGATAATTCAAAAGTCATTTTTCTATTAAAAACATCATTAAGCCTCCTATAATCCTCATAGCAATTATGCATTTGTAACTATGAGTAATAATCATAAATTTTGTTGTCTTCAGCCAAGGGTGCATGAGTTAATCCTACACATTATCTTGTAGATGCCAGGCAAGAGAAGAGGTATGAAGACATAAAACTCTTTATTTCCCAAACAATTACTTAAACCCAAATGTAAACATTCAACTACAATTTCGGCCCAATCCAAATATTACTCTCCTTAGAGGATCACCTATATGAAAAACTACATCTAGTCTTCCTAATAATATGCATGAGCATTGCCCTTTAGCCTATGTAGTAATACTATAATATCTTGTACTTCTAGAATCATGTGATTTCTTGTTAATGGTCTAGGTAGTCTTGAACCCCATTTTCAAAATTTCAAAATCCTATTCCTTACAATCATGCTCTTGTAAATTGCTTTCTTTAATGAAAAATAACTATAGGAAGAAGTGATATTGAGGTCAAAATATGGTTTCTTGGGTGGAATTCTCATCACAGACATTAGGGTTTATCTGTTGATATATATCAAAACATTACCATCTATAGTATTGATGCACCTATTTTGAGGTTCATATCTATTCATGCATTTAAGAACCAATTCAGGGCATTGTATAGCCATGGGAAAGGCTACAACTTCAACCAAACTAGTTTTTACTATCTTCTGCATCATAGTATTTGACACAAAATTTCTAGCCCTTTCCTTAAAATCTTCCAAGTCATATTGGACTAGATAGGTGTCCCCAATTTTAGTAGGAGAGCACATGAGACTATGACCATGCTCGTAATCAAGACATGCAGATTTCATGGCTACAGGTTAGAGGATATGATGAAAAGGAAAAGTTTTGAACTTCTTAAATAATACCTTGAACTCAAAATAATTCTTCTTTCCAACCAAGTAATGGAAATAGCTTATAATAAGAATAAAACTCACCTTTAATTTATCTAAAATCACTATAAATTTGAGCAACAAATATCTTATACCACCTATGTTGTTCTCCTTTGTATCATCCAATACGCTTGTTTGCTAAATTTGAATTATTCTCTCTTGATACAGATATTAACCAGATCAAATAATTAAACTAAAACAATACATGAGAAAAATGATTGATAAGACATGCACTCTGACATATGCATTAATGGTGAGCATTTTTTTACACATGATTTTGATGAGTAATGATTATCTATAACCTCATGAAAATTCAAATTTTTTTGCTTTATAATGAGTTTCAGATATATTCTCCTCTAAATATCCCACTAATTTTAACTTATAGAAAGCCTCGGGGTGAGATGAGATTATAGTCATTAAACCATTGAGCTTTTGAAAATGTGGTTTAATTTTGGGATTCAATGATACAAGATGAACTACATAGACCGACTAATAGTCATATGATCTTTCCAAAAACTTTAAACTTTAAAACATTGAACCCATTGAAATTTTAAACTTTACTATGTAGGTTCAAATGTTAGGTTCAAGTGGTAGGTTCAAATGGTAGGTTTAATGATACATTAATTTATACAAGGGAACTAAGTGAACATGACTCTTTACAAAACATCGAGTATTGAACTTTTGATTTGTTGAACTTTTGAACTCTGAAAAAGGGTTTAAGTTCAACTGAAAGGTTCAAATATATAATTGAAATACACAAAGGGACAAATAGTTCACTTTGAGAAACTTTGAACTTTGAAACATTGAACCTATTGAACTTATTGAACTCTTGAACTCTGAGAAAGGTTCAAGTTTAAAGGTTTGATTCTTTTAAAAATTCACACACAAAAGGCGATAAGTGGGTGAACTTATTTTATGGAAAAATTCATAAAAATTTGAATAAGAGTGACTCAAAAGGTAACATTTGCTCTGAATGGGGATTGTATTTTATGACAAAATGTAGAGAACTCAGAAACTCTTGTTATGTATAAACTAAGACATAGAGACAGAATAAAAGGAGAAAGACAAACTGAAAAGAGGGAAAGGAAAACATAAAATGTGACAACAAAGGAAAGGCTATGTAAAAAATAAGAGACACCTATTTCATAGTCGATACAACTTAAGATACATCCCATTATAGGATAGGGGTAAAATAAATCCATCCAAATATTCTAATTTAAAAGAATTAAGATCAAGTATCTGATGAATTTTGAAAGGTCCTTTCCAAAGTGAATCAAAATTGCCATGTTCTCCTTTAGGTTATCTCCTTCTATCCCATAGCAATACTTCATCTCCTTCCGTGAACTTTATAGGTCTAGTTTTCTAATCAAAAATCTTTTTAACCCTAGTTTGATGAGT
Organism: Torreya grandis; assembly: GCA_037957365.1. Lineage (NCBI taxonomy): Eukaryota > Viridiplantae > Streptophyta > Pinopsida > Cupressales > Taxaceae > Torreya > Torreya grandis. The sequence continues at coordinate 322,584 of JARHVA010002642.1, read as the reverse complement.
AGTAATCTGATCAACCAGTTCATTCCTCTCCTCCTCAATTTTAGTTAAGTACATAACTCTTTTCTCTAAAGAATCTTGAAATTACTGATCTTCAATAACATTTTATAATTTATCTAAAGATAATTCTAGAGGTAATGATAATTGTGCTCTTATCCCATAAACTAACTCAAAATGTGTCATTCCTATTGCTCTTTTCAAGGTTACCCTATAAGGCCAAAGTGCTTCGTATAGTTTCTTATGCTAATCTCTGGGGTTCACTTACCAATTTCTTCATGATGGATATCAAATTTTTATTACTAGATTCTACCTGTCCATTCCCTTGAGGGAAATAATATGATGAGTGAGAAAGAGAGACACTATGTTCATAGCAGAATGAAGTAAGTTCCATTGAAAAAAAATTGGTAGTGTTATCTACCACAATCTTCTGAGGAACACCAAAACATACCAGTATATTTTCTTTGAGAAAATTACATACCACTTCTGAAGTGATTCTCTTTATAGGGTTGCTTCAACCCATTTCATAAAATAATCAGTTGTTATTAAAATGTGCATATGACTAGCACTTGAAGGAGGTGAAAGAGGCCCAATGAAGTCTAATCCCCATTGTTTGAAAGGTTCTTCAATAATGACAGGACTTAGAGGTAATGTTGCAAGTTGTGGTCTTCCTAAAAACAATTTACATTTTTCACAATTAGCCACCCATTTATATGCATCTTTGAACATACCTAGCCAATAATAACAATTTCTAAGGATTTTGAAGGTTGTGATCAAATAAGAGAAATGTCCACCACAAGCTTAATTATGAAAACCTTCCAATAGTTTAGATTGTTGTTCCTTATCTACAAACCTCAGAAAGGTTCCATCTAATCCCTTTTTGTATAAGACATCACTCTAAATCACATATTTTTCAAATTTTAACTTTAGATTTATTTTCTCTTTCAAGGATAAGTGACTAGGGAAGTCTCCATAAGTAAGATAGTGTGCCATGTTTAGGAACCATGGATCTTGTAAGCTCACCAATAAGATAGTAGGAAGTTATTATTTTTATTCTTTACTTCCAGCTATCAATTTACACAAACCTTGACCTTTAACTAAATTGGTTGGCTTAATCTCTAGGTCATATTCTTGAATTTTAGCAACCTATGTTGCTCTATTGTTCATCCCAACCTCTTGCTAAGTCAGAACACTTTTCATAGCCAAACTATGAACAAATACAACAGAATGAGAATGAAGTATATAATATCTAAATTTTTTAACAGCGTTTACTACATCAAATTCTTGTTTCTCAACCAAAGAATATTTAATTTCATGCTTCTTGAGAGGAACACTCATAAAGGCTATTGGAGCTTCTACATTTACTTCATTTTTCTATAACAAGATACCAAACATGGTATGTTCTAAAGCATAACATTAAATAACAAAATCTTTTTGGAAATTAGGATTTACCAAAGTAGGTGTTTGTGCAATCACCTCTTTAATATATTCAAATGCTTTCTTAGCAGTTTCATTCCATCTAAATGCTTGTTTTTACTCATCACTCCCACAATATGTTTTGTAATCTCAGCAAAATTAGGAATGAACCTTTTAAGAAAATTAATCTAGCCAAAGAAAGACTTAACTCTAATCCTATTAAAAGGAAGGATTAGTTGTTGTATTGCTCTAACTTTTTCTAGGTCAATTTTGATTCCACTTTTTGAAACTAGGTGTCCCAATAACTTTCCTTTTGTAACATAGAAGACTGACTTCTTAGGGTTAAGAGATATCCCATGACTCTGACATCTTTGTAAAATGGTCTTTAGATCCTTCAGACGATCCTCTCTTTTTCTAGAGAAAATAGTAAAGTAAATGACAATAATTCTATCTTTCAAATCTTTAAAGGATGAATCCATCACCCATTGAAAAGTTACACCAGCATTAATCAAACTAAAAGGGCATATGGTTATAATAAAAAGTTCCTCAAGGTGTAGTGAAAGCAATTTTATGTTGGTCAGTTGTAGCCACACTTATCTAATTATAACCTAAGAACCCATCTAACATGGACATCATTTCTGACCTAACAATAGTTTGTAAGATGTGATCCATCATAGGTAAGGGATAATTATCTTTTAAACTGGCTTGGATTAAATTCTTGAATTCAACACAAATTCTTATTTATCCATTCCTTTTGTGTATGGAACAATGTTCACCATCCAGGTGGAGTAATGAATTGGATATATAATCCTAGTCTTCAACATCTTATCAATCTCCTTAAAGATAGGCTCAGTAACTTTTGGGTTGTAATTTCTCAACTTTTGTCTGAATGGAATTGTGTTTACTTTCAAAGGAATATGATGTTGAAATTGTCCACATATAAAATCTTTAAGGTCATCATAGCACCAAGCAAAGACATCCTTATACTTAATCAATAGATTAATTAATTCATTTCTATCCTCTGGTGAACAATACCTACCAATGGAGATCCATTTAGGGTTAGTTTTACTTCTAATATTTATTTTCTCATAATCCTCCATTTTGTTAGGATTCTAGACAAGTTTGTCTTTAGTATATTTATCTTGTCTAGTGAACAAATGTTCTATAGAGACCAATCCTTTAGGGATTTTGTTTCCTTTTAGTTGAATTACATCATCTTTCAGATTTATCCTTGGATCAAGACTAAATTCTTTATATTCTGTATCAAAACACTCAAAATAAGTCCCCAAGAACATATCAACGTTCTCTAAAAGAAATTTGATCTGTTTATTACTCTAAAAAGCTTGGCAATTTTCAGCATTATTCGGGACATTAGGATGATAGACTAGTTCTATTCTATATGAATCCCTTTTGAAATTAGGGTGTGGGAGAAGAAGAGAAGTTGATACTACTAGAGAATCTACTTGAGTGTTCTAGTCTCTAGGAATTGCTTTAATAGAAAAGGCATCAAAATATTCTATCTCATCCCAAACTCTATTTTTGTAATGTCTTAATCTGTCATTTTTAACTAAAAAAATGCCTCTCACTTGTTTGAAAATTAATTCAGCATCCGCTCTTGCCTTGAGTATTTTCACACCCTTTCCTTTAGCTTCATTTAACTCAAGCAATAAAGCTTCATATTCTATAGTTTTATTAGTGTTTTTGAATTCTAATTTGAAAGAGTAAGGAAAAGTTTCATCTTCAAGTGAGATTAACACAACTCCTGCTCTTAAACTAGCGGTAACACAACTGCCATCAAATTCCATGGTCCATAGATCATTTGAATGAAGAGACTTTGGGATATATTCTTTCTTAAAATCTTCAAAGGAGAGAAAATAATTACCAAATTCACATTCTTCAAATAGAATCTGAGACTTAGGATCATCAAAAGGATATACTATAAACTTGCATTTAGGTTCAGGTTCTAGCTTAACTTTCTACTTTCCCACTAGAATTGTAGCTTCTGGCCAATCCAAATTAATCTTCCCTCCCAAATATTTGTAAAAATTGTTTCTCAACAACATCCCATAACTAGCAGAAATATATGCTACTAAAATAGTCAACTTCACTTTTTTATTAGGATAGGTTGCAAGAGCAACTCGTGCATCTTTAATTTGTCCAAGCAAAGAAATTTGTTTGCCATCCATAGAATAACATCTACCAAATGTTTTTTTAAGGGATAAGCCTAAGGCTTTGGATAAAAAATAAGGCATTATATTATCAGAAGCAACTAAGTCTATGATACAATTGTTGATTTTATGACCATTTATAAACAAAGAAATATAAAATGGGTTGGGCTTCATATCAGCCATATAAGGAGTATCATCAAATGAATTAAGGGTCATTATAGAAGTATGAGTGGGTGATTCAAGTGGAGAAGTAAATAATTGGGCAATGGGAGACTCAGTGTTAACATTTAATTGACTTTCAGGTTCAAGTTGTGTAGGACCATTTTTGACATATTTAACCAATTTCTCAAGTTCTTTTGGTTTCAACTTGAGGTATTCAGCAGGGGATATTTGAATTTTTACAGAATTAAAAAATTCTAAAATATCAAAAGAAGTCTCACAATCATTTCTATGTAATAATTTACTTTCTTAAGTCTTAGCATCAAATTTTTTAGTAAAAGGTTCCTTACCTTTAACGGGCACTTCTTGAGTATTAGAAAACTTTGGATTCTTTTGACTTCTGGTAAGTACAACACATGAAGGATCTTCAAGAGTAACCACTATTTCACCTCCTCTTTCTAAATCTGAATCATATTCTAGGAAGTCTATTTTAGAGTCACTAGGTCTCTCAAAGCTCCTTTCTTCTTTAGTAATCTCCCCTAAGACATCTTGAGTAGTAGTCATTTGAGTATATCTAAGCATCTCTAGAAAAAAAATTCCATCATGATCAGTAGTTGAATGAAATACATACATGTTATTTATTTTAGGAGGGGCTTCAATAGTCAATCTTGGTTGTAGTGATGTAAGTGGTAATGTCTTACTAGCATTTGCTTATTGATTTCTCCTACCAATATCTTGATATGGTTGTTGGAATGAATTACTAGTCTTCAATAATTATCTCTTAAGGGCAATCATATCATTGACTAGCCTTTAAACCATAGGATTCATAGAGGATGAGGGATGAGCATTAGGTACTTGGACTTATTTCTTCCATTTTCTAGCCATAATAAGATCATCCTCTAACTCAATTGCCAATGATTGTGTGTTTGTTAAATCAACAATTGCACCTCTTCTAAGATGAAAACTTATATTAGGAGGCATAAAATTAATAAAGAAACATTTTTTATTCTCAGCAGTCGGTCTTTTAGCAATAGTAATCTTGTGCACAATTCTATTGAATTTACCTATAAATTCCCTCATGGGTTCATGTATCTCCTTCTTGAGCTGAGTCAATTGAGCAAGAAGAAAATGTTCATCTTCTACACTTTTGAACCTATTTTCAAACATAGTTTTCATATCATTCCAATTTGTGATTGAGGAATTAGTTAGATGATAAAACCATTATGCTACAATATCAGTTAGATTTTGCACAAAAAGCCTTATGGATACATCTTTATGTTGCACACCTAACACACCACATGCCACTGCAAAGGCACTCAGATGTTCCTTTGGGGATTTTCTTCCATCTCCATTAAATTTGGGTAAATTTTCCCTTACATTTTTAGGCAAAGGATTTAGGTTGGCCCCTAAATTTAGAGGTCCTATGGCTGCACCTCAAGGTTGGGCCATTGAAAGAAATCTTATGATAGAAGGAAAGATAGTACCAGAAAGAGTTAAGGCTTGAAAAATAGAGGATGTAGAGGGTTTAGGAGGGCTAGGAGGTCTACTTCTAGATTTTCTAATGCAGGTAGAAATATAAGGAAAATTTAAGCTTTGCAATGTTTGAAAAGTGGAATCCTCAATTCCTTCTATTTTCAAAGACCTTGTGTATCTTTTGGAATCTAGCTTATGATATTATAATTATTAACTTCACACTTTAGGCGGTTTAATTCCTTATTGTGTTTTCTGCTTACCTCCTTCTTTGCTTGAGTAACAACAATCTCATATTATCAACCAATTCTTCTTCTTTTTCTAATATTTTGCTTGCTATCCTATAATTATCAATATTTTGATGAGAATGCCAAGAAAGAGTATTTAACTAACTAATAATATCTTCTTTTTCATCTTTAAAACCAATATTAGGTTGAAAAATAGGAATTATATTTTCATGTGGAAGTACCATTGTTGCCTCATATTAAGGTGACTAATCTTTCATTAAAGATTTTGATTTTGATCCCCAACAGAGTCACCAAAAATTGTTGGCTAACAGATTTGTCCTTATCTAAAAATGTTTTATTTTGACTCCATACCCTTATTCTTTCAAGAATAAATAAGTTAAATAATAAATGGATGAACTAGTAAGACTAGTTCCCCTCTGAATTAAGTTACAAATCCCTTTAATATTTTCAATGAATTCAAATATTCAGATACACTTTTAACCAGAAAGTGTTTTAAAGGTAAACTAACATCCACACATCATCATGTTATGAATGTGAGATTTTATAACAGTGATGGATAATAGAATATATAGATTCTATTTTTAATAACAATCAAATAGATAAACATATATATTGTTGAACCAGTAAAGGATAAAATACATACAATGAATTATCTAATAGGAGAGTAATTACTAAATGAAAGAAGATTTCACACAAAAAACCTAATTTTAAATAATCAAATGCATAGATCTAAGTATGTATAAATTAATTCTCCTTTTCATTCATAGATGAAAAATGTTTTAGACAAACATCACATATATTGTCAACAACAATGGTCCAATTCTAAAATTTCTTAACTTCTTTTATTTTCTCTATCTCTATCTCTATCCTTTTCAAATATATATAGTTTCCCTCTTTAATCAATCTTTCAAACTAAATCAAAGTTAAAGTAACTCTGACCCATACAGGATTTTTTTTTTTTTTTTTTTTACAAATTCACTTAAAGATCAAGTTTTGAATAGAAAAGTAACTGAATAATTGAATAAAAGAAACTATGTCAATAAAATCATTGCTAAAGTGACAAATTAGGATCTCCAGATTTGCTATGTTTGGTTGGATAGACACGTTAATATTTCCACTCCTAAATGTTGTAACAAACTCCTAAATTTTCAAGAGATTAGGAATATTGACGTGTTTTATTCTTGCATTCCAAATGTTCTCTTCCCTCTGAAACTTTTCCATCTTCTCTGCATGCTTCAGGAGTGTGTCAATGCAATGACAAAGAAGTGACTCTACTTTTGAAATCTAAGAGAAATTTTTAGTTAATAAATTGTCACTTTTTTAATGATGTTGATCTTTTCCTTAAAGGATTGAATCACAATATTGATGTCCTTTTTTGGTTTTCCATCATCTTTTATGTATTTGACATCAATACTCTATAGATCATGTTGTAATTACTAAATGAATTTAGTTATTTCCTTGATCATTTTTGTGATTTTGATTCACCCTTATTGGGATACTAAATTCCTCCATTCAATGTTTTTCTTACTTACATATAATATATCTTTATCCAGTCCTATCAAATTCTTTTCTAACAAAAACCTTGTTATTCCATACTTTTGTACCTCATCAATCGGGTTTATTACACTCATCCATTTTCCTTCATCTTTATCCATAAAGCATTTTGAGTCTTCAAATCTTCAATAGTAATTGTAGTTAGATCATATACAATATACTTCTGTGTATTTGGTCCAACATCCTTTGATTGACAAATGATTTTGGGTTAAAAGATAGGGGTAGTTGGGTAATTGGTTATGGATCTAGACTATGAATGGCATCAATGTACTCTGCCATTGACCACACAGTCTATTTTAACTCCTTTTTATCTTTTTCATCCTTCCAAGTTCTACTGACTATCCTTTTGGTGGATGCTTTGAAGTGATGCACATCTGTGGCATGTGATGCAGTCCCAATATCTATCTTTTCAATTGTAAAATCTTGAACTATAGGATTTTGAACTTCCTAATTGGTTCTTGGTTGGGTTATTTCTACATTCCAATTCACTGTATTAGGGTTGACATCTACCCTAGATGTTAGTTTACCTTTAAAACACTTTTTGGTTAAAAGTGTATCTAAATATTTAAATTTTATTGAAAATATTAAAGGGAGTTATACCTTAATTCAGAGGGGAACTAATCTTAATAGTTTACCCATTTGTTGTTTAAATTTTTTGTTCTTGAAAGATGAAGAGTATGGAGTCAAAATAAAACATTTTTAGATAAGGACAAATTTGTTAGCCAACAAAGTGAAAATTATTACATTTGGTTCTAAATAATAAAGCTAAACTGAACATAATGATTAAAATGCAAGGGAGGATTTTGAAAAGAAAGATTTTTTTTAATAATGTGGGAGAGGATATTGAAAATTATAAGATTTTATAAAATACATTTTAATTTATGATTTTTTTAAAAATGTGGTAAAGAAATTAAGTGCTAATGCTTTATGATTTATTTTCTAAACTAGTTTGAAGTTTTTTTTTTTTTTAAAAGCCTAGTAAACTTTTTAACGTGACCGGCACCACTAGCTAGACATGACTAATACTGGTACCATGGGGTTATGGGGGGACTTGAACACTGGTGGGTAGAGCTGCAACGGAAGTGCTCGTCCAACCGACTACACCCCCTGACCCAAAGTTTAAATTTTTATTATTTGCTACATCTAAGAGAATTTTTTTGATTAGTATAATTTACCTTATTGTTTTATGAATATTTATTAGCATGAAAATAATTATAACCATATGAGATATTTGATGCTTTCATAATCCATAAATATTAAATTGAATAATTTTCAAAATAATATGTGTAAGTTTTTTTCTCAACCTTTCAAATCATTGTCCATGATTCTTCAGATGATGGATTGTGGATGTTGGTCTAAATAATTTGACCCAAGGTATTGTGAGTTTAAAAATCATGTTTATAATAAATATAATTGGAGCACCAATAATGTAACTTATGAATGGAAAATCCTAAGATCACCAATAAAAAATCTTAGGTTAATGTTTTCAGTCGAGGCCATACATATACCATTCATATTCATTTAATACCCATGAATGATTGATATTGGTTTGAGATATTATATTTTCATGGAATTATGTTTTCTTAATGTTTAAAAACATTGTGGAATTTAATCAGGTATCATGAGTAGATATTATTTAATGTTAGTGAGAAGCAAAAGTTAAAATTCAAACTAGACACTATGTTAACTCTGCTTACACACATTATGAACATTTTATTCAATTTTACTTTCTTATTTTAAACCAAATGAAAAAAAATTTATATGGAATGTAGGACATATATTATATTTTCCATACTCTAAATCATATTTAAATCTATGTGGCAAGGTCAGGAAATAAGAACAAGTTATCCTTTAACGAACCAATAGGTTTTAAACCTATAGTGGCATGTATCAGAACTATACATACAATATCATGTGTTGATTTTCCACTATAATTATAATTGTTTATAGGATAATAAATATTCATATGAAAACATGGTAAATTTGACCTATCAATAATATTTATTATAATAAAACCAAATTCAATAACTTAAAAACATGAAAGAGGGTAATCTTCTTTTAAATAAAAAACCTAAATATTTGTAGCTACTTCTAAATAATATTACAAATTTACCTCATTTATCCATATAAAAATAAAATTCTTCCAAAAAAAACATAAAACCCACATATTATTGATATATTAAATTAACTTAAGGTAATATTCAAAATTTGAAGTGTATGCAAGCTTAATACTAAAGAATGTCTCATTATCAATGTATTGTTAGAGTAGGTTATTTACCTTAGCTCATGTTCACCTAGGTGATTTATTTTTTAATTTATTCATTTATTCCCACCCACTTATGTGTGGATATTTTATTTATCTTAATTTATATATAATGAGATATTACATATTTATCTCTTAGATGTTATGGGGAAATTTTTTAGTTATTTCTATCCTTTAACAATAGTTATCTTTTAGTCCTAGGTTTGATCTCTTAGATTTATCTCTTAGTTATTATTGATCACTTATATTTATTTCTTATTTATGATTGATTACTTATCTTTATCTCTTAGTTAGAATTGATCTTTATTGCATAGATATGCAAGGTTCATTCAATGTATTTGACAAGCTTTAGAGATATAATATATTATATTGTTGCTATTTTGTTTTGCACACCTATATGCAAGTCTATGATATCAAATTGATTTCAAATAATTGTTTTTATGAATGTGATGTTATACTAACACCATATATCTTTCTGGGTTAGAATGATATGATTATCATTCCTTTCATGATACCAAAGCTTAAGGTGTTGTAGACATTCATTTGTAAATTTGTTACAAGGATTTTTATATATATCTAGTTTTATTATTTTTTGTGATGGCCAATATGAATATCTATATATTTTTTATTGTAGGTTTTATATCATGGTGTCTTTGGGAATGAACTAGAAGGAAGGAAGAAGATCATGATTGTTGTAAAATTATGCATTTAGTTTTGTATTTTTTATGGTGTGGGCATGTTACATACAACATTCTACATTTATTGTGAATTATACATCCACTATTTATAAGATTTTTGCATCATACTTGTGTTTATTTTATAGATACATGCACAACACAAAAATAATATTCAAATGGGTGTCAAATTTAGGATAACAGATAACATCAGGGTGACATGCAAGAGAGTTTCAATTTCAAACCAACATTAATTTTTGATTCCTACTAGTGGGGGATTAACTTCAGCCCTTGTTTATTTTTTATCTTCCCAAGAGTTATTTTATTCAATAATTTTAAAAAAAAATGGTGAAAATTTATTTTTTGACCCATTTATTATGGGGAATATATATAACTCAAAATTAAGTGTTTTATTTTTCAAAAGTATATGTTTTTTACACTTGATCTATTGGTGTCATTTATTTTATAAAATGAACTAAAATATAAAGTACCAAATCTTTTGTGGGGCCTCAATACAAAATATTTTAGAGGGTTGACTTGGTGTTTTTTTTTTACACCCTTTTGTTGTGATTTATTATAATGACTTTTTCTATACATTAGATTAGTGTGAGCCATTAACAACACATAATTACCACACATGGAGACCAATAATAGAAACAATCATTGAATAAAAAGGATTATGGGCATCAATTATTTCAACACGACCAATTTCACTAGAGAATATGATAAATTTCAACACCAATACAAATTTGATAAGTGTATGGGTTTGATAGGAACTTATGTAAGTAATAGTCTTTTTTTTCATTTAGAAGAATGTGACACTATTTTCAAAATATGTGAAAAATTAAAGGGTTTATTTAGTAAGGTGAATCACATGAGAGCCATGTAGCTTGAAGTAGAGATCACTTCTCTCAATCCTGAAGATTTTCCATCTATTGTAGACTATCTTACTAAGTTTAAGAATTTGTCAACATAATTAAAGAGGAGTGGAAGAGCCAAGAAATATGAAGAGTGTGTTTAACTAATTCTATCTAAGTTGAAATGTCCATTCCAATTCTTTGATTATATCTTTTTCTCTAGCATGGATGCCTTAGGTGCCAATTTCAAAATGTCTGATTTAGATTTGTTTTGTGAAAGACTTATTATGGAAGAATCCAAATTTATAACCTTGAGTCTTCCACCTCTCAAAAGGTTTTATTATAATCTCATCCTAAGGGCAATGGAAAATAAAAAAGTAAACCCAAAACTACTCCTCCATCTTAAAGTGCCACTAAACCTAAAGATAATAAATCTGAACCCAAAGAGTCTTATAAATCTAAGAATAAGTGTAGACTTTCATGCTTGTTTTGTGGGGAGACTAGTCATGTAGAAAATAATTGTTGGAAAATAATGTAAGCCTTATATGATGAAATTAGAAAAAAAAATATGTCTATCTCCACTCCACTTCCTTCTAATAAACATGAAAAATCACTTAATGTTGTTGGGAGATCTTAGTCACCTTTTGTAAATAGTTGGGTTATATATTTTGGTGATTCTTACCACATGACTTATTCTAAGGAGTCTTTTGTATCTCTTAGTTTGAGTTGTACTTCTAACATTGAGTTTGTATATTCTTCCTTTATTTATATTAAGGGAAAAGGTAACATAAAACATTTTGGTGGTTGCATTAATGATGCAGTATATGTTCTTGACATCACTTCATATTTTCTTTTTGTTTATCAAATTTATCATTGTAATCAAGGTAATATAGTGAATTTCACACTACAACGAGATGGAATTTAAACCTTTTTGGAGCCTCATTCACTTGTTGCAAAAGGTTTTATTGATCATAGTTCTTGAATATATCAGATTAAGGGTTTTGCATACACTTCTTCTATGGGGACATGCTTTATTTCTCATGTTAATTATGAGAATAAGCTTTAGCATTATATATTTGGGCATCTTAATTATAGATATTTAAAAGAGTTAAGAAAAAATGGTATGATTGATGGTATTCTTATATTGTATTGTCTTGATGGAGTTTTCCATGGTTGTGCATTAGGGAACCAGCACTAATATTTTTTCCTAAGGGTATGTTTAAGAGAGATTCTTCACCACTTGAGATTGTAGATAGTAACTTGATGGTTTTTTCTACTCACTATTTAAATAGAATTAAGTATGAACTTACATTTATGGATAATTTATTGAGGTGTACTTAGGTTTATTTTAAGTACAAGAGTGAAGTTTTTCACACTTCAAAGTCTTCAAGTCTTTGGTCGAGAATCAATCTTCTAGTCGCATAAAGAAGCTTTGCACTGATAATGGGGGAGTACTTCAACAAATAGTTTTATGATTTTTTAGATACTCGTGGCATTTTTCACTAACATTCTATTTATTATAATCCATAATAGAATGGCTTAGTAGAAAATAAGAACCAATATTTAAAGGAGATGGTTAACCACATGATACAATCTTGATATTTACCTACTATATATTGGGTAGAATCACTTAATTGTGAAAACTATATTCATAATCATACACCACATAATTCACTTGAGCATTTGACTCTGGAGGAGGCTTGACCTATAGCTAGGTTTGATGTTTCATTATTTTGAGTTTTTTTGAGCCATGCTTGGGATTTTATACCAAATAAGAAAAGGAAAGCCTTGGATAAAAAGAACAAAGATTTAATCTTTGTAGGGTATTGTGAGTACATGAGAGCTTATTGATTTTTGGATCATGATACTCATGATGTTATTTTTTTAACACATGTTTAGTTTGATGAGCATTTCTCTTCAATGCCTTCTTCTTTGCTCCCATCCATTGATGATTCTTCACTTCATCTTGAGGATTCCTTATTTGAGGATCCAATTCAAGAGGCCAATGAAGAGGTTATGTATGTATACTTAGATGTATATCCTATTCCCACTGTGCCTAAATGGGACCATACTACTTTTTTTGAGGTAACACCTTTCATACATGATCTTTCACCCACTAGACATCATCATGCACATATAGTAGCTTCTAGACTTTTGTGTCAGGCATTTTTTGGGGATCCATAGTCTTTTTCATAGGCTCATGAAATACAAGAGTTTTGTAAATATGATTGTCATTGATGTCAAAGGAGACATTATGAATATGTAATTAATGGTCAAGGATGAATATGGTGATCATATCAAAGGTTAAGGATGATTGGAATGTTTGTGTGCATGAATGGAATTCATCTAGTTCTTCATAATGATCATTTAGACATTTTGGGTCTAGATAGGAAAAAATAAGTAAGCATATTTATGAGGTCATTATTTTCACATATAGAGGTGTTATGACAAAATGATCACATAGGTCTGTTCATCTTTTTTGCCTAGTTTATATGCACTAAATCTCAGGTCACATGACATAGCAAAATAAAATATATGCTTGAGAAAATTAGAGATCCAAGGCATTTTGATAGTGTTTTCCAACACTTAGTCAAATTTTTATTTTGTAAGAAAAAACTTAAAGACATTTTCATGAATACATATCTTGCACCTATGAAGGCTTCAAGAGCAATTGGATAAATGAATGAAATCACCTATGTAAGAGGATCATATGCACTAATTTATAGGTCATGAAACTAAGTGAAACAAGAGTTATGTAGGTGCAAAGTTAGCCTTCTAGGCAAAATGAAATGGTCTACATACTTAGACAAAATCTACACAAGGTCATGAAAAGTTGTCATGCTTTTACAAAGCTTATTTATGGACATTTGTAAAAGACATAGATAGTAGATATGTTATGGGTTTTTCATGAGAATCTTGAATATATGGACTATAGGTTCAATTGAAAAGGAATGAACTCAAAATTGATTTATTTTTGCTCTTGGACTAGATAGGGTTTCTTAGTACAACCCTAAGGGTTTAAGTTATGGCTTCAATAGGTACTTTATATTTTTATGGTGACTAGCTATAGCTAGGACCCAGTAGCTTAAGTTATAACTTAATCCTTTATTGTCATTATAAAACTGGCCCCTTCAACCTATCAATTACCAATTCAAAGGACTTAATATTTCCTAAGTCTTAGACTTTATATTATGTCCTAACTTGATCAACAACATGTGATTCATCATACATAAATGATCTAATGAAGTGAAGAAAAGTCAAATTATCAAAGGATCCTCCAAGTAAACATGCTAGTGACAAATGTCACATTCACAAAGCTTGCTAGATAGAAACTTAATGATCATAATCTTGTCAGAGTTAATGTTTGAGCTAGTTGGAAAATCAATGGTTCATTCTTAATCAGACATTGGAGATCTAATGGAGCATGATGAATTCAAATTATCAAAGGTCCCTTTAAGTGAACATGCTAATAGCATGTGTCATAAGCACATGAGTTTTTTAGATATAAGACCAATGAGAATGAGCTTGTTAATGATAAATATTGAGATTATCAAAAGATCTAATGGTGAGTGGGTAATCATGCAAAGGAGATCTAATGGATCAAATAAAATCAAATTATATAAAGAGATTGACATTTAACAACTAGATAGAAGTAAATATCATGCATCTTTGAATATCCAACAACATGTGGAAGCTTGGATGAGAAAGATCCAAAGGAGCGAGTGGACTCAAATATAAAAAAATGATCAATGCTTATCAACATAGAGATAAGTTAAATACCAAGTAGGTTTGAGAAGATCAATAGAGAAAAAGTGATCTAAAGATATAAGAAATCGAGATGAGGTCAAAGTGTTAAAGTTTGAATACCAAGTGAAGATAAAGAACATGCATCTTTAGAGATCGAATGGCATGCAGGAGATCAGATCAAGGTGATTGAATACATGCATTATAAATTTGAAGCAATTTAATAAAGACTATTAGATCATGGTGTCAAAGGCAAAATCAACAACTAATATTAAATTCATGTCTAGACAAATGGTTAGTTATAGAAACATGTAAGAACTTGCATATATGCTCTATATCTCAACATAGACAATGAGATTGATTGATCCAACTGATAAAATCTACATTAAAGAGCCTATGCATAAAAACTTGAGTCTAAAAAATTCTATAGATATTAAAGATACCTACAATTATGGTGTGATGCATGGAATTGAGATGCAAGAAACTTATAGTCCAATTCATAATGAACTAGAGTCTAGAATTGGCATGATGTGTTATAGTTCAAGTGTGAACACATAAAAGATATTGAACCCTAGATCCATTGATTATATATATGACATTTAGGACATAGGTAGATGTTGTTTGAGCCATTCAAATTGTGTTAAATAGAAAATATATAGACATAGAATTAGAGGGTAGAAAGGAAAAGAAGAGGCTATATAGAGAAAGATGAAGTGTGTCAAATAAATACATATATAGACATAGATAGAGAGGGGTAGAGAGGAATAAAGGCATAAAGATAATGTGAAAAGAATGAGTAGTTGTAGATTAGACTTGTAATGGAGAGAATAGAGTTTGATTCATTTATGAATCAATATTATAATCTAGAGTTGTAGCTCTATAGATCTGATTGGTTAGTACCATCAGATTAGCTGAGTTGGTGCTTAGTTAGGGGATTGGTGTCTCCTTAAGGTTGGTGCCCTTAAATATTGTAGCTAGTGAGGTTAATCTAAGTTAGTGATCAATTAGAGATTTAGTTCTTCCTTAGAATTGGTGCTCTTAAACTATGGGATTGGTGTCTCCTTAGGGTCAGTTCCCTTGAATGTGTAACCAATGAGGTTTTTCTTATGAGGGTGGATTAGAATAGTAGTTTCTAGTAGTTACTCTCATCATGGTTTTTCTCTTTGGATTTTCCACTTATAAATATGGTGTCATGATTATTTGTGTATGCATGATCTTTACATATTTGATTTGATCTACATATATTTTTTAATCTGCATTGAAAGTATTAAAAAAACTAGTTTTGATTGATATATTGATTCACCCCCTCTCAGTATCTAGTTGTGTTATAATAATTGGTATAAGATCCTAAGGTTCCTTAAAAGAAGGTTAATCAGCTTAGGAAAATATTGGAATAATGAACACAATGGTTAATCAAGAAGGATCCTCATAAAATAAAGCACCTGTTTTTGATGGATCTAACTATGCACTTCAGAGTATAAAAATGGAAACATATATGTATTCATTAGGGTTTGATGTATGGATGTCTATGGTAAATGGATATAAAGCCCCTACTACAACTCCTACTGATTAGGATACGAAGAAGGAATATGAGAGCCAATGTTGAGGCAAAGAATGTTATTGTCTATAGATTATCCAAATCAAAGTTTGTTAATGTAATGCATTATCAAAATGCATAATATATATAGAACAAGTTGAAGATCATCTATAAAGGAGATGAAAAAGTGAAGCATGCTACAAACATATAGAGGTATGTTTAAAAGTCTTTAAATGACTAAAGAATATAAGATTATAAACTACTTCCTTAGGGTAGATGAAATATTCAATGCAATCATAGGCCTTAGAGAAGAGATGAAAGAATCAATCATTTTTAAAAAGGTCCTAAGATCTTTTCCATCAAGATATGACACTAAAATATGTACAATAGAGGAAGCAAGAGATCTAGATAGGCTCACAGTAGATGAGTTTCATGGAACCTTCACTATCTATGAGATGAGAATGGGAGAAGCAGATACTTCTAAGAGAGAAGCTATATTTAAAGCATCCAAGCATGCAAAATTTGAAGCATCTACATCTAAATCTGAGGAGACTAATGAAGAAGAAGCCAACTTTGTCAAAAGATTGAAAAGAGGATCTAGAAAGTACAAAGGTAAGTTACCCTTTAAATGTTTTGATTGTGGTAAAGTATGACATTTTGATGCTAAATACCCTTATGAGAAAAAGGATAAATTTGAGAAAGAAGAGGATGGAAAAAGAATGAAGGCCCACTATTCCAAAAGGAGTAACTTCTTTAAAAATAATAAAAACTTATATATAAGAGAAGATCGTGACTCATTAGATGATAGTGATAGCTCAAATGATGACCATGACTATGCCTTTATGTCTAAGGGAAATGAGTCCCTATTCATGGCAATAGGATCAAATTATGTAGATATGGATCAAGAGGAAGTTGAAGACTGTAATGAAGAAGAGGAAGGAGAAGTAGAACTTGAATATGAACTCATATGTGCTCTAGATGAGATTGACAAGTTGAAAAAAGAGAACACAAGATAGAAGAAGCTTGGATAAAAAGAAATTGAAAAACCATCCAAAAGTCTTGAATAATATGATTAGATGGTGATAATCCTAAAGACACAAGTTGAAGAGGCCATAAGAATAGAAGATGTAGTCAATATTTAACTACAATTAAAATTTATTGTGTATGAGGCTAGAAGTAGAGATATTGTCTTTGATAAAATAACTTGAGAAAGATAAAGACCAAATAGATGAAGGTCTGAAGCTAAAAGGAGGATCACATATTCTTGATGAATTGATTATCTCTCAAAAGCCATCAAAAGGGAAATCTGGTCTTGGTTATGAAAAAGGTAAAAGTCCCATGGCTAGTATATATGCTAAGTTATATGACAACTTTAGAGCAAAAGGAGGATTAGGAGAAAATAAGGAGAAAGCTTGCAAGGGAAAAGAGACATATGCAAACACTACTAATGTGAAGAATACTAAAGGAAAAAAGAAGCCTAAGGAAATGAAAAATAAAAATGAATCTATCTCTATGAACTTAAGGAAGATATAGAAAATAAAGGCAACTGATGGAGATGGTTACACAAGGTAAGCAACTTGAAGAAGTAAAAGTTAAGAACTCCCTATCTTACACAAAGAAAATTTATGACCAGGTATTCATCATCTTTTTATGGTTATTGTTAAAGATGTAATCATTTTTGTCATAAGGTTATTAAATGTAGAGTTGTACCTAGAAAAAAATCATTTACACCATTGGTAGATACAAATGTAATGTGCTATAATATTAATAATTCTAGTCACATAGATAAACAATGTAGAACAAGCTTTCAAAGACCAAAAGTACAAAGTGTGAAAAAAACATACCTCCCAGTGTGAACAAAGGTTCACAAGTATCTAAAAATAAGAAAAATAAGACCAATAGGACATATAATCAACCCAAGCATGTATGGATAGTGAAAGATCAAGCCATGATGAAGAATGATATAGAGGTTAGAAAATGTCAAGAGCTCTCAATGTCTGCACATGTTGAGAATGATAAGATAAAGCTCAAGGAGAAGTCTAAGGTGTTGGCCAAGGATAGTTCTAAGGTATGTACAAATTTAATTGAACATCATGTTGTTATAAAGGAAGTATCAAGGATAGAACACCAGTCTTTTGTGCCTAGTGATGAGATTCCAAGCTACAAAGAAGATTCATTAGATGAAAAGGTATGTCATGAATCCATGTTGTCTCCATGTATTATTAATCCAAAGGAGAATATCATAGTGGATGAGCATGTTACTTCTCTTAAGCCTAAGAAGAAGAAGAACATAAAACATAAGATGACCAAGGAGGAAAATGAATATGAGGAGTTATGGTCAACTCCTAGTTTCACATTATTCTAAGACATTGTGAATTAAGGTGTCTTTATCTATGCTTCTTAAGAGACTCCTTTCAGTAAAGAAGCAAGTGGTGTTATTTAGAAGATTTTGAAGGCAAAAAATGAGTGTTCCTAATTGAAGTTAGTGTGCCAAGATGAGAGAAGTTGTGTATGTAGTGTCTGTAAGGATATAATGAGTGCGCTAATAATGTATTCATGGATTCTAGTTCTAAAGGTAGGATATGGAGACTTCCAAGTGTGGAAGTAAGTGTGTTTTCTCTAGATCATCATACCAATCAGTATAAAGGTATGTAGATTATTGATTGGTATTTTAAACTAATACTATTTTGATATTGAATAAATAATCCTATATTGCAAAGTCTTGTATTGATCATTAGTAGGTCAGTGGAGTAAGGGAGAGATAGATTGTTTAGTCTGTCAAAGTCAAGAAGGCTCAAAATAGAGGAGCTTGTTGTATGTTTTATGATGATAGATTTGAATATGCTCAAGTGGATGTTGGTTGAGACTTATCTATGTTGCATAATAAATAAACTCATACAAAGGTCTCTGCATTTTGAAGATGACAAGTTGTATATACCATGAAGTTAGGGGGAGATAACTCAGATATATTGAATGGCTTGAGGAGCTATGCATGATGTGAAAAGTAACATATATGAGATGATTCAATATGATTGAAAGATAAGGTGATTTCTGCTATAGATGTTAACTCGATTAGGTTGAGATGATGACTTAAACAAACCAAGTCAGGTGCTTAGATAATGTATTGAATCTTGATGCATAAATAAAGTGGGAGATTTGTAATTGGTCAAATTCTAGGATTAGAAGACTATGAATGGACACATGAAGATGCTCAAGTGATGCAATGAGATAAAATTTGGGAGTGATATCTGCTACATAACATCACTAGATACTAGTGATGGAGCATAAGTCTAGAAGAAGCATCATAAAAGCCTTGTTGATCCCTAGAAGAAGAGAAAAGGAATCTCAAGTATGCATATTTTACAAATTTCTATTGAGTTGATGGTTATAGGTTCTTGGAAAAAATCCTTTATTTGATAAAGGGAGAGCACATGTGGACAAATAGTAAGAAAGAGTCCCTTTTCCATTGATTTTAAAGGGAGAAAAAAGTGCAAATGCTCATTGTTTGAAAAGAAGAGCAAAATGCTCTTTGCAAAAGTTTGGAGCAAAAAGTGCAAATGTCAAATAAATAGAGCAAGTGTCCAATTTGAGTATTATGAAAATGTTTCATTGCCTAAGGGGGAGAAAGTATGGTATGAACATATTCAATTCATACTCATCAAAATCTAGCAACAAATGCCAAAAAAGGAGCATAATATTAGATTAAAGGATTTAGTTTGCCATTAATGACAAAGGGGGAGATTGTTAGAAATGTGATTATCATTGATGTCAAAAGAGACATTATGAGCATGTCATTAATGATCAAGGATGAATGTGGTAATCATGGGATCTTCTTAGATTTCAAGGATGATTAGAATGTTTTTGTGCATGAATGGAATTCATCTAGTTCTTCATAATGATCATCTAGACATTTTGGGTCCAGATAAGAAAAGATAAGCAAGCATATTGATGAGGTTAGTGTTTGCACACATAGAGGTGTTAAGAAAAAATGATCACATGGGTATATTAATTTTTTTTTCTATTTTATATGTGATAAATCTTATGTCATGTAACATATTGAAATAAAATATATGCTTGAGCAAAGTAGGGCTCTAAGGCATTTTGATAGTGTTTTTCAACACTTAGTCAAATTTGTAGTTTGCAAGAAAAATCTCAAAGGCATTTTTATGAAGATATATCTTGCACATATAAATGATTCAATAGAAATTGGATATATGGATGGAATACCCTATGTAAGAGGATCATATGCACTAAATTTTAGGTCATGTGACTAAGCGCAACAAGAGTTATGTAAGTGGAAAGTTAGCCTTCTAGGCAAAATGAAATGGTCTCCATATTTAGACAAAATCTACAGAAGGTCATGCAAAGTTGTCATGATTTTACAAATCTCATTTATGGAAATTTTCAAAATAAAAAAATAGTAGATATGTTATGGGCTTTTCATGAGCATCTTGAATATATGGACTGCAAGTTTAATTGAGAAGAAATGAGCTCAAAATTGATTTATCTTTGCTCTTAGACTGGATAGGGTTTCTCAATAAAACCTTAAGGGTTTAAATCATGAAATTAATAGGCACTTTCTATTTTTATGGTGACTAGCTATATCCAAGACCTGATAGCTTAAGTTATAACTTAAGCCTTTGTTGTTGTTATAAAACTGACCCCTTTGACCTAGTAATTATCGGTTCAAAGGACTTAATATTTCCTAAGTCTTAGACTTTATATTATGTCCTAGCTTGATCAATGACATGAAATTAATTATATGTAGATGATTCAATAAATAAAAACAAAGTCAAATTGTCAAATTCTCCTCTGAGTAAACATGTTAATGATAAGTGTCACATCATGAAGCTTGTCAAATAGAGACCCAATAAGCGTAAGCTTGTCAAAGTTAATGTTTGAGTTAGTTGGAAGATCAACGATTCATGCTTAATAAAAAATTAGAGATCCAATAGAGTGCGATGAAGTCAAATTGTCAAAGGTCACTCTGAGTTAACGAACTAATGCCAAGTGTCACAAGCACATGAGTTTGTTAGATAGAGGACCAATGAGGGTGAGCCTATCAAAGATAAATATCAAGATTGTTAGAAGATTTGATGGTGAGCAGGTAATCATGCAAAGGAGATCCAATAGAACAAATAGAATCAAATTATATAAAGAGATCAACATTTAAAAACTAGATAGAAGTAAAGATCATGCATCTTTGAAAATTGAATAGCATGCAGAAGCTTGGATGAAAAAGATCCAACAGAATGAGTAGACTCAGATAGAACAAAGTGATCAATTTTTATCATCATAGTGACAAGTTAAAGACTAAGCAAGTTTTAAAAGATAGATGGACTGAAAGCGACCCAAAGATATAAGTAGTGAGATGAGGTCAAAGTGTCAAAGTTTAATGACCAAGTCAAGATAAAGAACATGCATCCTCAAAAATTAAACAACACGTAAGAGCTTGAATCAGGTGATCGAATGGACATGTTTTAAAGTTGATCCAATTTAATAGATACCATCAAATCATGGTGCCAAAGGCAAGATAAATGACTAACATTTAAATTCATGTCCGGATAAACGGTTAGTTTTAGGAACATGCAAGAACTTGCATATAAGCTCTATATCTTGACACAAACAATGAGATCGATCAATCCAACCAATCAAATCTACATTAAATATATAGCGCATCAAAACTTGGGTCTAAAAAATGTTATAGATAGTAAAGAGACATATAATAATGATGTGATTCATGGAATCAATATGTGGGACACTTACAGTCCAAGTCATAATGAACTAGAGTCTATAATTAGCATGATGTGTTGTAGTTTGAGTGTGAACATAGAATATATGGAACCATAGATCCATTACTTATATATATGACATCTAAGACATACATATATGCTACTAAATCCATTCAAAATATGTCAAACAAAAAATATATAGACATAGAACTAGAGGGTAGAGAGGAAAAGAAGAGGATACATAGAGAGAGATGAA
Organism: Torreya grandis; assembly: GCA_037957365.1. NCBI lineage: Eukaryota > Viridiplantae > Streptophyta > Pinopsida > Cupressales > Taxaceae > Torreya > Torreya grandis. The sequence continues at coordinate 300,512 of JARHVA010002642.1, read as the reverse complement.
GTATGTCAAATATATATATATATATATATATATATATATATATATATATATATATATATATATATACAGACATAGAGAGAGGGATAGAGAGGAAGAAAGGCACAAAGAGAATGTGCAAAGAATGAGTAGTTATAGATTAGAATTGTAATAGATAGAATATATTTTGATTCATTTATGAATCAATGTTGTAATCTAGAGTTTTAGCTCCACATATTTGATTAGTTGGTACCATCAAATTAGCTGAGTTGGTACTCAATAAGGGGATTGGTAGCTCCTTAATATTGGTACCCTTAAACATTGTAACTAGTGAGGTTAAGTTGATTTAGTGCTCAGTTAGTGAATTGGTACTTCCTTAGAGTTGGTGGTCTTAAACTATGGGATTGGTGTCTCCTTAGGGTCAGTTCCCTTAAATGTGTAACCAGTTAAGTTTTGTCAGTGAAGCTTTGACTGTGAGGCTAGATTAGATAGTAGTTTCTATCATCTATTATCACTGTGGTTTTTACATTTAGGTTTTCCACATATAAATTTGGTGTCATGAGTATTTGTGTGTGTATGATATTTATATATTTGATTTGATATACATATATATTTTAATCTACATTGAAAGTGTTTAAATAACTAGTTTTAATTGATATAATGATTCACCCCCCCTCTCAATAACTAGTTGTGTTCCAACAAGGAGTGGGATGATGAGATGATAGATGAGTATTCTTCTTTGATGAATAATCATACCTGGGATTTGGTCTCTCTTCCTACAAGATTAAAGTTGGTAAGATAAAATTGGATATACCACACCAATTATGTATAAGATGGATCCATTAACAAGTATAAGGCATGTCTTCTAGCAAAGGTTTTCTCATAATTCGAAGGTATTTATTACTCTAAGACTTTTTCCCATGTTACCCAAATGGATTATGTAAACCTTATACTTTCTCCTTATGCATCATAAGGTTGGATAGTGTACCAAATGGTCATAAAGAGTGCCTTATTACATAGATATTTGTAGGAGTAAATATACATGAAATAACCTATTAGGTTTTTTCATAATTTTTCTCTTATTTTTTGACTAAAAAGGTCTTTCTATGTTCTCAAATAATCTCCTTAAGCTTGGTATGAGACGATGGACTCTTTTCTTATATCTACTATATTTGTTCACTATCACTTAGATCATACCGTATATATCCATCATGTTGGAAAGGATATTGTTATGGTTATTTATATGTTGATGATCTAGTTCTTATAAGAAACTCTTCTTCTCAGAATTAGGATATTCAATAGACTCTTTCAACACATTTTGATATGACAAATCTTTATCTTTTACACTATTTCTGTGGTTTGTAGATTTATTAATCAGATTTAGGGATCCATTTGAGTAAACAAAAGTACAAATTTTCTCTTATTCATCATTTTTTCATGGATGATTGTAAGCCAAGTCCCTCTCCTTTCCAATATGGGGTCACTCTCACTTCCACCTGCACTATTCTTGTTTGTGATCCTACATTATATAGGTAGTTGGTTGGTAGTCTCGTGTACTTAACCCATACTCATCCTGATATTTATTGTGTATTCAAGATTATATCTTGGTTTGCACATGATCCTCATGAAAGTCATTGGTAGGATGATAAATGGATTTTTTTTATATGTATAGGGCACTAATTTAGATTGGGTATGTTATATTGATGACAAACATTCTAATTGTAAATACCTTTTTTGTCTTGGTTATTATTCAGTTGTTTAGGCTTGGAAGAAGTAGTAAGCTATTAAAATTTCATTTATAGAGGCATAGTATAGGGTATGAGTCACATCGAGTCATTAGATTCTTTAGCTTCATTAGTTATTGATAGAGTTTGGCTTCATGTAGGATTCATCGAATGTACTTTAGTGTGAAAACCAAAGTGCAATTCACATTTCTTGCAATCCTATTGATCACCAGAATGCCAATAACATTGAGATTCACATTCACTTCATTTATCATCACATTCAGGGTGGAGTCATTTTCTTGGAGTACATTTCAACTCAATAATAGGTTGTCAACATTTTTATAAAGCCTTTTCCATCACCTCATTACCTTGATTTATTTGACATCCTTAGCGTTTTAGAATTTGTCCTTGGGGATGTTTATGAATACATCTTATTTCTTTATTTATTCATGGATATATTATACATGAATACCTAATCAGGCCTTATTTTTAGGACTCATATTGTTGATATGCCACTTTATTTTTGGCCCCTATATTCACTTGAGGGGGATGTTAGAGTAGGTTATTTACCTTATCTCATGTTCACCAAGGTGATTTATTTTTCATTTTAATTATTTATTCCCACCCACTTTTATGTGGATATTTCATTTATCTTATTTTATATATTATGAGATATTACATATTTATCTCTTAGATATTATGGGGTTATTTTCTAGTTGTCTCTATCCTTTAGGGACAATAACCTCTTAGTCATAGGTTTGATCTCTTAGATTTATCTCTTAGTTATGATTGATCACTTATCTTGATCTCTTAGTTAGGATTTATCTTTAATACCTATATATGCAAGGCTCATTCATTGTATTTGATAGGCTTTGGAGATATAATATATAATATTATTTCTCTTTTGTTTTTCATACCTATATGTAAGTATATACTATCAAATTGCTTTCAAAATATTATTTTTATGAATGTGATGTTCTAATAATACCATAGATCCTTGTGTTTTGGAATAATCTTATTATTTTTCCTTTCATGCATCTCATGTAAACCCATAAAATAATTAACATTTAAAAAAAAAGCCATCCATTCTTTTCTCTAACTATGAATAGGGTATAAAATATTACCTAAAAATAAATATGACGTTCATATAAAGTTTATGCACTCTTCGCTATACTCAATAAAATAAATCGTCATATCTTTGTTATGATTTTATCTCACAAAAATATCACCAAATGAAAATGAATTATGAAAAAATGAAGAAACAACTAGAAATTTAAAGTCCAAGGTGAATTAAATGCATAGTGAGGGATTT
>JARHVA010002642.1:15000-292500 GCA_037957365.1 Torreya grandis | reverse complement strand
TTGATAATGGATGTCCTTAACCTTAATTTGCCTATAAATATAAAATTGAAACATATTTTCAATTAGATAGAATATGTCTCTTTACATAGTAGATAGTGCTTTTGAACTTAAATGATTGCTAAGAGAGTGTTAGGATTTTTGAGTGAATGCATTGATGTGATTTCATAGAGGATTATCTCAAATATTTATATTAAATGACCTTATGAAATGCATGAGAAACCCATTATATAGCATGTAAAATTTTAAAAGTGAACATTAGAGTGCATGAGATAGGTCAATGTTATTGGATAGGTTCACAATGTGCACTTGTCTTCCTAATGTGGATGTCCTAAAAGACTAGATGATTTAGGAACATGATTTATAGGATGAATAGGGATTATTATTATTATTATTATTATTATTATTATTATTATTATTATTATTATTATTATTATTATTATTATTATTATGAAAATTTGAGGCTTTCATAGAGTTTTACAAGTTAATTAAATGGGGAATAGACCAAACAAGGTAAGAATGTCAAGGATAATCATTTTCAAGCATAAATTTATTAAATTTTACACTCTACATGCACACAACCCTTTTTTAATTATTATTCCAAACCTCATTGTCATTGTCCTAATGGTATTCCATGGTGGAGTTGTAAGAAAAGATTATAATTATGTACTTAGGTTTAGAAATTTTGAAATGCATGATTTTATATAAATATCATGGCTAGATTTAAAGATTTAATAGGTTCTAGCATAAAAAATTTGAGTTTCATGAGTGGATTTATACTTCATAAAAGTCAATACTCTCTCAATAAGTTTACATATACCACTATGCTAATGTTTATTATATTATATAAATTTAATTCATTATAGAATTAAAACCACATTATTTTTACAGGTCCCTAATTTTTGGGTAAATAAAGGTTGTGCTTAAAATGATGATTTCCCTCTTTTGACTCTTCTTTGGAATTTATTTTTATCTTTCCTAGTTTGGGTTAGGCTCCCACATCTTCAATTGTAATTTTTGAATCCTCATAGTTTACAGTCCATAAAGGATGCTTTGGGGAAAAAAATTATTTTATATCATAACATGTCTTAGATTCAAATCACAACCTTCACATGGTAATGTGTGTAACTAGACATCTATGAATCTAATCTATCAAACAACCTTCGCAATTTGTTTTTAAATCTAGTCTTTTATTGATGTTGTGACCATCCTTTATGCTCTTGAGGTGTTGCAATGGTAATTTTAAATTTGAGGTATAATAAGGTTAGTAAATCCACCAAGGTGATGGAAAAACATTTTAAAAAATAATGGAAAATCTTATTATTAAGAAATACTTAATTAAATTTAAAAATTTAGGAAAAGTGTAGATGTCATGTATCATTATATGAGTAAGCATAAACATATGTTTTATTAAATTTAGTTATCTAAATGCAAGTTTTTCTAGGGAGATAGGATGGTTTATGGCCTCAAACTACCAAAAAGTGGTCAAACACTATTATGTTTTCACCTTCTTAGTCAATTTTCAAAAACTCTAAATTTGATTGTTGGGTATTTTATGCCTTTGTTTTCTTTTTCACTTCCTTAATTTTGGGTGGTGTGACATATTTTAATATAGGTTCCTACAAAAACCCATTATAACTTGTTAATAGAGGTATACATTTTTGAGGTGCAATAAATGTATTCAATAGACAAAAACTTAGATTGAAGCTAGCTATTCATTAGTTAACATTGATATATTTATATATGAAACACATACTTAATAGTTGTAGAACATTAATTGTATAATCTACATGATTAATAGATTTAGACAAATAAAATATTCACTACATATAGACCAATAAAGTATATTTGAAATAACCATTTAAAAACTTCATATTAATCTCTATCACACCTGGAATTTTTTACAATATAGTGTTGTTATATATAGAGCCTTTACAAGGAATTGTCACTTCATATTCTATCCTTTCACTATAAATAAAATTAAGACTTCACATTCTCAATATCCTTGACATACTTTCAAGTGCCAAATACATATAACATTATATATAAAAGATAAAATAGTGTGATTCACATAGGTGTATATCAATTATAATATGTGATTTTATAGTCATGTTTACTAAAAATGCTTTCTCAGACCTAAACAATTGTCTCATCTTCAGACAAAGTGGAAAGAAGTGTGTTGTATGGTAGATCTAAAAATTATGTCTATGATGAAGAACTAAAATATAAATATACGTTTAGGTAGTCATTCAAGGTGTCATTTACTAGAGGCTACATAGATAGTTATGCTTGTAGTTTTGAAGATGTTATTACTATAAAAACTAGTGGTGGATTTTGTAGGTAGGGCTGAGGCATAGGATGATATTTGATGGATTTCCCATTATAACTAATTTTGAGGAAATAATAAAGGATATTAGATGCTATATACAATAGATACATCTAAATAAAACATGTCCTTTTTTAACAATGTCCAATTAATAGGGTTTTTTTTAGTGGCGAATCTTTGTTAATCTATGAATATTCCATTTTTTGAAGTCGACATTTGGCAATTTTAGTGGAGTGGTTGACATGTCATTATCACCTAAAATTTTGAGGTCAAATTTATTTTGGATGACATGTTCACCTATATATGAATATAAATTTCCTTATATAACTGTAATTCACTAGTACCTCAAAAGCTAATTTGAGATATTTCACCACATACTGTTGGATGACTTTTAGAGTTTCAATTCGCATGAGGGATTCAATAAGCAATAGTTTACATCAAGGTAAGATTTTTTTTTATAATATAGGTGGTCATCCATAATATACCAGTGCCTATTTAGTCTTGTGGGCATCTGTCCATAATTTATAGGCATCCACCCTAGTCTAGGTCTATGCCTTTTGGGCATCTACCTATAGCCTTTGGGCATCCACCCATAGTTTATATGTTTTCACCCACAGGCTATGGGTGACACCCATAGCTTATAGGAATCCACCCATAGTCTAAGTTTTTACCATCTAGGTATCTTCCCACAACCTTTGGGCATCCACCCATAGTTTTTAGGTGTCTACCCATAGGTTGTGGGTGACACCCAAACCTTATAGGCATCTACCTATAGTATGAGTGAAGACCATAAATGCCCATAGACTTGGCATCTACCTACAATTTTTGGATGTCCATCCAAAGTATATTATCACCCACATAGCCTATAGAGTTCACCCACAATCGTATGGCATCCACCCATGGACTGTTGGCATTCACCTGTAACATGCTGGCATTTTACACGTTCATATCACTATGTATATTTGCTTGAAAAAGAGGATTTGAAAGAGAAAGTAAAATCAACAAGGTTCATATCACTATCCATTGATGAGGTAACAATAGTTGACAACGCACCATGGGTATGCATGCATGTATATACATTTTAGAATCATTCAAGGCAACCTCACCTTTTATCTATACATAAAATGGTTGAAAATTGTAATGCAAAATACATTTAAAAATTGGTTATTTCTAATTTGATGGATATTTTTTGGATGAGTTACCATGATATAGGTACTAAGTTAGTCTATGTTAGTGCATATAGTGCATCAGTAATGTAGGGGAATAAAATAGGTTTGTGTGTTCACCTACAAATATCAGTTGCCCCATATATGATTTAAATCCATTGTATGGCTCATAGAATGAATCTTGCTTACAAAATTGTAAGCACATTCAAAAGTGTCACAAAAGTGGAGGAACTAATCCATGATTTTCATGCATACATGTCATTCAGTCTAAAAGGGTTTTTAGAGTTTTAGAAATTTACAATTGGAGTGACTAATGGGAAAAAACTATTAAAAGATGTAGATACTAGATGGATTTCAATGTATGAACCTGCATGCAAAATATTTGAATAATATCAATCCTTATTGGTTTTATGTTTAAGTATAGGATAGAGGTTGACAAGGCAAGAGATTTATTAAACTACTTGATAGATTTAAAAACTTTGCTAATATTATGTGGTATTCTACCCATGTTGAGGGAAATACATTGTTTGATAAAACATGCACAAGAGAGATCAATAAATATTGTGGACTTTATAAAGTTGAGGAAACATGTTTGTTTATCACTTGATATATTATACTACTCAAATGAAAGTTTTAAGGGACCAATATTTGAGAGTTTGGAAACTTTAATAAATATAAAGGACCCTCAAAACTTTTTGAAATTCAATATTCATGATCATCTTCGTATGTTTATTAATGTAAAGGAGATACCATTACACACTTTCCAAAGATGATCAAATTTAGTTGGATCAGAATTTGAAGAAGTACCTATAACAAAGGTTTTATATGATAATGTCATATGTGATATGTGAATGAAATTGAGAGACATTTCAAAAATATTGTCTACTAAAATTCAAGATCATTTTCAAAGATATGACTTACTTGAAGCCATGGGTGTGATGAATCCTACATTTTGGAGTGGTGATGGTGAAGAACAAACAAGTAAATTATTCATAAAATACATGGGTACTCTAATCCATCAATTTAACAAGTCTATGGAAATCAATGGAGAGGAAGTTAAGGGTATTTTACAAAAAAAAAATTATTGAAAAACTAGACAAAGCTTTTTGGATTGACAATGGTTGAACAATATCGGTTGTTAACTGAACCAACAAGAATAGGTTATATACTAGGGTATAGAAGAAACTATATCAGAGCAGTGTTCTACAAGAAGAAATTAGAGAATATTTTCATTTATATGAATTGTGTCAAATAATGATTTTGGGGTCTGTGGAAGATGAAATGGTATTTAGTGAATTATCTTTTGTCAAATCAAGGCTTTAAAATATATTGGATAAAAATATTAAGACATGTTTAAGGTTGTATGTTTAGGTTATAGAGTGGATATGTTTCCATTTGATAAATCAATTTCAATTTGAAGCAGTCTAACTAAGAGAATAGGTGTCACAACTACAACTACAAGTGAAACTGTAAATGCCAATGAGACATGTCATAAAAATGTTAGGGATGAAGCATAGTTTACCAAAGGGTTATTTGATATACCTAATTGAAATATCTTCAGTATTTTGCAATAATATTCTTTAGCATTTTTTAATATTTCAAGTTGCAAAAAAATAGTACATGTTCAGCATTCTATTTTTTTTATTATTTGACTTTTTTTGAATAAATTATACATTGTGTATTCAAATAAAATTGTAAATAATACTTTAGTAGATTTCATACCAAATTTATTGTAAATTAAAGTAGTAAACATTGTAGCATATTATCAATAAAATATGAGCAATGAATCCATTATAAAACATAATTTTTCAATAGTTACAAAACATGAACATAATACAACTTAAGGCTTTGAACTCCAAAATCACTTTTCATTAAATAAAAGACAATATGGAAATTATAAAACAAAGTTAAACTGATAGTAATCTCAAAAAAATACATTATTTATTCAAATGAAATTGTTAACAATATTTTAGTAGCTTTCATACCAAATTTACTGTAAATTAAATTAGTAAACAGTGCAGCATATTATCCCAAAAATATGAGCAATAAATCCATATTTATGAAATATATTTTAATATTATAAAACATAAGTTTCCAATGGTTAAAAAACATAATCATAATACAACTTGAGGATTTGAGCTCCAACCTCGGTTTTCATTAAATAAAAGATAGTATAGAAATTATAAAACAAAGTTAAACTGATAATATTCTCAATCACTATAGATCATTTTATATTTTAACTACTTGTTTTTTGGTACTGGTAGTGGTGTGGTCTCTATGTGGATCGATATCTCAGAATCTTGGATATCTTTCACTACATAATGAATATTGACAAGATAATTCATTCTTCAGTACCAACTCTCTTGCTAAAAGTAATGATGGGTCTGTTGCAACTATATTTTTAAACAAAACATCAGGATCTAAGCCATTTTTTCAAATTATATTCCTCAATGTATTATTTTACTTATTTAATAATACAAGTTTTTCCTTGAAATAAATTGTAACAAAAATACTTTTGTGTGCTTTTTTTAGATACATGTCAAGGATAATAACTTGGTTCTTCAGATTTATATATTTTGACTATAAATGATTAGAAAATAATTAATTAGTTAAATGTTTTAAAATAAATTTTAATTTTAGAAAACCATAACAAACTCACCCAAAAAAATTATTTTTCTACATTCGCAAGATCCACCAAGCTTTTGTTATGTGCCCATTTATTATAGTATGCTTGGGCTTCTACATTCAATTTCTCAAGCCTTTTTAACATAATATCCAGAACATCATCATTAAAACTATTATTGACAACAACACTCCCTGAAACTGCTTAGTTGAATAAAATACCAATTTTTGTTGGCTCATGCTCCATCGTTGTGTATAATTGATATCATTAATTGTGGTTGTAGAAACAAGCATTTATTTCCTAAATTAATACTTTTGCCTAATGATCCCATGTTTTTAATTCATCAAGGTTTAGAAGAATAAATTCAAGAACATAAGATTTAGTATTTTCTACCAATAAATTAGAAATGGGGAAAAAAGTACATTGGTCATCAGTTTGAGGAATCTCATGCACATGACTACCATCAGTGTTGCTTGGTGGTGAATCAATTGGAGAAGGCCATTGTAAAGGCTCTATGGGCTGAGATCCATGTATGATATCATGAGGGTTGAAAGAATCCATAGGTGTGCCACTGTTAATGCCCAAATACTGATCATCTAGATCAATATTATGAAGTGTTGAAGTCCCAATCGCACTAGAAAGACCACCAACTAAAAAGTTTGGAAACTCAGACATTGGAACATGAATCATGGCACCACTTTGAGCTAGGACAAAAAGATGTTTCCCAATACCAGTAGTTAGAGAGCCATGATGGTGTGGTGGTGGTGGCATGAACTTGTTTCTTGGATAAGAATGAGTTGTAAATGGGAATTAAAATCAATTAAATGACCAATTAAAAAATTGTATATAATATTAGCATTTAAGAAAAAATATATTTATTTTTTGTACCTTATTATTTTTGTCATTGTTGTGACTATTGTTTTTATTGTTGTTGTTATTGTTGTTGTTGTTGTGAGGGAACTCTTAAATTTCTACCAGACCTAGCTAGTGTTGTAATACAGATTGTGCAAGCTCCACTATATATATATATATATATAATATATATATATATATATATATATAAATAACATATTCAAAATATTACAATGATAAAATAGTATTCAATAAAAGAAAATATAGTTTATGAAGGTATCTAGTAACATGAGTGGAGTGTTATGCAAGTGTCAGAGGTGTAATTGAACTCTATATTTTCTTTCTTCTTATCAATTACTACTTAGGCATATATGGAAATGAATCTACATCACCTTCCATCTTTTTTTTTGTTGAGGGCTTAGGAGGTTGACATCCTTTGCTTATAGCATTTCCTTTGTTAATCATTTCATATAATTTTTTTGCAAGAAAAAGATGTTTTATTTAAAATGAACTAGATTGATATTTATGTATTTATTTGAAATAGATATAGTTGAAAGAGTCAAACAACTACCCAAACTAACCTCATGTGCTTCCAGGGAGAGTGCATTGATAGGCAAAAGGAATAGAGGATGCTTGCAAATCTGAAATCACTTCATAGTACAATGCAATAATATAATTATAAGAAGAAAACTGAGTATGTTCATTGCACAGAGCATAATTCAAATCATATTTTATTCTACTAGAAATAAAACTACACCAATACAATAGTTGATCACCCAAAGTATGAAGAATATAAACAAGAGCCTAGAATGGAAGATCAGATGGTCTACCTTGAAAAATAATTCTTGCTTAGAAAAGTTTAATCATTTCCAATAGGAAAGGGTTTTTAACACATTCAATTTTTAGTCTTCTTTTACCATGGGATTAAGGATCTACAAAAAAATTACTACTTTATATTCTAGAATAAAATAATTAGAACTATTAAAAAATTAGTAATTATAAATTTAACAATACATACCATCCACCTGCAGCGAGTAGTGGGACTCTAAATACTTTTTTTCATCATCACTGAGCAAGGAATTTATGGTGACTAGGTCCCCATCATTATAATGTAACCCTGTCAGCCTTTCAATATCTTAAGGATGAATTCCAAATAAAATATTCTAGGAGTCCAAGTTGATGTGAAATGTGGAGGAAGAAGTATCGAATCTTTGCAACTAAACATTTATGATAGGAATATCTTTGTCATACTGTGGCATGTAGAGAATGCATTAAAATTGCAAGGCTCGACCCACTCATTATATGTGTCTGGTTGTTATAGAATCCTTTAAATGATAGTGTATGATAAATTATAGAAAATGAGTTTGGGGCTTCCAGTCACTCATGTGCCACCATCGAAAGAGCATTGGGAAATGGAATCCATGGAATAAAAAAGGGTTTTGGAAGTCAAGACTTGGGAGTGGGACTTGAGGAAAAGAGGAAATTTTTTGAACTCAGTAGTAGAGGGTAAAATGGAAAAATGTGTAAAATGAGTATAATTTCTTATATTTATATTCCTAGAGGTCAGAATGGGTTAACATATGTATATTGAAAGCATTCATTGAAGACATTAGTATCACGGTTATGAGGATTGACACATGTACACATGTAATGGGTTATCTGACACATATAACAACATCAACATTCACCTTCCATACAATCATTTGCATAATATATAGACACTATTGTTATATGCCCATCTAACCTTGTTAGGTATGTGCTTAGGCTCATACAGATGTCCAATTCAAAGGACATGCATCTAGACTAGCCCACAAAGATGATTATCTGGATGAAATAGACATTTTCCCAAACCTAAAAATATGCCTACCTAATTCTAATAGATGTTCATCTAATTTATGTAGGCATGCATCTGATTGATATGAATGTATGCTTGGATAAAATAGTTGCCTACCTAATTCATACAAACATTCACCTGGGTGAAAATAGGCATCTACCCAATCCAAATAGACATTTGCCCAACTAGGTTTGACATGCACCTTTCCAAATCAGTCATGTGTCTTGACTATACACATGCACACCTAGTCTAGTCTACATAGGTGTTCATCTAGACCTAAATAGGCATTTGTTTTATCTACACAAGAATTCACCTAGACCAAAATAAGAATTCATCTGATCCACATAGGCATTCATCTAGACCCAAATAGGCATTCATTCAATCCATACAGGCATCAAAATATTTTAAATAGGAATGCATCTTGTCATAAAAAGCATACGTTTGGTGTGAATAGGCTTTCATCCAATAATATAGGGCATTCCCTTGGTTCTATCCAAGCAATAATCCAATCTAAAAAGGCATTTGTCTAGCTTTCATAGGCATGCATTTGGTCAAAATAGGCATATGTCCAATCTACATAGGCATTTATCTGGCCGTGCATAGGCATGCACCTCATTTATAGATGCTTTCACCTATCCTACACAATTATTTTCCTATAATTATGTTAGCATACATATATTTCTTAGCATTCATCAATGATTATAGGTTTTTTGTGACTCACCATCTGGCATCATGCGATTCACCTTTACAATGATTTGGCTTCCAACCTAATTTTCCACCATTAGAAATTAGATTTACCTTAGGACCTCCATAGATTTTCCTATAGGTCCCACTAAAATAAACCTTTCCAATTCATAATAGCTTCTCTAACCATGTTTATTTTAGAGTGCAATAACACTTGGAACTCAACCAAATTTTGCAATTCATCATCCTCTATCACTAGGATCATTGCTTGTGCATTGGATAATTTCACTTAAATATCTTGGTCTAGTTACTCCATATTATTTGTGTGCCTCCTATTTTCAATAATGGAAAATTTATGGTGTGATATTTCATTTTATAAGGTCTATATCTTTAGCATAACATTATCTCTAGATTCAAGTGATTGCTTGAATGTGATGTCTAATGCATCTGAAGTAGCAGAATGGTCATTCATGGAAGATTTGGCTTTATATTCCTTTTTTAAATATAGCATGGCCTCCTTCCATGTATTAGAAAATTACTACTTCCATTTGAGCATGTTCTAAGATATGTTGTGATCATGGTGCATAGTAATGTCAATAAATTATTCATATTCCTCTAGGAACTCAAAAATGGTTTGTATCTCAACCTTGAGGTCATGGCCTTATGTGTGAAGTGTATAGAAATTTTGTGCATCACACCAATCTTTTGTGAGTTGAGAGAAAATGGATGTGAATTACTTTTCTTTGACATTACTTTGTCACCCAAAAGTTGAGTGACCAAGGTAATATATGCAATATTAATCAACTAACAAGATTTGGAGAGGTAGAGGTTGATATTTTAATTCTCCTTCCTAAGTTGTAGCACCTCATACTCTAATTTTATCCCTTCTACATGATAGATTCATAAAATTAATATACTCCCTAAATTTTATTTGACAGAGGTAGATGTGATACATCAAATGAAGCCTCTTGCATTATTGTATCCAAGGCCAAATTTAAAGATACAGATACCACGTGTTTTATTAATCTATGCCTTGAAGGGTGATGAGATGCCCAATAATAATTTTCTAGAGTTATAGGTCCTATGATACGATTCCTCCTCTTGTGCACCCCCTAGAGTAGAATTTGAGCCATATGATGTAGATGATAGATGTTGGGTCTCAGGTATTACCACTATCATGGTAGCCTATATTGGATTTTGCTTAACATTATACTCAACTGCTACTTTGGCTTTGGATTCAACCTCTACATTATCTTTAGACACTACTTCTACCTTGGATTTGGCATATGCCTTTGCCTTGGCTTTGGCATTTACCTCAGCTTTAGATTTGGCATCTACCTTAGCCTTATTTATGTCCTCCATGTTCTTGATCATGCTTATTTTATTAATCTTACTTAATGTGTAAAATGTGTTTTTCCTTTTCCTCTTCTTGTGCCCTTGTTATAACCTCAAATTCATCACTCTTATTATATGTTTCTTGTGTATCTTGATTTTATTTCTCTTGTTATTTCTTCATAGATTCTTCTTATTCTTTTTTATTTACCTCTGTTTCTTTAGCTCTTTTATTTTTTCCTTAGATTCCTTAGTCTTTCCCTTATCTTCTTGATTTTTCTTCTTCCATAATTTTTCCTCCTCAGTAGTTTTATGTTTTTCCTCTTCCTTATTCCTTTTTTCCTTTTGAGCCTTCTTTGCATCTGCCTGCTACACATTTTCTTCTTATTGTTGAAACATGGTATCATGTTATTATTCTACAATTTTTTCTTGTTTAATAGGTTATTTAATATATGATGGAGTGGCCTTTTATAGATCTTGCATAATATTTAGTGAATAAAGTGGTGACTATAAATTAGATTACAAGGTTGATTTGATCACATTAACTCTTTGTGGTGATGCTTTGTGTCTAGACAATAGTGGAGGAGTGAATTTATTCTTCACTCTCTTGTAGTCTTGGACCATCTTTTGAGTCTATTACTTGGGTCTCTAAGTTTTTTTAGGATCAAATTCCATGAGAATATAAACAAAGGAAACCATTCATTCCTTAATTATCTAGGACACTCTAGACATATAATGGTTCCTTTTTCCTATACAAGAGTTGGTGGTGGACTTTATTGTAGTGATGAGTGCTCACCCTAAGAACTAGAGGAGAGGATCCATGTGAAATTAATGATCTTGAATTCATTTATGAACTAACTCCTTCCCTATAATATCTAATATTATATAATGAGTAGGCTGGTGATATCAAACCACACATCTTGTTTCACATGTTTTTAAAATTGGTAGGTGCATACTATCTTCCAAAATAAAAAATACTTCTCTTATTTTTTATCATAAACCTATTTGCCTATATCTATAAGCATTAATTATAAAACTTCATCTTCTTTGAAACCCGACTCTATATAGATCAAATTCTACAATAATTTTTGGGGTATGTTTTTTATCCAACCAAGATTTATTATCATGGGTTATCTTGTTTGGTGGTGGTGGTGAATATCACTGTGTGGGTGCCTTCTATTTTCCCCTATCAATATAATATGGAGATTCTTGTATTTGTAGATATGCCTTTCCTTGATCTTGGGATTATGTAGGAAAAGTAATTTTTACACTTGGAGGTATAGATAGTAAGGGTATTATTGATCTAGCAGATAGGGCTTTCTATCATAAGACTTATACCTTAGCATCCAACATGGTAATAAATAATGATATTAGAGTTGTTGTTGCTTTGGTAAATTTATGAACTTTGATATGAATCCCATAATGCATATTTATGATATATGCATGCTTCCCAAGATATTATAGAACATATTATAATACCCTAAGGTGTGAGATAATCAAGTTTTGAATATCAACCCATTATTGGTTGAACCTAGATAATTGATTATAGTATTGTCTAGTTTTGGTCCAAGCAAGGTTGGTGAACATAGACATAGGACAAAAGTATTCATCTAGGTTAATTAGACCTTATAATTAATTCCATTGGGTAAAACAAAGTCGTATGACAAATAAATAGTATTATAACAACTATGATGTTCTAGTGAGGACATTCTCAATGTTAGTCATGAGCTGAAAAGCCAAAAAAATAGGCCAATTGAAGTTCTTATGCATCCAGATCATTTGATAAGCAATTCAAATGCCACTTTTTTATTTTTATTATGTGATCTTAGTGTTATTCCAAAAATACTTCGTGATGTACTTAGATAGAATTCACACTAATATGTCATGCACCATGTTGATAGGGACCCCCTGGATGCTTCATTATACTTTTCTTTTGTATCTAAATATGAGACTTAATTTTGTAAGGCACAAGATATTTTCTCATAGTTAAGATTCATGTTGCTTATGCCATGGCTGAAATTTTGATGAAGATGATAGTATCATGTGAAATATGAATCATTCCCTCATTATAACTACTAAGTAATATGGTCATCACTTTGTCCAAATACCCAAAAGTAAGAATTTTGATTAGCCTCTCTATATTTTAACCTTGTAGAGGATTTTGGGTGTTAGGGATCCTTCTTATGCTTCTTTATATTGGTTGTGGTTGAACATATTAGACTATGTGGTATTGATGAAATTTAAGGGCTCTGGATCATGGTATCTAGTTTTTTAGAGTGTCATCCCAATCCCCATTTTTTCCTTTTATCCATATGTAAAAAGGATTAAAAGTTGTGATCAATCCATGGTTTTGATTATAGAAACTTGAATAAATTAGAGATATATCATCAAGGTATTTTTTTGTAATAGTATGTAATGCCTTTTTGATATTTTCACTTATTTTTATATAAATTTTTTAGCTCAAATCCATTTGGTAGAATAGTTTAAATGTGATGAGCTAGTTATGCATGATTTCACCTAGTGAATTAATGTAAAATGGATGTTGGAAATGTGATGGTTTATATTATCATGTCTAAAATCATTTATCTATATTATTATATTTATTTATGTGATGCACCATATTCTCACCTATCCACTTTCATTTATTTTACATCCTTTCATTCTAACATTTGATCTACTTTGAGAAAGATGAAATATTTCAAGTGTATTACCATAAATAATTTCCAATGAACATTGATTATCATTTATCCATACCTTATTTTTCATTACCTCATTCCTATACTTATTTGATGATCCCCATATACCTTTTATAAGCTATATTTCCCTCAAACTAGGATTTTTCATAGATCACACTTTGTGACTTTGAGTTTTCAACTCTAATTCTGATGTCCTATAATATATAAATTGTGATATAAAAGCACACACAAACCTAAAACCAAAATATGAAAACAAGAAATTAATTAAAAAAACTCCTAAACTACATGGTTTTATTCATCATCTTCTCTTATTTTAATGTCATAACTAATAGAGATTACTAACGGTGCCTACAACCATTTACATGTCTCAATAAAATGGTTCCCTAAATACATTTCAAGGAAGTTTTTCCTTGATGTGAAATGCCATGAATGATATAAGGTCCATTCCATATAATTCATATCTTTCCTATAATTACTATAAATATGATATCATATAGTAAGACCACTTATTGTGGATAGAATTATTTAGATCATAGGTTGTGATCATGCCACATTTTTTGACTTAGCTTTTTTAATTCATGGGTACATTTTTCTCCTTACCTTTTTTCTTCAATTTTGGTTAAATCCATTAACCATGCTTACAAATAATCTCAATCCCCTAGTCTCATGATCATTATAATGCAAAGACTAGGAACTATGCACTCCATAAGCATTATTATTTCAAGTCCATAGACAAGCTGAAATGGTGTGAAACTTGTATCATGCTTGTAATTTATCCTGTACTCCCATAGGATATCAATAATACAATCCTCATAATAATATTTTTAGACATTTCATATTTTGGTGAGCATATTACCAAAGACTTTGTTTGATGCATCTACTTATCCATTTGCTTGCAAATGATAAGTTGTGAATTTTTAGTGAAATATCTTGAATTATTCAATGAGAATCTTGATGGAGTTATTTAATAAATGTGTACCTTTATCATTACTATTTTGATTAGACACCTAAATAGGGATATAATATTTTCATATAGGAACTTGGTTTTTTCTTTAGAACTATAACTTAGGGTTTTAGTAGCTTTCACCCATTTGGTGAAGTAGTAAATTATAATAATGATATATCTTGCATTAATATGCTTATTATGTAGATTGATTGGCCCAAAAATTCAATTCCCCATTTATAAAATGGATTCCTTGCTAACATATGATTCAATGGAATCTCATATTTATGATTAGGCTTGTCCATCCTTCAGTAGATATCACAATGTTTTTCAACCCGATGTGCATCTTGAAGCAAAGTTAGCCACCATATAACACTTTGTAATATCTTCCTTATAGTTTATTTACCTACAAAATGTCCACATGTGATTCATTGATGTGCCTCCTCAATAATTTGAGGTATCTCATGATCTAAATCCACTCTATGTAGTACATCCTCTTTCCCTATACTATGTTAATGATGCTAAATGAGATGGACCTAGTGATAAACTAATTTTTATCTATTTATACATAGTGTACAAGAAAGATCCCCTATTATAATAAATGTGTGATGCCTTCCATGTTCTCATGAATCTCAGAGATGTGAAACAAATGTGCATTTGGTGGTTTATCTTGTAGTTCTTCTCCATTATGCATTTGACTCAAATGATTTGGCCCCACATTTTCCCTTCCTAGCTTTATATTGATCATAAACTAAAACTCTCAAAATAACATTAACTAATGAGATATCCTTCATCCCAATATAGGATTATTAAATAAGTATCATAGATCCTGATGATCAATGAAAATTTTAAATGACATTACTATAAGGTAATGTCTAAAGTTTTAGAGTGCAAAAATCATGGCCAAAGCTTTTCATTATATCATCATATAGTTTTTATTTATAGTTGATATCTTGTGAATTACAAAGTGAATTAGATGGTATAATCCCCAATCTCTTAGTTGTGCAAGAATAACTCCTACCATATTTCCTAAAGCATTTAAAAGCACATGAAAAGTTTTATTCCAATCAATAGAAATAAAAATTGGTTTTGTTACCGATCTCTGCTTTAGATCCATAAAAGGTTCTTGGCATTCACATTTCCACTCAAACCTTGTATCTTTTCATATTAGCTTTTCTATTGGGGTGGATTTGGATGCATAGACTTTTATTAATTTCTTATAATATTTTGTATACCCCAAAAATGATTTCACCTTGTAGAACTTGTGGGAGGTGGCATACCCATAATTACTATAATTTTGGCTTGATCCACTAAGATCCCATCCCTACATACTATGTGTCCCAATAGGATACCAAACATCATGAATAATGGGTAATTACTCAATTTTAGTGAAATGCACAAATCTTAACATCATTATATTATTGCTTACATAATATTCCCTAATTTCTTCTAAAATTAGGGAACCTATTTTTGCTTTTTATGGTTGCTCCTGATTACACTCATGATTCATTGGTCTCAACACTCCCAAGTTTATTTGGTGGACCATCTCAATTTACATGTTAAACCATGCCCCATGACCACCTCTATTTTTAAGACCTTGTCTATGTGATAAAATTTCATATTAAGCACTTTGCATAAAAATAGAGTCTTTCTCCCCTAATCTATGCTTGAAATTCTCACTCAATTTATTGTTTACACTTGTATCCCCACTTTTCCTAGGTGTATCTTGATTTTCATATAACATGGAGACTTAAAACTACCATTTATGGAAATATCAATCCCATATGGATAACTTTCTTGTTTACCACTTCACCTAAAAATGTCATCCTGACCCTTTATTTTTCTAACAAATCAAATTACTCTAGGGTTCCCAAAACCTTGGTATAAAATCACATTATTTAAAAATAATTCATTTAAAAAAAACTCAAATTTCAAAACTAATGATTTTTTAGTTTACAAAAGTTAATCCAAAATTAAAAAAAGGTTTTAAAATCACATGGGATATATAAACTAAATGGAAAAAGTTTAATGGTTTGGCTCCAGACCAACTCAGGAGTTCCTACCCTCACCTACAAGGATAAAACTTAAAAACCACTTGGTTTTGAAAATAAAAACTTTGTAATTTTATATGAAGTGTTTTGGGCTAACATTACCATGTACTCATGTCAATGAACATAAAATAGTAGTCCTCCTCAAACACATGGATGTAGCAATCATCAGCCACTTAGCCATGTGGGCAAAAGCTATCCATTTATTGGGGAAATTATATTATATCCCTCATGCGTGCATGGATGTGTCAGTAAACACCATCCATCTGGGCCCTCATAGGCATGTAAATATGCCTATGTGGCCATGGGCCATCTAACCTGACCTGATGTCCCATGAAGGTGCAACCACATGTTAGTTAAATTTATTATGATTTCTTATTATTTTTTAATAAATTAATCCTTAATGAATCAAAAATTTAATTTTTATCACTCTAAATCCTTAAATAACCCTGGGATATGTTTTTCCTCATATCTTAAAAATTGGGAGTCCATTTTTGGAAGCATTTATGGCATTGGAAATCTAATTCTGGTGCATTCCACATGCATGTCAATTTCATATGAAAGCCCTATAATGAAAATATAATTGCATTCATATGAATAAGTTTATAAAGTACATTTTAATTATCATGAAAATCATTTTTATTTAGTTATGACAAAAAGTAAATTGTTTTATCTATTTGGTAGGGGTGAATAGAGATAAAGTGTAAGGAACTTGATTTTGGGTGGGAAAGTGTAACTTAAGTTCAAATTAAATTTTTCTTTTTCTTTTTTTTTGGAGGGGGAATTATTTTCTTCTATTAACCAATTTTTTTTATAAATATCTAGTGCTTCATCATTTCAAAGGGCTGGCTCTTGTTGATTCTAAATGAGGAGATATAAAACCAGACATTTTTTTACTTTGTAGTGTAATTTATTCCCATTATTTGCTTTGGTATTGTTGATATGATACTAAAATTTTTGAACTTACTGACAAATTCAAACTTAAACATTACGATATTGAATTGAAGATCATTATTAATTGAAAATATAAAAGTTTGTTTTCATTTTCCTACATGTGTAAATGGTGGATGTGTTAACTCTCTTATTAGATTTTTGTTCCTTAGACTCTTTCATCATTACTATTGGTGGTTGTGCCTTCTTGGCCAGGTAGAGGATCAATTTTATGGGTTGAATTTATTCAAAAGGCTTAGATTTAACTATATTTCAATAAGATTCTCTTTATTTTCCCCTTTATTTTACTCTTTTTTATGAATCTTGTTAGACTAAGGTTTCATTTGAGTAAAAGATGATTATCTCATTTTATCTCAATTTATAAAATCATTTATTGGTATTAATGCATTTTTGAATGAATATGTGTTCAATAAATGTTTGAAAATTAATTGTATTTATTTTTATTTGAATTTATAATGTTGATTTATTTGGATAAATTTATATGCAAGCTTCATTGTTCT
This sequence comes from Torreya grandis, assembly GCA_037957365.1. NCBI lineage: Eukaryota > Viridiplantae > Streptophyta > Pinopsida > Cupressales > Taxaceae > Torreya > Torreya grandis. The sequence continues at coordinate 274,548 of JARHVA010002642.1, read as the reverse complement.
CTAAAACATGATAAAAAATAGCATGAACAAGATAAAAAAACTTTTGTATCCCTCTCATTTATCAAATATTAAAATAAATTTTAAAATTCCAAAACTAACAAAGTCCCCTTATTTGGAATAGTTTACAATAAACCAATTGAGTGAGATATAGTCCATCAAGACCTGGTAGATATGTACCTTAGAGAGATTTTTAGATCTCTTTTTAAGAGAGGTTTCACAGTCCCTTCCCCTCATAATTTTTTTCTTAACAACCCATCAAAATAATTAGTACTAGAAGGAGGGCCTTGACACACAAAATTTATAAAACTAATTTTTTTCACCTAAAATTTTAAACTTTAACATTTTAGAAGCATTAAACATCAAGCTATAAATAGAAAAATTATCACCAAATCAAAGTCCCTTAGGGATGAATTTGAAATTTACAACTCACTGAACATAGAAAACCTAAAGGGAATAAAGGAAAACAAAAAACAAAGCACCTTCAATCAACTAGTATCTCACCTATTATTGTTGTAGATCCTTTTCTTAATATGTTTGCTACCACTTAAAACTCACCAACGAACTAGGCTTGGATTGGTGTAGGTAACTACCCTATCAACATTGGATGGGTTTCCCATGACTTACCAAAAAAATTAAATAATGTTTAGCCCTATGTATGTGCATGGTAGAATTCTCACTACCAAAGAATATATTCAAGAATTCAAAGATGGCATAAGGATGTGGTTTATCACCTATTCCCATAAACTTTGGATGAAATGGCCTATGGTTGGTATTTAAGATTACTAAATGGGTATATTTCTTCTTGGAATGATTTAGAAACTATGTTTATTAATCACTTCAAGATGCCCATTGACCTGGATGTCCTATACAATCACTTTGATGCTGCCTATAAGGATCCAAAACAAACTATGAGTGTATTCAATGAATTCTTCCACAAACTTATCAAAGTTTGAAATACTTGTACAATCAAATAGAAATCACCACCATATATACATACATGAGGGTTTTAGATTCAATGACTTCAATGTTCCTCAGGATAACTCTAGAAACCCTCTTATACTTGTCTTTGGATTATAATGAGGCTATCGAAATTGAAAAAAAAATGGTGCCATAAGGTTATAGATTTGTTCCTTTACCCTCACTTTTCCAATTGGGTGCCTAGACTTAGATTACAATGATCTATCATACCATTCAACATAACACTCCATTAATGAATCCAATCATGGGTGCCATGTATGCAAGCCCAAATCTAATATATAATCCAATTCCTATGAAATATATTCCCAATGGTCATCCTTATACACCTCCTAATAATGTTTTTCCATAGGAAAATAACCAATAGTTAGTCCCTATCACATACAACACCACGGCTACCATGCCTAGCACTAGTGGTTATGTTACCTCTATTAGAAACCGATAGGTTATCTCATAATTTATAAATAACCAAACCCCTATAAAAATTCTCATAATCAAACACCTCATACTACCCTTGTATTTATAAAAACTAAGGCACTTGTGGATAACCCACAACCATAAGCTAGAAATCAACAAAATGTTAGCATGAACCCAAAAGTAACAAATTTATAGCAAATGATTCAAAGGTTAACAAATGATATGGTCATTTTACATAGAAAAATGACTCAAAACACCAACCAAAATGTAAATAACCCACCACAACAAATAAATTTCAACTTCCATAGAACCATTAAGCAGTGGAACATATGGCCAAACAATAGAGGAGTGCCTAGTCCACTTGACAATGTAAATTAGAGAAATAACAATAGTGCTTCAAATGTAGTGAACTTAGCTACTTTGGCATTGCCCACTTGGTGTAGGTTTCAAAACATAGTTAATTACATGTAAATAAATTGTTCATAGTTTTCCCTTGCCTCAAACACTTTCAAAAGGAGATGGACAACTTAGACATAGTTCAGACACTTGAGAACAACTCTAGTAAAGATGGAAGAAACCCTGGTATAGATCTAGTCTTGGGAATTTGAGTTTCCATTTGAGAGTGATAATGAGCTTGAGGATAACTTAGAGGATTTCCATGCATTCAAATAATTTCAAAGGGGAAATAACTAACAATTGAGTATTAAAATTCAAAATCAATTAACTACCTCTACTCCTCTAAACAAGACTCAAATTACACCTAATGATAACTCAAGCAACAACCCATTTCCACCTAAGGGACTTACAACGTATTATTAGCCTCAGAATAATTATACACCCCCATAAACTGAAAAACTAGTGGAAAAAAACAAACATAGACATATCATTGTAGATGACCTAAAGAAAACTAAGGCCAATATAACAATGTTTGATTTGTTCCAAATTTCTAACCAAAAATACTTGTTAATAAAAGAATTATATGATTCTAAAGAGAATGAAGCTAATAGAAAGAATGACACTCACATTCCAATTTATAAATAAAAAACTAAAAATCTTCCCTTTATCTTAAAATTTTATTTTTTTATTAAAAATTTACACAATTATTTGGTGGATTCTAGTAATTCTGGCAACGTGATGCCATATGCAATTTGCTAGAAATTGGGATTAACTCTTGTGAAGTTAAATAGAAACTTTGTCCAATTGGAAAAATCAGAGGTTAGAGTGGTTGGTAAAATAAACAACATTCATATGTGATTGGATTTTGATCCAAGTGTGTATCCATTTATTGATATTCAGTTAGTGGATATACCTGATTCATACGGTATGCACCTAAGTAGAGATTGGTCAAAAACATTGAATGGATACATGACAATAATTATTTATCATATACATCTCCCATGGTATGGCATACCAAATTATATATAAATCAAAAGAGAGTCTAAAATGGCTTATATGATCACTAAATATAACAAGACAAATGAGATATTATATGAATAATATGAACCAACAATCTACACACTTGAGAAAGAAGTAGAACTTCATGATAACCTCTTCATTAATATTTGGACCATACAAGGAAAATAATAATTTGAAGATTTAGATCAAATAGATGAGGAGGATACCCTCTGTGCACCTGAGATACCTTCATTTTCTATTACTTCCATAGCACATGAGGGTGTGAAATAGGTTTAACCAAGTGAGAATAAAGGACTTTCAAGTTATTTAGATGAGAAAATAACTATTCTAGATAACCCTATGCCTACTTATGCTACTAAAGACCTAAATAGAAGTTATTTATCAATAAAAAAACAAAGTACATACCCACTTGGATTTGATAAAACAAATAAAAAGATCAATATTACAACCACACCTACCTTTCAAAATCCATTTTACATAGCTAAAAACCACTTGTAGACTCTAAATTTTGATGGTTTTAAGTCCAAGATTAGGTATGGTGCTAGTGTTGAGATCATTAACCCATGATGGAATTCATACTTATCTACATTTTTCCTATAATTTTATTACACAAAAAACATAAATGAACATGAGGCACTGGTTCACAATCTCCAATTTGCTCTAAGGAATAAAGTCAAAAATATCAAGGTCTTTGGTTATTTAGAACTGGTGGTCAAATAGATAAGAATCAAGTATGCTTGTAATGACAAGTGCCTATATAAATAATATATCTAGGTGTGTAATTTATAAAATATTTCAATTCATTCAAAATTTAGACACTACTTTGTATAATTTAGATAAGAATCAAGTATGCTTGTAATGACAAGTTCCTATATAAATAATATATCTAGGTGTGTAATTTATAAAATATTTCAATTCATTCAAAATTTAGACACTACTTTGTAAAATAAATTATATGATAAATATATTGGCATCAACTATGAGCACTCTAAAACCAATAGTTGAATTCAATTTGAGAAGGTTATTAATGGATTTAATATTTAATCCTTATATTCCTAATAATTCAGGGACTTATAGGTATTTAATGATGATCAACATATAATTGGCTTCATAACAAACACCAATGTATTTGAGTCTCAGATCATTGATGACTGAGAAGAGTTTGAACTAGATGGGAATAAGGTGATCAATTTAAAAACCAATAATATACCAAAAGGTATAGTCTCACTAGAAATATTATTTGACATGTATTACCAAGGTGAAAAGTAAAAATCAACTACCACCAAAGGTATATTACACCAACATTTTAATCTAGGTAATGTCAATGAATCAAAAAATGTGATTCTAAACACAACATCTACACTAAGGGATAAATAATAATTTGTACAAGCCCTAAAAAACTTAAAGGATATTATATAATGGAGCCATGAATACCTAAAAGTGTTAAATAATTCCATTCTCACGTATATTATCCCTCTCAAGCAAGGATTCAGACCATTTACTCAGAGGAAAAGACTGGTGAATCCATTGCTAAAGCCTTTGATAGTTAAGGAAGTGAAAAATTTACTTTCAACAAGAATCATATTTCTTGTTAGGCACACCACATGGGTGGCTAATCCAATACTACTTTGAAATAAAAATGGAGAAATATAGTTGTGTGGAATTCAACAACTTGAACACATCCTCATAAAAAGATAACTACCCACTTCCTTTTATATATGAAGTGTTACATATAGTGAATGGATTTCAAATGATGTCATTTATTGATGGATATTCAAGCTCTTGATAATAAAGTAATGGTCAACTATGAGGGCTAAATTAAGATACTGTTTATAACCAAGTGGGGTATATTCACATATAAAAGGGTGCCATTTGGCCTAATCAATATAGATGCCACCTTTCAACTTGCCATGGATATTGCATTTAAAGATTTGATCAGAAAATGTATATTCATATACATGGATGACTTGACTATTTTTTATAAGAAAATAGAAGACCACATGAAATATTTGAGAGTAGTATTATAGAGGTGAAAAGACCATGGAATCTCACTAAACCTAAATAAGTGTATATGTGGAGTAAGAGAGGGTAGATTACTAGGTCACATAATATTATGATGGGACATTTAAATATATTTGACAAGAGTAGAGGCAATACTAAAAATCCTATTTCCTAGTAGTATAAAAGAGTTGAAATCATTCTTATGCAAGATCAAATTTGTAAGTTTATTCATCTCAGGCTTCATAGAGATAGTCTGACCACTAAACAATATGATCAAGAAGGATGTAAAAATTTAATGGATGGTTAAAGAACAAATGAATTTTACTCAAATGAAGGAATCAATTGTAAATACACCAATGCTAATTAGTCCTAACTATACATAGCCCTTCTACATTTATCTGGTCACTTTTGAACACTTAAGTGCTCCTATATCAACATAGAAGAAAGAGGTCAGGGATGAGATACCTATCGCATTCATGATAAATCCACTCAAAAATGTTAAACTAAGGTATTCAATAATAGACAAACAAAATTTTGACTTAATCAAATCAATCAAAGAGTTTAGGCATTACATCTTTAATAGAAAGGTATTTTTAGTTGTGACAGATCTGGTTGTAAAGGCCATGTTAATGCAAATGAGTTAGGTGAATGAAGAGGAAATTTCATGAATATTCTCAAAGAATTTGACCTATAACTTAAACCAATAAAAATCCCATGATGTTGAGGACTTCGCTAGGAAATAGTTGAAGTAGACCCACAAATAGTTTTCTAGCAATATATTGTGTAAGATATAACTAGTGATGACTAGTACTAAGATATGGTCTATTATTTACTAAATAATGAATGCCCAATCCAATTGAATTCCAATCAAATAAGAGAACTACACCTAAAAATAAGTAATTTCATGATCAAATTAGGTGTATTATACAAAAAAAATCATGGGGGCATATATTTAAGATGCCTAAACCAAGAGGAAGTGACTAGAGTACTCGATGATTTCCATGGGAATATGGAATTGGTCCCAACTCAAGGAGTGATATAAACCATCAAATACTTAGGTTAGGTTACTATTGGACACATGTTTTTAAATATGCTTATGATCATGTTTAAATTTGTCATACTTTCCAAGTTATTGAGCATAAAAATGTACCCCTACCATGCCATTGCATCCATTTATTGAGGTTTGACCATTCATAAAATGGGTATTGGACTTCATAAGTGATATTGATTTTAACTCATCTATAGGACATAAGTTCATACTTATGGATATTTATTATTTTACCCACTGGATTAAATCTCAATCATTCAATAATTACATGACTAATATGGTAATCAACTTCTTAGAGGAGCATATCATCACTAGGTTTGGGATGCTTGATACTTTGGTATGTGATAATGGCCCTACTTTATCCTTATTAAAATTCACCAAATGGGCTTATGATAATCAGGCAATTATAAAATTTTCATCTGATTACTACCCATAACGTAATTCAATTTCTAAATCAACAAATAAAAATATGTTAGATGTCATTAAGAAAATCTTGGAGAAGAACCTTAGGGATTCGCACAAAGATTTAAAATTTGTATTATGGTCTGATAGGACTAAAATTAAATATTCTCTAGGTACTTCCCCATATCATCTATTATATCATAAAGATCTTTTTTTTTTTTTGAACTTAAGAATCCCAACCGTGTAGTTCATGAGAGAGAACTTGGTAACTAATGACAAATTTGAGGCTTGACTCTTGAACCTTATATAATTAGAAGAAAAATGTGATGCAGCCTTACTATATTATTTGAGGAGAACATTTCTTATCATGGGATTATTTTGACCACTTATATACTCCCCTATATTTTTTATAATTTAGACATCTGAATTGGACTAAATCTCTATTCACTCTAACACATTATGTGAAAACTATTAACGATTTTTTAATAAAATTCAATAGTGATTTGAATCCTAGTAATACTAAGAATATCCAATTGTATATTTGGAATAATATACACCTAAGGGCTTTTTCCTTTTATCTAACTCAATTTATGAGCTAAGGATGGTTATTATACTAGTAGTTTTGTATAGATGCATTCATCCTTTCTTTTGAATGATGATAATTCAAGCAACAAACACCAATGAGTCATCAAATGATGGTTTGACAAATAACCCAAAGTGAAAGCCTTTCAAATATCTAATCTAGTCTTCCTTTAGGACAAGGCTCATGAGAAAAGGGGATAATATGGAAAATTTGATGCCTTGTGGTTGGGTCCCTATCAAATATTTAAAATCTTGGGCGATAATGCATTATATCTAAGGTGTCTAAATAGTGAGGATGTTCTATTGCTTATCAATGGATAATTCTATAATCACTAATTCCAGGCTTCAATGAGCCTGGTAGGTTCCTATACATATTTTTTCTTTCCATTTTTTATTTTTTTTATGATTTACTTTCATTCTTTCATTGTTAGTTTAGTTTGTTTTTCTTATTTTTCCTATTTTTGTTTTTGGTCCAACCTCGTTATTTGTCTTTTTTTGGCCTAGCCCATCTATTTTGACATGCAGGTTCTGATGTCAATCAAATAATGAATAATAGAAGGCTTATAGGTAAGTGACATGAATGACATTCTGGTGCATAAGTAATCTGAGTAGTTTGTAATGTTAGATTCTATATCCAAATTGGTTTCAAAAGATTAAGATATTATGTGTTTTATGAATTTGTTCATGTTGGGTTAAGTTTTGGTAAGCTATTTGGGTAATGAAGACATTTCATTTTAATGGTTTCTGGGTTTGCTTGGACAAACTTACTACAATTAAAATCTAGAGTGAAAAATAAATAGTTATACCTTTCATTTACCATGGTGATCCCCAACCTAGAATTGAGATTCTAAGAGACAAAAAAGAAAAAAAGAAAAAAATAAAAATAAATTTCAAGAAAACTCATTTCCTAGGTGATTCAGGCAACCTATAATAGGGCTATAGATGCCTGAGTGGAAGTAGAGAAAGGCTTTGAGTGGATTAGAGATAACTTTGTTGAGGTTATTGACAATTGGATGGTAGTAGAACAATGTCCAAGAAAACATTTTCAATTTATTATTCACTAGCTTGATTATTACATCCATAGTATTTAATCCTTGTAATTTATAAGGAGTGGTAATCATTTCATTTGTACACACCAAGTTAACGAGAATGTTAGATTTGGTCTCTTAGTCATTCCCATCTTCTCCTCTCTCAAATCCATTTATGTTTCATGTGTAGTCTCGATTAGATGTTATGGGTTTATAGACATTTATTTAATTCCAAAATACTCAAGAGTATTTTCTATTAGAGTCACCATTTATTTTTTATTTCACAACATGCCCTAATCTTTTTTGAAATTAGGGAACTTATATTGTTTTTTATGGCCACTCCCACTTGCGCTCATGGTTTGTTGGTATCAACAATCATAATCTAATTTGGTGGGTCATCTCAATTTACATGTTGAATTGGGCCCCATGACCACCTCCATTGGAAATACTACATTTATGCAATAAATTTTCATATTAAGTACTTTGCATAAAAATGAAGTCTTACTCCCCTAATTTGAGATTAAATGTCTCACTCATTTTGTTGTTTACACTTGTATTCCCATTTCACCTAGGTGTATCTCAATTTAAATGCATTTTGGATCCTTAAAAATATCATTGATGGAAATATAAATCTCATAAAAAGAGCTTTAATTATCTTGAAAATTATTTTTATCCACTTATGCCAAAAAGTAACTTGTTTTTATCTATTTTACAAGTGTGAATGGAGCTAGAGTGTAAGGAGATTGCTTTTTTGGGGGGAAGTGTAACTCAAGTTCAAATTAAAGAGCAATTTGGTCTTGAAGTAAGAAAATCTTTCCTTCCATTAACTAATTTTTTTATAAATATACAACCCCTGGTCATTTCAAAGGGCTGGGTCTTGTTTATTATAAGTGAGGAGATATGGAACTAGACATTTTTTTGCTTTGTAGTGTAATTCCTTCCCCTTACTGTAGCACTGTTGTTATGTTATAAATATTTTAAATTTATTAGTGAATGAAAACTCAAACATTATTTTATTTAAATTAAGATCATTATTAATCAAATCTACATAAGTTTATTTTCATTTTCTTATGTGTGTAAATGGTGGATGTGTTATTTCTCTTCTCAGCTTCTTGTTATTTAGACTTTTACATTATTCTTATTGGTGGTTGTGCATTTGTTGGCCATGTAGGAAATAAATTTTGTGGATTGAATTTATTCAAAAAGATCAAATTAAAATACATTTCAATAGGCTTCTCTTTTCCTTCTTCTTTCTTTTTCTCTTTTTTATGAATTTGGTTAGGCTAGGGTTTTATTTGAATGTAAAACTCCCATTTTATATCAATTTATAAAATCATTTATTACCATTAATGCATTTTTGAATGAATATATGTGCAATAAATGTTTAAAAATTAGTCATATATCTTTTATTTAAATCTAAAATGTTTATTTATTTGGCCAAATTTATATGAAAGCTTCATTGTTCTCTAAAACATAAATAAAACCCACATGGACGAGACAATGAAACTTGTATATTCCTCTCATATATCAAAGGATAAAATAAAGTTTAAAATTATAGAATCAAAAAAATTTCCTTATATGGAATGGTTTACAATGAACCAACTAAGTCAGATCTAATCCACAAAGACTTGGTAGATATAGTCCTTGGAGAGATTTTTTATTCTCTTTTAAAGAGAGGTTGGGCAGTCCTCATCCCTCCTAAGTTGGTGTGCTAGATAACCCATCAACAAACACAAGTTTCATTATCTCACTCACGCATTTTTTAATCATGTTTTGGATAATAATGAATATTTTATACAAATTTTCCCAAATAAATCAGCATTTTAGATTCAATTAAAAGAAAATCAAATGATTTTTAAACATTTATTATACACATATTCATTCAACAATGCATGAACAAAAATAAATGATTTTATTGATCAAGATAAAATGAGATAAGTACATTTCATTCAAATAAAACTCTCTCATCTATCTATGGATAAAATAAAGTTTAAAATTATAGAACCAATAAAATCCCCTTATATGGAATAGTTTATTATAAACTAAGTGTGATCTAGTCTTCTAAGACCTAGTAGATATAGACCTTTGAGATATTTTTAGATATATTTTTAAGAGAGGTTGTTTTGTCCTTGTACCTCATAAGTTTATATGGTAAACAACCCATCAACACATTTCAACATAAGTCACAACTTAGACAAGTGTTCTTTAAAGAAGGAAAAAATAACTCAATCGTCTAGGTAGACTTAAAGAAAATCATGGATAAAATATTTAAAAGAAGTTCCTACCTCCATAAAGAACACAATTGGACAATTATTTAAACTAAATTTTATTATATTATATGAAAAATATTCCCACTCTATTACAAATGTTTTTCTAGTTTGATATTCTACTATGATTGGAATCTGGTGGTACCCTTAAACCCATCAGTGAAATAGTACACTTCATGTCTTATGACTAATTCCAAGACTTCATCCATAAAATGAATTAGAAAATGATAATTTATATAGGCATAATTTATCACATGGTAGTCTCCCCACACTCAAATTTCCCTAGACTTCTTAGGTTGCATTACTATTGGACTGACCCAATCTGCCTTTTCTACTAGAGATATAATGCATGCATCTTGCATGCAAGCTAGTTCAACCTTTAATTTAAATTTCATATTGGAGTTTAATTTGTATAGTTTATTTTTCATATTCCATGCACATTCCTTTATTTATATGTTTTTTTCACCTTAATAAGAGTCTACCCCTTTTAATTCTATGAATTTCATTGAAAAAACATCTTGATAATCTCATAGTAATTGTAATGCTTCTGAAGTCTCATTTTATATCTAGTAGTAACCCAAAGTTGAAAGATTCAGAATTATTTATATTATAATATTTCCTAAAAAATTATTTAAGGGATCCTAATATATTTTATTGGAACCACTTGGAATGGAATCTTGTATTATTTTGTGTCCTTCTTGTTCCTCAATATTAAATTTTTTTAATTGTTATTCCTTATTTTGGTCTATGATTTTGGATTTCAACTCTTCCACTTCTTTATCTAGTTCAAAAAATATATTAAAATATAATTCCTTATCATTATTATTTGACTCTTTAAATTTTTCACCATATATGATCTTATTGCATAGTTTGATAAAAACCTACTCCTTTTACTTGATTGCCTTGTACTTTTGGATAGCTAAATTCAAATCTTGAGCTACTTATTAATGTGAATATGAGTATGTCACAGTACTTATTTATTCTTCTTGACCATAAAATAAAAATATTTTAAAATTATACATAGCATTATATACCAAAGGATTCTCATCTTAGAAAACAAAAATTTGAATGAAATCTTGTTGAACCTATGGTGAATTTTTTGTCTCACATTTGTGTTCCTAGTACATGTACCAAGATGTTAGAAGTGATGCAAGGATATATATGAATACATGTATATAATATTTTATTTCCACACCCTACACATTCCATGCATCCACACACTAATGAACATGCATTTTGGGGCACTATCCTTCTTGGAAAAATGCCATTATTCCTTGATAATAGTTTGTTTTTGGAATCAAGAAGGCAGTAGTTCATAGGCCTCATACCATGGTAACTACTTTATCCTATTGACTACCCATCAAGTCACACCATATATTTTTAGTTCATAATTTAGTGTACTCACCCTTTGATCTATACTTGGCACATGATGTTCAAGCCTTAAAATAAATTTATTTAAGTCATCAGTGGCAAATCATTGTAGTATTTTATGTTGTGTGTCAAATACTATGTGTATCAGGCATACCTGACAATCTCCCCTAAATAAATTTAGCATATAGGCATATGAGTCACCTCTAACTAAGGATTTAGTATCTTAGGATAAAATACCTTCCTTCTTTGGCTCCATGTAGTCCATATATATCACACCTACTTTTTACACAAATTCCACTTTGGAACTAGTTGGTGATTTCACATAAGGTGAGCTGTATTCATCCATTTGAAACTAAAAAACTAGTACTTTTTTTATCATGGTTATGTAGATACATTGTTAAATTATTTGTAACTATTATTGAGGTTATGTTCCTGGTTGACAAAATTTATATTCTACAGCGCATAGGGCATTAAGCATATATTTTATACTCACCTTAAACCAACTATTATTCCCATACACATATTGTGAATAGGGATCCTTAGGTATTATGTATGTCTTTTGATCTACTTTATTCAAGGGTATAATGGTGATTTTATTTATTTATTTCACTTCTAACTAATTCCAAATTATGTTAACGGTCATCTAACCATCATAGACCCACTTCTTCCCAATTAACATAGGATAGTGAGTTTCATCAGTATTTAGCTCAATCACTTCAAATTATCCTCATAATATTAGGTTATTCACTTTGATTTATACATCTTCTAGTTGACCAATAGGCTCTACCTACCATAATCTACACGGCTTAGTATGACTAGGTTGTAGTTGAGTGTTGGCCATCCAATATCTTCCCATGTATATTGAGGAATCATATTCACTATTATTTTGATATTAAATATAGTGTTAGTAATTTCATATCCTCCTAAATCAATATCTATGTAGGAATCAACATCCTAGGGCTTTTTGGTTTTTACATACCAAATTGTGTGCACTCCAAAAATTTATTCAATATATTTGTAATATTATGTGAGATATCTTCATTTCATAGAGTGTTATAAGTTTTAAAATACTTCTTATTTCCTCATTATATAAATAATATACCCATACATCTGCATATTAATTTTAGTAGCATCACCCTCAGATGTAGCCTATTGTTATATGTTTTAAAAAACTTGGGTTGTTTGGTACATCAATCCATTTTCCCTATCAGGAAAGAATACTTATTCTATTGAACCTTCATAATTATTTTATCCTATGGAATTTCATTTATAAATGAGGTAATCCTTTCTCTACATGTTATTACCATGTAACTACTTGTATGAATGTATCTTCCTTAGGGCACAAATTTATCATGTTTACATTCCACATAGGTTTCTCCTTCCTATGATTACCAAAACTATACAATCATCAGTATGGTTTTACCCTATAACTCTATAATAGACATAGTACATCTACGTCTAAAGATTAGTCAGGTAGTTTCATGTGAATTGATTATATTTACCACACAAAAAATATTCAATAGGATGATGAGATTGTTAGTTATCAATATTGTGACCTCCCTAGTATCCACCATGGTAACCCCCTCTATATCTTCCTCTATTTTTTTAGAAACCCCAAACCTTGAGACTATTCACCATCAAATCCCTCTTTATATTGCTTTTTAGCATCATATCCACCATATTATTACTAACAAGAAAATATAACCCAATTTAAGTATTGTGGATAAGGAATCATAGTATTCCATGATGAATGGTATTAATATTTTGGAGATGACAATGTCCATCCAACCAGGCCCTAGGGTTGATAATATGGTAATAAAGGCATCCACCTAGGACTACCTTATGTCACACTAGCCATTTCTACTTATGAGCCTAAAATAACCTACTTTGCAGTAAGTATCTATTGTGTTGTTACTATGAAAACATTCTTAGTGATGTCTTATTTTAGTTTATATAGGGCATGGTAACTCTTCTCATCATGATTTGTTGACTTTAAAAAATTCAATACAAGTTATGTGGTTTTGTAATGTACTAATATAATAGGTGACATTTTGATGTCACATGTCCTACTACTCTATATATGTCATAAAACTCTATTTTTATTTTAGGTCAATTATTACTATTATGCCCTTATTTACTACACTTCATACACCATAAGCTATCTTGGGGTTATTTATTTCATTAATATCATCCATCTTTTTGAGAAAAATGTTTGTTTATGTCTCAATTTTAGAGCCAATTGATGGAACAAGTCCATAATCCTCAATCTAATCTACCCAAAGTGCAGTTACCTATGCATTAGCCTTAGTCAAGAACTATGATTATTCAATGGAAAACCTAATCTTGATCACACTCCCTCTAAAAACCAATAAACCATATCTTTTTCTTCCAAAATAAAATCAAATTTTTTTATTACATCTAAGAATATGTGATCACACTCCCATAATGATTCTCCACTTCACTACTGAATCTGTTTAAGATATTTAATGGTCTATCTTGAGCTTTCATCTTTAATTTTGTAATTAACTAGTCCTTAACCTATTGAATACTTCATTAATTAACATCCCTTTCATAAATGAATTATGGAGCTCAACCTATTAAAGTTTTGATGAGCTCACACTTTTTCACATCCTTAACATTCACTCCATTAACCTACCATTTCATATTACATGTTAAAAAATATTATTAAGGGTCATAATACCTATCATATAGTTTCAAATCAATAAACATTACTATATTCACAACCATGCTTGACACACTTATAACTACTAATATTAGCTGAACTATGAACTAAAAATGGGTATCTTAAAACTAGTTATGAAATAGAACCCAACCTCTTCTAACTTATTCTTGTCTATTATTTTCTTAGTTTCTATGATAATTTTACCAAATTTGTATCTAAATTATTTAAACCAATTTCATCCTAGCTTAACCTATGAACTTTATTTCCTCTTTGTTAAAGATAAAATGGGCTCAGGGGATGTGTAATTACGAGATGAATGATCTTGTCTTCAACTTCTTATGTCTATGATCTTGAACCTATGATAATCTTGTGTTTTATCATTACCACTTCCAAAGAATATTATTTCCCTGGACCACATAACTGCCTTCCCTATAACTAAAATCTACCACTATCCTATAACTATTTTACTAATAATCTATTTTCCTCTTTCTCCTTGCTCTATTCCATATACTTTATATCCTAATTTATGTCTTTTTTATCAATCCCTTCTATTCCTCACTCTACATAATCTCTAAATTATCCAATTTATAAAATTTATGTAACCTATCTCTGAGTTCCCCTTTCTTCTACATCCTCTATTTTACTACTACTCATATTTATAGTTACATTTTGGTCATCATGTTTATTCCATCTTATTTTTTGCCACAAATTTATTTCTAATCTTAGAAGTTTATTATCACTTTGTTTCTCTACATCCTCCATTCTTAGAAATAGGTTCAAGTTCCTATACTTAGGTCCTCATCATTCACTCTTACATTACATGTACCCCCATAAAATTTGAAATGACTACTCCATGTTGGTAGGGGTAGGCACCATGGCATTCTCGATAACCAACATATTTCTAAGAATAGATAGTCACTAGATAAACTTTCTTCAGATCCCTCTCATAAATATATCTTGTGCAACCTCAAAATATATATGTCCTTGCATAAAAAATTATGTAATATATCCATTGAGAGTACTTTTTTAGTGATCTATTGTATGAGTCTAGTCAATGTCTAATATTCATAATTTATCTAGTACTTATTCTTTTCAAGTTATAAATTATATCATCCTCAACCAAAGATAATAGTGTTTCAATCTTGATAACCATACAACTAATATTCTAGGGTTTTCACACTAGAAAATCTAATATATTTCACCATAAATGTGCTCAAGAATAACTTCTTGTGTATAAATCCCTATCCTTATTGATTCATCCTCTATGAAATTATGGATTCATTCATTAAGGCATCTCTACAAATATCACTATCTTGGTAGCCATCATAACATGATTTACAACCCATGCCCACTACACCATTATTAGGAGATTTTCCTTGAAAAACTCATCATAACATGCTAATATAGGGATAGTTGTGTGAGGTATGATAGAAGTATAAAATAGACAACTTAGACTGGTGTCATACATTCATTAATTAAAGTTTATATATTTATGTATGAAATGTATACTTAATAGTTACACAACATTCAATATAATCTACATGATTAATGGATTTAGATAAAAATATCATTCACTACACACAAAATGATAAAGGATATTCGATAGAAACCATTTCATAACTTCATATTAATATCTATTACACTAGAAATCTTTTAAAATACAACTAAGTGATAAATATAGAGCTTTTACAAGGTGTTGTCACTTCATACTCTGACATTTTACTACAATAAAAATAAAGACTCTTCACTTATGAATACCCTTGACATGATTTCAAGTTATAAATACGTATAAAATTAGATATAAAGATAAAATAGTGTGATTCACACATGTGTCTATCAATTATACTCTATGATATTTATCCCTTTTTACTACCAAAAACATATGAGATCTAAAAATGGGTAATTAAAGCTATACATTAGGCTATTGACTAGTGTAAACTAACAAGACATATAATTTTAAGACCCTTTAAAATTGACAAATATGTCGATAATTGGAAATCCATAGAATGAGTATAACATATAGTGTGTGTGTATATGGAAGGCACTTTCTAAAAATTCAAATATTTTAACTGGATAGGTTTACTATCTAATGAGGCATCATTAGTATGGATTGACACTTTCCACTTTCCTAACCCAGTAATTTGAGCCACTTTAATATTCACGTAGGGACCAAAAATAAGATATGTGTATCCAAGGCTCAAATTAACATCATTCAAATTTAATTCCTACATGACTACACTTTTAAATTATACACCACCCTTACATGTTGACCTTGAGTGTACCACCATTACATTTTCTTAGTTTTGGTGTTTAGAATAATCCATATGGTTCCATGTGGAAAAAACAACCAATGAATAATTGCATGTCATTAAACTTATCTTCAAAGCATTAAACAAACTTCAAATATTGATTGAGACCCAAGAGCCAGATGATTTATTTAAACTTAACACATTATCTTTACATGACCACAACTCATGAAAGGAAATATCATGGAAAAGGAAATAAAATAGGTAATATAAATATACGTTCCACTCATACTAATAATGATGCTCTTAACTTAGGTCATTTGAATAAAAAAATAAGATGCATACTTAGATTTTGGAGACCATTAAGAATGAAATATCAAATCCCTATCACTATAATCAAAGCATGCATTTAGTAACATTTTATTATTCCAATAAAACATTTTATTAAAAATAACATTGAAATTAATTAAAGGTAAATAATTATTTAATTTATGTCAAAAATAAATATCATGATATCAATATGACCATGGCATATTATCTTACCTCCAAATTTTATTTAACCCCCAACATGGATATCTTATAATTTAAATTTCATTAAAATATATTTGTTAGGATGATAAGTAATTTTTTATTAGAAACACATCAAAATACCTCTTAATCAAAAAAATATAGAGATAAAAGTATTAAAAAAAATTAGCAAGAAGAACATTTTTTAACATATCAAAAAAAATTAATATTGTGCATTATTTTATCTCCCCACCTTTTTCTTTTATTATATGGAAATGGGGTTTATTGTGAATGATGCATTTTATCAACTATTCACAACTATGTGATTCCACATTTTTCATTGTCTATTACTGATATTGTAGCTATAATGTGTTACTATAATAATATTTTACTTATTCTAAGATGGATGTCCATGCCCTATTCCATAGTTCCCATATTTTCAAATAGTTTTGGGTGGCTTATGAGGTTGAATATTTGTGGTACCTAATGGAATTGTCCAAGATCCAACTAATAGAATCAAACAAATGAATTGAAAATGCAAATCAAATAGAAGAAAAACTCTATTTTTGAGACTAAAATAAAAATAGAGTATAATTACAATAAAATTTCATTCATAACTCATTAAAAAATATCATAGATGAGAGGCGTATTTATAGGTATAATGAAGGCATACAGCCAATGCATTTGGCAATGTGAACACAAGACTTTTCCCAACTGGTTTGTGTGCTCCATATGTTAATATTGGTGGGTAAGGGTATCCTTACCCACTAGTTTGACTACAATCTTCCCATGTGCATATATAACTTAATTACCTCATTTATGACACCTAAGTGACATCAAAATAACACCTAAGCAAGCTAAACACATGTGTAGGAATAATTTATAATAATAAATACAAGAAAAATAATATCCTACACTAACACCCCCCTTAAGCATAGCATAGGTGGGTAAACAAAACTGTGTCCCAAAAATATGGCTTGATGAGGTACCCAAGTATAATGCAACTCTCACAAAGTGGAGGAAAAGGATAAAACCTGTAGAAAAAAACTCCCCCCCCCCAAAAGAGAGAAAAGAAGAAGAGGACTAGAAGGCTCCCCTAAATATGATGTTGATGATGCTCATACCCCAAAAAAAACATGCAAGTGAGTATACTTACTCTCAGTGAAGGGTTTGGTGAAGATATCATATATCTACTCCTTAGTCTAGAAAAAACTGAGATCAATGACATATCCATGAATGAGCTCCTAAATGAAGTGCATATGAATCTTGATGTGCTTGGTCTATTGATGTTGTACCAAATGTGTATATATCTATATGGTGCTTTGGTTATCACAAAAGATTATTGTGGGTTTCTTGAACTATATACCAAACTCAGTAAGAATCACCTAAAGTCAAATATCTTTAGTAGCAGTGTTGATATCCCCTCTGTATTTAACCTCAGGAGATGATAAAGCAATAACATTTTGCTTCTTGCTAGACCAAATAATTATTCTTGAACCAAGTGAGAAACTATACACTAAAGTGGACCTGTGATGTTAAATATCATAAGCCCAGTCTGAATCTATGTATCCAATCAAGTCAATATCAATGCCTACTCCATAGTGAATCCCAAAACCGTGAGTACCTTAAATGTAGTGGAGAATCCATTTGGCTAATTTCTAATATATCTCATGTGGTGTCTACATAAACCTAGAGACCATGCCCATTGCATATGAAATATCAGGTCTAGTGTGAGTCAAATAGATGAGGCTACCAACTAGTTTTTGATATAAGGTAGCATCAACTAATGGAGAATAACACTCAGCATCAAGTTTGACTCCAAAAAGAAAGGTATTCAAAGTTAGATTACAAGTATCCATGTGAAACCATGTGAGAAAATAAAGATCATACTTGGATTGCGCAATGGTAATACCTAAGTCAGATTGTGAAATATCAATACCAAGGAACTAAAGTAATAAACCCAAGTCAGTCATAGAGAATATATCATGTAGAGAAATTTTCACTACTACAATAGAGGATGAATAATTCTACGTGATCAATAGGTCATCCACATATAGAACAAAAATAAAGAGTGAATTATCTTGCCACAAGATGTAGACATTCAGATCAGAATTATATCTAGTGAACCCAACTATGAGAAGAAATGAATCCATCTTGGCATACCAATCCCAAGGGGCATGTTTGAGGCCATAGATAGATTTCTAAAGTTTACATACTAAGGAAGAATCTTCCATAAAACCTTGTGGTTGTTCCATATATATATATATATATATATATATATATATATATATATATATATATATATATATATATATATATATATATATATATATATATATATATATATATATATATATATATATATATATATATATATCTTCCTCAAGGTCACCATGAAGAAAGGCACTCCTCACATCCATCTGATGAATATCCTAATGATAAGATATGGCAATGGAAAGAGTGAATCAAATAGAGTTCATTTTAGCAACTGGAGCAAATGTTTTAGTATAGTCTATGCCAAGAACATGTGAAAATATTTTTGCTACTAATCATGCTTTGAACTTATGCACTGACCCATTTGCTACAAATTTTGTTTGATAGATCCACCTACATTGAACAAGTTTCCTTCCCTTAAGAAGTGGTACTAGATCCCAAGTGTGGTTCCTAATTAAGGAACTATACTCTTCATGCATAGTTGTATCCCACTCAAGAATTCTAGATTCCTCATGAAATAATTGTGGATCAAAAGCACAAGTAATGAAAACATGTGTAACACCCTAAAATTGTGAATGAGTCCATCTGACATCTGACGGATTCCTAGCCCAATCACCTACACTTTGTAGAGTCTATCTAGCCCAAAGAGGACCTAAAATCAAAGAATTAGGGGTAGATTATTCAACTTCAAAAATGTGATTATGAATGGAATGAGATAAATATCTATCACTATCATCATCATCTAAACTAGAAGAAGAATCTTTATCAATAGGTATTTGATCTGGATGATCTGAATCATCTAAACTATCATCATATCCCAGAGAGTCCAAAGAGGAGGGATAAGTGTCATGTGTGGATTTTGATGGACCCTCTTAAAATCATACACTCCTCTCAATGAAAAACTCATGTGTGGTAGTATGAAGAATCCTATATCCCTTAACACCTTCTATATACCCAACAAATATGCAAGTTCTACTCTGACGTTTTATGGCCTTACATTTATTTTTAGGAATACGGGCCATAGCTAGAGATCCAAATACCCTAAAGTCTTTAACTTCAAGTTTTTGATTTCTCCAAGTTTCAAAAGGAGTTATCCCTTTTAATGATTTATGAAGAAGACTATTTTAGATATAGCAAGCACAATTAATGGCTTCTACCCAATATTGTGTTATAAGTGATTTAGAGTGTATCATATAGTTTACCATTTCCTTCAAAGATTTGTTCTTACATTTTTCAACACCATTATACTGAGGACTATATGGAACCATTAATTATATATCAATCCCTTCTAATGTATAAAATTACTCAAAATGATGATTAACATACTCACCACCATTATTAGTGCACAAAATTCTAATGGTTTTTCCTGACTATTTCTCAACAACAGCCTTAAAATCCTTAAAATGGTCAAATACCTTAGACATTTGTTAAATAAAATACACCCAATTATACCTAGAGAAGTCATCTATGAAGGTAATCATGTACCTAGAATTATTGAATGAAGGCTTTGGAAATGGTCTAGAAACATCACTATGAATTAGTTCTAAAATTTTAGTGGCTCTCCATGATTTGCCTTTGTCATATTTCTCTTCAAAATGTTTACCAAGATTATGACCTTCACAAACACCATTATAAAAATGAGCACGAGAAAACCCTATTATCATATCATATTGACTGAGTTGTTCTAAGTAATGATAGTTTAGATGGCCAAATCACTCATGCCATAGTTTGATCACTTCATCAGAATGAGTGAGTAATGTAGTAGAAGGGTAATCAAGAGTAAAATTTGAGAAGGTGTACAACCTTGATTGGTGATTTGCTTTCACAATGGCCACTATAGTATTACTATATATCTACTTAATGACAATAGAATTTGGAGTAAACTCAACTTTCTTGCCTGATCCAATGTGGGTGATTTGATAAATAGATAGGAGATTAATTGATAGTGATGGAACACATAAGACATTTTTAAATGTTCCATCATTAACTTAAAAAAATCCTCTCCCATAAAATTTAATGCAAGTATCATCACCTATTAGAATAGATGCCATAGAAAATGGCTCTAAGGATGAGAACAAGTCTCATGAAAAAGCCATGTGATGTGAGGCACCAAAATTGATCACCCATGTGGATGGCTGAGATGCTACTATAACAAGGGCCTTACCCATACCTTTCCCCTTAATAATTTATTTTTCCTTAGAATAATCCTATGCTAATGAGGTTTATTTTACTATATCAGGGACATTAATGTTGTTTTTCTCAAGCATCTTTGTTAAATGATCAATCTTTTTTTTCATACATTTTTTTTAATCATGCTCAGTTCTCTTACAATAGGCACATGTGATCCTCTCTTTCTTGGATTTCCCACCTGAAGAGGAGGACTCATATGATACTTTTGGCTTAGTATCTAATTTTTGACCCTTTTGTTACTCTTGGTCCTTCTTATTTTGTTTTATCTCCTTATTTATTGAAGTCTTCAGTTTATCATGACTCAACAAAACATGTGATTTGGAGGACTTCAATGTACCCATTTGGATGAGTTTGTCTTGATCCCTAGTTAATTATTTGTAAAAATCATCTAAGGATGGCATACTTCATGTAGGTCCTAGGGTACATTTCAAAGCATAAAAGGTAGAGACAAAAACTACATAGTTAGAACCTAACTTTGAAAGAATAGAGAGGATCAATTATTCATCATTTTTCTCTATACCACATAATTTTAATACAACTTAAGTGATTTAATTTTGGTGAAAAAGTCTTATATAGTGTCAAAATTACCTATACTCAAGTTAATGAGCTCAATCTCTAGCTCATGATGCCTCATTACATCCTTCTTCCCAAAGAGTTATTCCAAAGTGTTCGAAATCTCATGTGGTGATTGAGCATATTCAATGTGAAAGAGTAAGTCAGGATAAATAGACAAACACAAAAGACCATATGCTTCCTCACACCTATTATATCACTTATTTTTATCTGTACCAAGTTCTGATTTAGTTTCCATATTCATGGTTATCCTATATAAACCTCTATTTCTTAGAAAAATTTGCACTTTAGATTTTTAGTCATGATAATTAAATGGAGTGAGAAGTGGAACCAAATTGTGATCCATGATGTGGTGAAAGTAGAAACTAAATGAGAAATATATAAGGCAAGGCACTCAATAACCCTCCCTGAAACTATCAAAAAATACCTCCCCCAAATTACAAAGGTTTGACACTTTATGTTTTAGTTCATATATAATCAGCACTTTAGTGTGCATATAATTGGAATTTTATGTTTTAGTGTCTATAAAATCAAAACTTAAGTTCATATACAATGGGCACTAAATTTTTTCACAATAAATCCCAACAAATCTTTAAGATATCATACAAGGCCAAAGATAGCCATAAACATGAGTATAGAGTTGATTCATGAAGCTTCAACTCATGTAAGAAGGATAGATGATGAATACAATGAAAATAAGGTACTACATAGTAGATCTACACTTAGATACAATGAATTATAGGTACAGATCTACATAATAAACCATAAAGATGTGGCTGATGTTATCAAAGTACATGATTTGGTAGAGTGTTCACCATCATGTAGTACACATAGCAACAAGATGACTATGTGAGGTTGTTGAATATGTAGTATAGTGTAGTATTTACTATCATGCAATACAAACATAAACAAAGTGGCTAGCATAGAAATGAGGGAAATCTTTGCATTAAAGGCATAAACAACAATGTACACTCATAAAAAATGGATATCAGACTCAATCAAGAATGCATCCACAAATGAGAAATCTATGCAATGATTATATAAGTGACAATGAAAGATCACAAAAAGTGGATGTCGGGTTCAACCAAAAAAAATTCCATGAGGAGAACAAGAGTGTTAAATTGTGAGTTAACCAAAGGAGAGGAGAAATTTTATTTTGCTTGTGAGGGAGTTTGACCGCCTATCAAAATCAGACCTCACCCTTTGTGAAATAGAAGGAATATTTAAAAAAATTAAAAAAAATCTTTACAATATGATTTTCCATAATAATATTATTTTTATATAAATAATTTAAAAAAAAATCCTTAAAACTTCATCATCAAAAATGTAATTTTTGCAATTTTCTAAATAGCATCACAATTAGTAAAACTACAATAACTTTCACAATTCTTAACTAAATTACAAATTTCAAAATGGTTAAAAAAGAGGAAACAAAGGTGCATAGAAACCAAAAAAAAATTTAAGTGATTATTTACCATTTAATCATAATCATTAAAATACCAATCATTTTTCTTAGAAAAATAGAATTGCAAAATAACTTGTAAATCTTGCCTCCTTATCAAAAAATGATTTTCTCTAATGTCCAACTAGCTCGAATCCTCATTTCAGATCTACAAAAGGTTACTTATATGTCCAATACAATTGAAATAATTGTAAATACTGATGAAGTTCACCAATTAGATAAGAAAAGATTGTAGATGATACACATAGATCTACATGTTTCTTATTTACAATCTTAATTAGAATACAAACTCAAAAAACTACTCAAAATTCAAGAAATTAACAAAAAAATGGTGTTCATTATCAGAAAAGAACTATGATACCATGATAGAATCGAATACATGAACTACAAATGCAAAATAAATAAAAGCAAAACTCTGTTTTTGAGGCTGAAATAAAAATAGAGTAGAATTAAAATAAAATTGCATTCATAACTAATTAAAAAATAGCTTAGATTAGAGGAATATTTATAGATACAATGGAGGCATAGAGCCAAGAAATTTAGTAATGTGAACACAAGACTTTTACCAAATGGTTTATGTGCTCCATATGTCAATATTGGTGGGTAAGGGTATTCTTACCCAACAATTTGACTACAATTTTCCCTTGTGCATATTTAGCTTAATTACCTCATTTATGACACCTAAGTGACCTCAAAATAACACCTAAGCAAGCTAAACACATGTGTATAAATAATCCATAATAATAAATACAAGGAAAATAATATCTTACACTAACAGTGCCACTATTAAATTTAAATTTGGAATGAACAAGGTCATATTTCTCAGTATTTAATTTTTCCCTTAATCATTTTCATTAGTTTTAAATTTCAAATAATTTTTTTTTGTTTGGTTCAATATAAGAAATGAAAACTAAACAGAATGCATATAAGAAGAATTACCATATTTTCTAGTTTGAAGTTTGTTTAACTTTTTCTCATAAAATTTATGTTTTTATAACCTTTTCTAACTCAATTTGGTTACTAATAATTGATCATGCTTACTTTATCCCATTTTCCCAGTAATTGATAAGTGAACTTAATTGACAATTATTCCATCGATTTGACCTATCCTAAGTGTAGGAAGAGACATTATTTTAATACAAGGCCATATATTTTCATCTATAAAAATTATATTACTACTAAAAACACCTTTACACATTTGTATGCTCTATATCAAACCCAAAATTGGTACCTTTCCTAAATGTATGAGAATACCCAATAAGATAGAAATACCTGGTGTTCTTATCTGTCAATCATGTCCTTCCAAAAAAAATCAAATCTTTAAAAAGGAAAGTATCTTTAGGGTAGTATTTTAGATTCTAAAACTCTCCAATGGGTATTCATCATCTTGAACTGCTATAAATTCACATTCAATTGATTTATTTTATAGATCTAGTCAAACTTATCAATTTTACTACAACAGCTTATCTACACAAAATCACATTGAAAAAAAGGTCCCTATTATTACCAAATTAGTTTTCAAGAACTTTAATAATTCATGACCTAAATTTGGTTTCATTTTTATTAATCCATATCCAACCATGACAAAGTATTCAAGATAATTCTAGATGCATTTATATAGTCAAAAGAGAACAATTTCACAAAACACTTAGGTGAGAGAGCTACATAGAGGTTTGATCCATCTTCAGAGTATTGGTATGTAAGTAGTAATCAACACCATGGGGTGTTGAGGTATATCAAAAATCTAACTACTAGATCTTTTTTACTAAATCACATTCACTTATCTCATTGTGGCACAAAGCTAGGATTTACAACTTAAATAAGACATATGTAACTTTAAGCACAATTTTTGAAGATCAAATCAATGCCAAGAGACCTAACTATAATTATCACACCTGATCATTCCAAAATCTATAATTTACCAGAAAAATATATAATCAACCAATAAGGATAATATATGTAGTCTTTTCTATCTAGGCATTCCTATATGACTAACCACTTAAACACAACTTCTTAGAGATTCTATGTTTTATGAATTTTTTTTGTTCCTACATTTTATTTTCTTGTGGTTACTTGATGACTAAAAAATCTAATTTCATTTATCTTTTGCATAGTTTACCCTTGTTTATTTCTATTTAATTTTGTCTATTTTAGTTATTTATCTTCAATTTTATATTTAAAATTATGCTTCCAATACCTTATAATATTTTATTTCATTTATCTAATTAGGATTGATATATCTATATTGATTTAAAAATATATAAAATGTTTGGTGAACCTATGTATTAATTTGACCTTGCCAAACCCTAAGTTTCCCTTATGGTTTCAACTTTATTTTTCAAAATTATGAAATATTCCCTATATTTCATTCCATTTATTGCATATTTCTTGTTTAAAATCATATGGTTATAAAAGATAAAATTCAAACATACTTAATGGAAACTTTTGTTAAATCAAGCATAACCTATGAACAAGGAGAGTTTTACATTTAAAAATCTATATATATTGAAAAAAGTAAATTTTAAAAATTAGAAAATTATCATCACTTAAATATTCAATAAGAAAGCTTATCAATAATAAGTAGACAACAAAGGTCACACATGACACCCTTTATTTCTTTGCCTACACTCTAAGGTTATAACATTCATTATCCTACTTCTACTATTCATCCATATCTTATTTTACATACCATGGTCCATGTTGTTAATAATCAATAAGGTCGGTCATCACATCATGGAGTTAGTCAACATGCTCCTCCTCAACCCCCTACACCTCCCACAACACAATTAGAGAAACATGTGCCAAGTATTTATTTATCTTGTCATACAAAATATTGTCACACTTACAATGATATCATATCTTCCTTAAAAAATTCAAATGTATGAATGTTCCTCCATGCAATGAATTACAATTGGGAAAATTTCTTAAATTTTAAAATAATGTGACTCACAAAGGAAATTTTAGTGATGATCAATCCATTATTCCTATGTTTCAAAAATATTGTAATTTACAACCCATGAATACATCATTTCAAAGTTCCATAATCCCTCCTAGTTATATCATATCTATGATGAATAATATAGGAGACCCCCAAAGGCAAGTTTCAATTATCAATTTGCAAATTTTATCTTGTAGTGATATTATTCATGATAAAATTGTTAATGATATTTTTTAATTTTCTAATTTAAATGCCTTATCCAATTAAACACGAAGGAAATTTTATACAATACCACAACAACCTTACAAATTGCTAAAAAAATTGATTAAATTTCACTTAATCACTTTGCATCCTCCATATGAAGTTGACATGAATAAACCATAATGTAAATTCTTTGATAAAAATACATATTATGATTACCATCAATGCAATGGTCATTATACAAGAAAGTGCTTTAAACTTAGGATTATTATTTAGGATCTTATTGAAAATCATTTAATTGAAATAAACACTCATATAAATAAATGAAGCCTTAAAAAAATGATAATGCTAAGCTCAAAATATTTAGTGATCCATTTTATAAGCATGATACCTATACGGACACTTCAAATGTGCATCATAATTACAAAATTTATCCACCACCATAATTTAATGATGCATATAATCACATGAAAAGAAAAAAAAGTATCTCCTATGCAAAAAATACATGCACATGCAATATTTCTTCAACATATGTCTCAAGAGGTACAATAATTGACACAATCTTCTACACCATCTCATGAGACTTATGGTAATCTTACATCTCTTATATCCATGTATTCTACTTAAGATCACATGAATGGTCATTTAAATATATTTATCACTAAATCTCATGCATGTTCTAATTTATATATTGGCACACTAAATAATTTTCAATCAAATAAGGAAATATGTTTACCAATCATTACTAATTGTGTTGATTATAATCTTGATGGAATCATTAGATAATATATGCATTGATAAAATACAAACACATTCACATATTAAAATAAATAAAAATCTGATTATACATAGTTTCTTATTTGTTGCATCTTCTTCTTCCATTTGTTTTCTTTTTAGATCGCTTGATCCATTCTTCTATGTCATTAGATTTCATTGGCTTGTTGGCCTCTTGGCCCTTCTTTTTTCTCCATTGAATCTATAAAGTCACAAAATAATGATCAAATCTAATAAAAATTCACATTTACTTAACTACTTTCATAGTTTTCATACAAATTTTTGGCATCTTTCCTACAAGAAATAATTTCTCAAAAGGATAGAAATGTAACAACTATTATCCTAGTTGGTCAATCTTGTACTCTATTTTTTACATAAAAATTGCATTTCATGAACACATATCTCTAATTTTATCAATTTCTAGATTATTCATGTAGTACCAGTTTGTAATTTCCATTTTCTGTGCATAACCTCTTGGTTTCAAGCTCAATTGCTCCATACAATCAACATCTTTTGACACATACATTTGACAAAATGAGAATGTGTAATCAGTTACTTGCATACATTTTTTCAATCTCCTATAGAATTATAATATTTCTAATTCACATTTTGTATAGGGGATATTCCTTCTATTTATCCATTTCAATATTTAATACTCTTTTATATTAATTGACACATGTTAAAAACTATTTAGATTTGATCTCTTTTCTCCTGCTTTATGATACCTTCTTTTATCTTAATTTTTTTTCTAATTTTATACATTGTAAAAAATAAAAAATAAATTCATATACTCTTCAAAAACATAAAAACATTCAAATATTGAAAATATACATAATCAAGTGTTGAACATGGTTAGTAATCTAATTTACATCTTTACAATATGTTTTTTATCTCATGATTAGTAGATAGCATACTCTTTCTATATCACACATGCATTTCATAGGTATTAATGAACTGTTATGCAAGACATACAAACATTTATAGAGATAAATATGTTGGAATTTCCTCTACCCATTGGTCTTGCTAGGTTAGGGGCATCTTATTCCTAGGTGATAATATGTGTGTGTTATCATTCTATAACCCCTATATTTTTGAGCTTTCAATTATTTAAAATTGTCTTGCTAACATTTCTATATTATATAATATACATGAACATGTTATTTTCTACCATATGATCACATGACATATGCATAACTTAGACTACCTTTGATAATTATATTTTCCTTTGATATTGCTTACTTGTAAATAGTATATTAAAACTTTTCTCTTATATTTTGTTCACCCTTGGCCTTTGTGTGAGAATCTTTGATTGATACATTTGTATCAAATCTTGTGTGTTATGTAAAAAATTTGAACGTGTATTTTCTTTGGCCCTTAGATCTATGTGTGTGTGAAACATTTTAAACATTCTCTTTTTTTGGTCGTTGGCCCTATGTGTGGTGTGAAACATTTAAACATGTCCTTGATTTGGGCCTTGGACCTATGTGTGTGTGAAATTTGAACATGTACCTTATTTGTGACATCCATCATGTTTATACATATTTTTTTAGACATTTGAACATGTCTTTACTTTTGGTTCCTCACTCATATATGTCAATTTTATATCATGTGTGCTTATTGTGTGTGTTCTTGTTGAATTTGATGATTTTGATAAGTTACATGATCCATATCATGCACTCCTAACATTCTAATTCCATGATCTTAATTGGTATATTCGATAGGCCTTGTCCCTTAAGTTATATACAATGTTCAAATATTTATATGTTGATACTTTTACATATGCTATAATTTTCAATGATAACATCTTACTACACATGTATCAAGTTAACTTTTATTTTGAGATGAATAAAGTTATAGGATAAAATTTCCTCACTTCAAAATGGGGGCATTTCAGTGGGCTTCTAATGCATGAGATAAGCCATTTTTAAGGTTAACATTTTAGTTATTGACATAGTTATAATTTTAAAGGTTTTAAAATTTAGTTATCATCACATATTATGTGGGTATATTATATTACATATGCACTCCTATTTCTAGTTTCAAAGAGAAAATTCACATAGTTTCAAGATTTCAAGAAGTTAGAATGAGCATTCACATATAGTTTCAAATTCTAAATTTATAGTAGGGGTATAAAACATTTTTTGTCACAATATGTATTTTGTGGACATGGTAGGAATATGGGTGTACTCCATTCTCTTGTGATTATGTTTTTAAATACCAATATATACTAGGATTTTGTAATTGAAACTACAAGTCATTTGCAATGGTTTATTTAGTTTAGTTTTATAGTGCATGACTTGAATCACTAAGAACTACAACATTATGTCTTAAAATATCTTTGGATTTGAACCCATTTACATCTTGGGGTTACAAACATGGACATAAATAATCAAGTTTCAAGTTTTATCATTCTTCAATGAGTAATATATTCACGTCAAAAGATAAAATGTATGTTGGGGTTTGATCACCCCCAATTTTCTCCATTAGTTTGGCTAAGGAACCATATTATCCAAGTGTTGTATGGAGGCATCAATTCTCCAATGCTTAAAGGAATCATCATCAAAAATAAAAGTCATAAAATTATCATGGATGCCACACATACATGTGTATTCATTCCATACTCTCATTTTCATTTTTCAAATTACTTAAATATCATTAATTCTCAATATAGAAAATTTAATTTCAAATTTTAAACTATCAAATTTCAAGCAAAGTTTCAAATGTTCAAATTAAAGCTTTAAAATGAATAAAATAAATAATATGGTTTTAGTATTTTCAAAACTATACAATGTCTTGCATAATTGAAGTATGCAACTCAAAGATAAAGTGTGTCGTACACACAAAGGTATGTGTTGGTGTCCATTTGGCACAACGCAACAACTTTAGGAGGAAAAGAGGAGAGGAAATATTAAATAGTGAGTATTTCCCATTTTCCCTTCCTCTTCTCTTAAAGGGAATTAGGCTCAACAAAAACTTCGCCAAGGTCTTTATCTACCAAGTCATGGCAAATTAGGTACATTAGTTGGTTGATTCAAGTTGTTCCATATAAGGTGCCTATATAAGATAAAATTTGATATTCACAAAATAAACTTAAGATATTAAATATTTATCTCATTTAGATTTAATAATAAACTCATTACTGATTGGCACTTATCTTTTATTTAGATTTTGCAATGCTTAAAAGAAGACAATCACATGAACATGCAATCCATATATGAATT
Organism: Torreya grandis; assembly: GCA_037957365.1. Taxonomy (NCBI): domain Eukaryota; kingdom Viridiplantae; phylum Streptophyta; class Pinopsida; order Cupressales; family Taxaceae; genus Torreya; species Torreya grandis. The sequence goes on along the minus strand of JARHVA010002642.1, from coordinate 244,032 downwards.
TAACAACTAACTAAAATTAAAATTACCCTAAATTTAAAATAATTGAGATATAAAAGAAAGAGGGTATGGGAAAATAGGATATGAGCTCCCTTTTTAATGAGGACAAATATGGCTCTATTGAATAAACAAATCTCTTTAGAAACTAGTCTCTTTTTGGCCAATATAACATAACCTAAAAATAGAGATAGTTCAGGAGTCTAACGACCAAGTAGTTGTGTTAGAAAAGGGAAATCAATTCACCATAGACATGATAAATAATGTCTATCACTAACAAATATTTCATATAAAATATAATTTGTGAAACAAAAATCTAAGATTCATTAATTTTCAGAGGATTTACAGAAAGGTATTCATGTAGCATCAACTCATGCAAGAAAGGGGAAAAACTAAACTAAGAAAGCATGAAATACAAGAACTAAAAGTGGCATATCCCCTAATCTAGGTCTAATTCTAAATGGATAACCCCTATTATATTAAATAATTAGTCTTTTATAGTAATTCAATCATATGACATCATTGATCAGCCCACTATTGGGTGGTTACAAGCATTTAATGGGATGTGCCCACTTTAAGCAAAATCAAAATTGAATCATGCCAATTATTAATTAAATTATGAATAGGGCCATGTCAGTTTATCTAGAATTCAATTATGGGTATCTAAATATCAAGGAAATCTCCTTGGGATAGTCCCTAGCCCACATTTTATGCAAAGGTACCAATGTTATATTAATGCATTCTTTTATCTTTTTATGGCCTTCACCTACCTAATCTTGATGTTCATGCCATTATATGACTCAATCCACTATCTTAATAACTTAGGAATCTATGTCACATGGTCCCCATCACCACTAAAATACAAGATACAATTTAATTGTTCAAATTCAATTAGACTTACAATCTAATTTCTAAATATTGATGACCTAGATGGGTAAGACCTCCATCAATTTTATGCCTTGATCCAATTCAGGGAGGTCCACATATCTTCATTTTCATGACCACCCTATATAGTTACTTCTCACCACTCTGGGAGCTAGCATGCCTTTCAATACCAAGGTCCAAGTTATGTGGTGACTTATTAACTTTTAGCTTAGATGAAGGTCCCAAAATCCCACACACTTAGAGATTTGTAGCTACTTAACTATGTTTAATGTGTCTTGAATAATTTTTAGACTTGATATGTTGACATGCTGCATTATCCTAGGGACTTACTTGATCCACCTTTCTACCTAATTACTTTACTTGACTCAGGGCATGGAGAAGTGGGATGTTTCTAGGGGACATCATCTCATTCACCTGGAGGGTCTACTACCTATTGATCTTGTACTAACCATCCTAAAAGGCCTGAGGAAATGAAATTAATCCATGTGGTATCATCCCATGGACCAAAAGGATATATGGGTGAGCTTCTTTATCCAAAGTGCTCCAAAGAAGTGAAGACTTGATATCTTGACAAGTTGTATCTTCTTAGTGAATCTAGGATTATAGAAAAGAAGCTAACCATTCATTTTTAAATAAATTAGCCATAAGAACACAAATTTCATAGAAAATTACTAAGGTAAAAGATTGAAAAGAGAGTTAAAAAACATACAAATATGGATGGATGAAAGGGAATTTTGATAACTACACAACTGAATTAGTCCACTAAAAGATGAATGACTAAATATCAATATAAAAACATATAAACATAGTCAATTCAGTCTATTTCAAATAAAGTTGACTAAGACTAAAAATAAAACAAAACAAATAATTAGCAATTTATAGTCAAAATAGGGGAAAAAATATAGAAAAACCAAAGAGCAAAAATGCCTAACTAAATAACCCCATTTAGAATCTAGTCTACCAATTGATATAAGTATAATGATTTGGTTTAAGAAGGAAACTACATAAACCGTTAGCCTACAAATTTGAAAATGATCAAAATATATGATAAATTTCTTTTAATGGAAGGATAAAAATGAAACCTTGAAATAATTTTATAATCTACTACGTCTTAAGCATAATCTTAGGTCTGATGTTTTTGATGGGCAAGACAACAATTAGATTTAAGTGCATGTAATGTTGACATGGATTCTAGTGTGTTATCTAGTCATAATTTCATGCCACATGGCATCCATTCACTCATTTAGGGCTTAATTTAGTGTCCACCTAGACTAATGACCTCGATCATCTTGGTGAAGTGAGATCTTGAAAAATGGAAAGATCTCACTTTTTTGGGATGTCACCTGAAACTTGAAACATATAGACCATCTTAGAGAGTGTGGAAATAGGTTACTATAAGGTGGCATGATCTTGGGTATTTAGGTGCTCAAAAATATATTTAAAGTATGCAAATTATCATTAGGCTAATATAAATAAGATTACACTAGGTAATGTGATCCTATACATATATAAAGTTTTTGGTCTATCAAGGAAAACAAGGGGGTCTATGGAAATTGGGAATCTAAGTTGAGCCACACATACTCATTTTGGGAACATGAAATATTAAGGAAAAATGACTAAGTTTTGAAGAGGCCCAAGGAATCAAGTGAGTGACAAGAGGTAGCTCCTCACTTTCCTGGGGACTCATGGGAAGGAAATCGACCATTGGTCATAAAAAATGATAGTATAATTTAGTTTTCAAATTTAAAATTTGATAAAAATGACTAAGTACAAAGCCAAAAAAGGTAAAAAATCATAATAAAAAAAGGTAGAATGTAATAAAGTTAGTGAATAAAAATAGGCACTTTTCCAATATTGAAGCCAATTCAATATGATCCATTTTCTTAAGGTGACTAAGTTTTATAATTAAACTTTTAAAACACTTAGATAAGTCAAATAAACTAAAATCATATGTTATTAGGCCAAACTAATCAAGGAAAACAACAAAAAACTCTGCAATAGTCAAGTAATCTACATAAATTTGAGGTGAAATGATCCGAAAATGTAAATTTGAATGTAGTTCAAAACATAATAAAAAATAGACCAAAACTTACCATACATAGGCAAATTCATATGTTTCATTAATGAATCCCCAATTATAATCCTTTTGTAACAAGCACATAAGATAAAAATCTATGCTTCAAACTTGGTAAGAACAATAAAGAAAGCTTAATTAGGATGGTTGCATCTTGCCCCAAAGACTCTTTTCAATCAAACCAATAATTACTATATACCTTAGGCATAAATGTACCAAAATAAAAATAACATGCTCCATATCAAAAAGGATGCTCCTAATTTCAATAATGAAATGAGGGCATGTTGTAAAAATAACTAAAAATGGTGATTTTGCTAGAAAATACTCTCAAGTACTTTGGAATGAGCATGTAGTCAAGGAACCCAAAATTTATGGTTAAAATAGTGCATAGAACATGAATAAATCCAAGAAAGGGATAATATGAGATAAACTAAGTGACCAAAACTAGTATCCCTATTGATTGGGTGTGTGTAAAATGATCCAATTTACCATTTCCTAAGACCTAAAAGGATTAATTATTATGGCTCCAATGATCAGGATAATGAGTCCTACCTTGGATATGTTTTCTTAGACATTTATATGCTAATAGATAGGCATCTATAACCTCAAGGGAGTATCCCCTAGTCACACTCAAGACCTTTCTCTACTACTAAGTAAGCATCCATAGCCCTGGTAAAGATTACCTAAATCACATAGGATTGAGTCTTTCTAAATTTTTTTTTTTCGTCTCTTCTTTTCTCTCTATTTTTCAATGTCTCAATTCAAGGTTGGTGACCACTATAGCAAACGAAAGACAAAACTATATATTGTCACCCTAGTTTTTTACCACAAGTTCACCTAAGTAGATTTAGAAAGCTTTTAAGATGTGAAATTTGTATTTGGTTTCAATAGGATACTTTCAGTAGCCAACTAACCTTACCCAAACTTAGCCAAATTAGAATAAGTATAAAACACATATAATAGTCTAACCCTTCAATTCATACCCAATAACAAAATATAAATCCAAAAAATAACTTAGGAAGCACCCTTCACAAAAAATGTCAAATATATTCCCTAATTATAGGATTTTGACTTCAACACTTTTCATTGACAAATGTGAAACCAAAGGAAAAAAAAGTTATACTAGTGACAAAATCAGAAAAACAAAACAAGAAAACAAACCATAACTAAACAATAAAAATAAAAAATAAAAATAAGAAAGGATGAGAAATTAAGAGAAATCAAAAGTAAAATATTTATAGGATCATTCCAAGGTATATATAATTTGGAGGTAGGGGTTGAGGATATGACTTTTGATAGGCAACAAGACTTCCTCACTAGTTAGAAACCAAAACAAAACATATTCATATTAATAATTTTGAAAAGGTTGGTAAGAATCCTTCCAAAGTAATACATGTACTTGAATCTATGTTAACCTTTATGTTTAAAAAATATCCCAAAGAACCTTGTTAATAATGTGTTTATGAAAAGTAAATAGACTTATGCTAACTAACTTAGCCATATACTTGCATTCCTTCAGTAGGGCAAATTTAGGATAGAGTTTTAGATATACCTCTACACAAAAATTAAAATGTGGTGAGGAATATGGATGAGCCTTAATTCATAATAGAGTAGTTTGCATATGCAACCTAGCACAGATACTTTCCTTGTGATATCTAAGTGGTGAATCCACTATTAGTTGGTTTACAACTAACATGGACACTTTGGTAGTATCCATGATATCATTTTCATCATCCAAAAGATGTAGAATTACTTATTCCTAATTTAAGGACCTTATAACCTTATCATCAGTGGCTAAAGTATGTGGAGATTTGCATTAGATTAAGTTACTTTCAGATTCAACTCCCATTAGATTGATTCCATGATTTAAGCCATTATGTTTATGATTGCTCAATTCAAACTTGATGATGTTTGTTTTTGAGGGTACCTCATGGTTGTTGTATTCCCATTATACATGTTGATTCAAAGATTCTAAGTCTTCAAATTTAAGGAAAAAAACTTGTCTCTCTTCTACTTACTCCATCTCTGATGAAGATATGGGGTCAATTTTATACCACCAAGTTGTTTATCTTTTAGAACTAGCTTTTAAAATGTAGGAGAAATAACATATGATATGGGTGATTCAGATGTATAAGATTCATCTTCTTCATATATCTAATCTAATTCCTTCATTTCATATCTAGGTCAACTACAAGAAGTGTCTGATTCTTCTTCTTGTGCACACAACACTCTATTACACAGATATTCATAAAGGAACATGCCTGAGATGACTTTAGCTTCTTCATCATCAAGCTCATCCTCATCACTAATCTCAAATACTATCCCTTGCCTTTTTAGTGGGACATTTTCAGTCTGCATGACTACTTCAGCACCTATCCCATTTCTACACTCATAGACTTTAAGTTGTGAACCTAGGAATGCAGTCTCATAATTCATTCATTATATTAATGGTTTAGTACCTCCTATAATAAATGACACTTGATCAATAAAATCACCAAAATACATTGGATCATTAAGAGAAGGTAAAGCCACTTACTAATCATATATATAATTATCATAATTATATGGATTAAAATCAACAATAGGGTTTTCATCCATCATAAAGAGGTTAGATTGATTATAATTCTAAGGAAATGATTAATTTAAAGGGATAAATTGGTCTTCAAGCTAACTTATATGAAGGTAAGTTAGATAAATTTAGGTGTCAATACCTAAATTTCATAATGATCAGATTTGGTCAACACCATAACCATGTGTCATATTTTATTATTTAATTATAAATGCTTCTTGATAAGTGGATACCAAGGATGTGAGTGCATATGGGGTGCTCTGAATAAACATAATAGTTAGGGAATATAATGTTCTAATATAAACCTCAATATCCACCACCTCTACTTTCAAGAATGGGTATTTCAACCTCCTTTTCAGTCGATGAAAATGACTATTGAATGAGCTCATGGATTCATCAAGATCCTTATATGTTGTATCAAACTAATAATACAGATCAATAGGTTCAATAGGAACAATAAAATGGTTGACAAATATATCCCATGAGGTGATGTATCAATTTCAAATTAGGTACTAATGGTAAGTATCTTCATCTGTAGAATAGGGAAATAGGTGAAAAACCACATCGTCATGTTGGATATGGGTTTATATTATGACCTATTTAAATTCCTATATGTGTTCTTCAATCGTTTGAATCCCACCATATGTATACTTTGAAAAACATTATCAGTATTCTTCGGTAAGTCATGAGCAGGCCCTAGAATGTTCATAGGGTAGAAACTTCCACCAACCCAATCCAAGACCGTAGGTGGTTTCAAAGGTAAGAAACAAGACTAAAATCAAATATAAAAATTATATATTATATATTATCCTATTCATTCCCTCATTCTAGTGCCAATCTATTGGTGGTCTATTTGGTACATCACACCAACTCTAGGAGGAAAAGATAAGAGAAAAGTTTCAATTGGTGAGGATTTACCCTTTTCCCTTCTACCTCCCCTAAAATAAAGTAGTCTCAATAACAACTTCACCAAGGTCTTTGTCTACCAGGTCATGGAAAAATAGATACCTTAATTGGTTGATGTAATCTATTCCATATAAGGGGTATATATAAGATACACTTTGATATTCAAAAAATAAACTTAGACTAGGAAATATTTGGCTCATTCATATTTACCAATGAATTTCTTACTGATTGGAACTTGACTTTTATTGAGATTCTACAATGCATAGAACAAGATAATCACATGAATGTACAATCCAGATATGACTGTAACAACTAATTGTAATTCTAACTACTATAAAGTTAAACTAATAGAGATATAAAAAATGAGATAAAGAGATAAAGAGGTAAGGAAAAAGAGGAGATGATATCACTTTCTAATGAGGAAATATTTGTCTCTATTCAACAAATATATATCTTAAGAAACTAGTCTTCATTTGGCCATCATAATAAAATTGAAAAGTAGATGTGGTGCAAGAGTCTAAGACTAAGTAGCTATGTTAAAAGAGGGAAATAATGTCACCATAAACATGTGTAGACAATGAGTATCATTCACAAATATTTCATATAAAAAATAATTCATGAAACACAAATATAAGATTCATCACACTTAGAGCAGTTAAATAAAGGCCTTCAATTAGCATCAACTCATGCAAGAAAAGGGAAAAACTACACTAAAAAGTAGTAAATACAAGAACTAAAAGTGGCATAGCCCCTATTTTGGCTTTAATTTTAAATGGACCATAACCTATTAGAATAGAGAACTAGTATTTTATAGGTAATGAAAGCCTATGAAATCGTCCATCAGTCCACTATGGGGTGGTTAAAATCATTGAATGAGATGTGCCCACTTGAGGCCAAATCAGAATTGAATCATACCCAATCCCAATGAAATTAAGATCAAGATGACACCAATTAATCTAGAATTCAATTTTGGGTGGCTAAATGTTGAGAAAATATCCTTGGGATAGTCCATAGACCATGTTATATGTAGAGGTACCAATGTCAGATTAATACATTATTTTTATATTTTGTGGCTTCACCTATCTTATCCTAATGTGTATGCCATTATCTAACTCAGCCCACTATTTGACTTACATAGGAATATGGGTTACATGGTCTACCTCACCACTAGAATATAAGATACCATTCAATTTTTTAGATCTGATTGGACTCATAGTCTAATTTTTGGATATTAACAGATTAAACAAGCAAGATAGCCTTTAAACGTAGGCCTTGATCATATTTAGGGAGGCCTATGTATGTTCATTTGGATACCATGCTACATGTTAGCTTTTCACTTCTCAGGGAGTCAATGTGTCTGTCAATACTAGGGTCTAAGCTATGTGATGACTTTTTTTAACTTGAATATTGGCTAAAGGTCCCAAGTTTAGATCAATAATCTAAGAGAGGTTAATCAGTTGTTAGTGAAATAATCAAAATAATTTGAATGCATAACTTCTCAATCCTAATCCCTAGGTTGAGCTATGTGATTGACAAATAATAAATGCAAATTGGAAAGATAAAAATAATAGTTTTACCTCCATTGAAGATATATTTGAAAATCAGTCTAAAGAGGCTAAGCTCAGCTTGTAGATGTAGAAGTCTTCATTGATGCTTGATTTCTTTCATGATTATCACCTCTTATTGTCTACACTTGGTATTGGCTTTGGCTTACAATAAGAGACATATTTGATGAATCTTCTTGGAATAATCTAAAAAAGTAAGTTTACATTAAGAAGCTTCATGAAATGAGGGGTGTGAGAGTTTTATTTAAAGATTTATTGAATCGATATAGATTGTTCATCTCATATTAATATGGAGGGTTGAGGATCAATCCCCAAATCCATGATTACACATTTAGAGTATGTAAGATATGTTAGGTTGTGGAGTTAAAAGCTTCACTATTATGCAAATGTGGAGGTTGTTGGGCTTAGCCAGTAACCAGCATCAGTAGTATCACCAACATCGATCAAGCATGAATCAGATCCAACCAACATCAGTCAGGGATTAGCTGACGTTGATCATATGCAGACTGATAGTGACTGGTGTCAGTCATCTATGTGTGTGCATTTGCATGCATTTCCAAAATTAGATTTGTTCTAATTTTAGGAGGATAGAGTGTTTGCATGTAAAGACTAATTTTAGTCTTGAGTCTGTGTTTCTAATTATTGTATGCCTTAGATCCTATTTAAGAGACCCATGGGGCATGTATTATAAGCAAGCAAGTAATCAAGGTCAATTAGATCTGCAAGGTGCAAGATCAAGAAGATCGGCTGAAGCAAGTGTTAGGGTGTGGAGCTAAAAGCTTCAATTATTGCAGACATGAGGAAGGTTGCTAAAGAACCAGAAGCACCAGTGTCAGCAGCATGACCGATGTCGATCAGATGCAGTGTAGAAGGAAATTGGTGACGGTAGGGAGTCGGCTAACGTCGACAGCACCAGATAGACAGGGACCGATGTCGGTCACCTGTGGCAGTCTAGAACTATTGTTGATGAATAGTCAGTTAAGTGAAGTGAGTGTTTGCATGTCAAATGACTAATTATAGTCACGAGCTGTGTGTCTAATTATTGTAGTTAGATTTCTATTTTTTTAACCATGGGATTCTATTTAAAGACCCATGAGGCATGTATTGTAATCATCAAGAAGGCAAGTAAAAGCATTGAAGCAAGCAAGGTCAAGGAGATCTACAGGTGTAAGGTTAAGGAGATCAGCTGAAGCATTCAAGGAGGGATAGCAACTCAGGTTGTAGAGTTGGTTTTGTGTTGAGCAAGAGAGAGAGGGAAGAAGGTCTTGAGGTGTGGCAAGCCTTTGAGGTGGAGGAAGAAGTGGCATCTTATTTATTGTATTTTATTCTAGTAATATTTAATACAAGATTGTGTATTGTCTCTCAAATTCTTTGTTGTCTGAAGTTTCTAGTTACTTTATCATTCTGGTATAATTCCATGTTTAATTGCTTATAAGAAAGTAATCAATTGTGCTTCTGTTAGATAAGGGGTCACCTAATAGTTGGTATTAGAGCTACAGTTTGTAGGAAGCAGTTTATTTTTTATTACAGGTCATTCATAGGGTTTTTTGATTGAGTGGGAGTTCAACAATGGCAAAAAAAAGTAAGCTATGAATGGAGAAGTTTAATGGCAAGAATTATCAACACTGGAGGATGCAGATTGAGGACTATCTGTATCAGAAGGATTTGTACTTACCATTGGGTGGGGTTGCATGCAAGCCCATAGATATCAAGGATGAAGAATGGAATGTTCTTGATCAGAAGGCTCTCGGTTCCATAAGGTTGAGCCTTGCATCATCTGTGATTTCTAGCTTATCACAGTGCAAGACAACGAAAGAGTTGATAAAGTCCTTGGTGAATTTATATGAAAAGCCCTTGGCTTCTAATAAAGAATATCTTATGAAGCAGCTATTTACTTTGCAAATGCAGGAAGGTGGATCGGTACATACTCATCTCAGTGATTTCCATGGTTTGGTAAACCAATTAGCTTTAGTCAATATTGTTTTTGATGATGAGGTAAAGGCTCTCTTGATTTTATGTTCTTTGCCTAAAAGTTGGGATGGTTTGGTTATGGCAGTAAGTAATTCTGCATCTGCTTCTAAAATCTTAAAAATTGATGATGTTGTGAGTGTGATCTTGAATGAAGAAATACACAGGAGAAGCATAGGTGAATCATCAGGGAATGCTCTAAGTGTAGAAAGTAGGGGAAGGCAAAGGGAGAAGATTGAGCAAGGGAAATCAAGGTCGAGAAGGAGATCCAAATCCAAAGGTATTACCTGTTGGTTTTGTGGAAAGAAAGGACATACAAAGGAGTGTTGGTTGAGAGATAAAGAGAATCAACATGCAAGTATTGAAGAAGCAAAGGATGCAAATATTGTGGTATAGGATGCTCTCATACTTTCTTTGGATAGTCAGGTAGGATTATGGATTTTAGATTCTAGTTCATCTTTTCATGCATTCCCAAATAGAGATTTGTTCCATGAGTATGAACAGGGAGACTTTGGAGTGCTCTATTTAGGGGATGGTACACCTTGTCAGATAGTTGGCAAAGGGAAAGTGCAGCTGAGATTGCAGATTGACAACACATGGGTGTTGAAAGAAGTCATGCATGTTCCAATTCTGAAGTAGAGTCTGATTTCTGTAGGAAGGTTGGGTGATGAGGGATGCACAATAACCCTCACAGTGGATTCTTGGAAGGTTACCAAGGGAGCACTTATTCTAGCAAGAGGTAAGAAAGTAGGTACTCTTTATCTATCTACTTATATTACTGATTCTACTTCTGGTGTAGATTCAAAGATGTGGTCTAATAGGCTTGGTCACATGAATAAGAAGGGAATGGATGTTCTTGATTCAAAAGGTATGTGTTCAGATTCAAAAAGCATAGATAGAGTTCATTGCAGGAAAAGAAAATTTGATGCTTTTGATAGGAACAAAGAAGCCTTAGTGTTTTTGGAGGAGATGAAGGACAAAGATCAGTCACAGGGGCTGAATAAATCTGAGCAAGGTAGTATGGACAGAGGTTTGATCCAAGAAGAGCTCGTGGATGAAAACTTCATCACTTATAAGAACACACAGATGCTGATGTCAGTCACATGGGACCGACGTCGGTCAACCAGATACCGACATCGGTCATGTACAGACCAGCAGGGTTGGTAGGTCAGGCAGGAGAAGTCTAACATCGGTCATCAGGACCGACATCGGTAGGGGGACACTGGCGCCGGCCAAGGAAATGACGTCGGCAGTCAGGGTCAGTGCAGGGAACTGACATCAATCGGGAGCAGACTGGGAGATGGCTGAGATCAGTCACTAGAATGGATGACGGGTGGATAGTTAGCTGTCAAGGAGTCTCAAACACCCATATGGAGGTCAGAAATGGTAAGTGAACCTCATATTCATTGTTCACCTTCTTTATATTGCTTACTGATAGTCAAGAACTAAGAAGACGGAAGAAGCAATGCAAGTAGAATCTAGAAATAGTGGGAGCTTGACATGGATGAGGAGTGTGAGTCCTTGGAGAAGAATCGAATAGGTATTTATTGGTAGAGTTGTCAGCTAGAAGAAAGCACTGGATGGAGGGATGGATTCCCATTTTAGAGAAGAGAGTGAATGGACACGTGAGACAAAAGACTATGGTATATGGTCTTGATTAGGCTACAAACAATGGAGGTTTGACCATTATATTTATCTTTACCATGTTGGATAATATTAGCTACATTATCCTATTACTGTATTGTGTTACTTGTTGCAGGGTTTCATATACAGGGAGTTTTTTGAGCTAAGGGTAGAGTTGGTTCAGAAGTATGTCATGAAGAATTTGGGAGTAGCAAAATTCTTTTGGCATAAGTGTCAGGTATAGCATCATAGGTTTGTGTGGTGGTTGGTCTTCAAGAATGACTTTGAAGAGGGATACAGAGCCAAAGGAACAAAATAGATGGTGTACAGGTATAGGTACAGTAGCAGCTATTTATCTCTAAGTGGGAGATTGTTAGGGTGTGAAGCTAAAAGCTTCAACTATTGTAGACATGAGGAAGGTTGCTGAAGAACCAGAAGCATTAGCATCAATAGCATGACTGATGTGGGTCAGATGCAGTGTAGAAGGAAACCAGTGACAGCAGGGAATTGACCGACGTCGGCAACACCAGATAGACAGGGACCGACATCGGTCACCTGTGGTAGTCTAAAACTGTTGTTGATGAACAGTCAGTTAAGTGAAGTGAGTGTTTGCATGTCAAATGACTAATTATAGTCACGAGCTGTGTGTCTAATTATTGTAGTTAGATTTCTATTTCTGTAACCATGGGATTCTATTTAAAGACCCATGAGGCATGTATTGTAATCATCAAGAAGGCAAGTAAAAGCATTAAAGCAAGAAAGGTCAAGGAGATCTACAGGTGTAAGGTTAAGGAGATCAGCTGAAGCATTCAAGGAGGGATAGCAACTCAGGTTGTAGAGTTGGTTTTGTGTTGAGCAAGAGAGAGAGGGAAGAAGGTCTTGAGGGGTGGCAAGCCTTTGAGGTGGAGAAAGAAGTGGCATCTTCCTTATTGTATTTTCTTCTAGTAATATTTAATACAAGAGTGTGTATTGTCTCTCAAATTCTTTGATGTCTCAAGTTTCTAGTTACTTTATCATTCTGGTATAATTCCATGTTTAATTGCTTATAAGAAAGTAATCAATTATGCTTTCGTTGGATAAGGGGTCACCTAACAGTAAGGGAATAACAACTCAATTATTGAGTTGATTGTAATTGATTGAGAGAGAGAACTCTTGAGAGAGAAATACTATACACCCAAGAGGTGTGGGAAGAGTGAGATTTTTTCATTGTATTCTGGAAGAGTTTAATACAAGATTGGTTGTTTCTTGTATCTCTTATTATTTGTTGTTTCTAATTTCTAGTTACTTATTACTTCTGGTTCAATTTTGTGTTTAGTTTCTTATACAAAAGTAATCAATTGTACTCTATGTTCCTAACAGCTGGTATCAAAGCTAGGATCACTAACAAGTGGTAGAGTGGGTTAGTGTTTGTTGATTACAGGTTCACTCACAGGGGTTTCTATTTGAGTGGGAGCAAAGCAATGGCAGAAGAAATTAAACTAAGAATGGAGAAATTCAATGGCAAGAATGATCAATTATGAAGGATGTAGATAGAGGATTATCTGTATCAAAAAGATCTATTTTTACCATTGGGTGGGGTTTCAAGTAGGCCCACAGATATGCAAGATGAAGAATGGAATGTTCTTGATAGAAAGGCTCTTGGATCTATAAGGTTGAGCTTGGCATCTTCTTTGATTTCTAATTTATCATAGGCAAAGACAATGATAGAGTTAATAGATACTTTGGCAAACTTATATGAAAAACCCTCAGCTTTGAATAAGGTATATCTTATGAAGCAATTATTTAGTTTGAAAATGCAGGAAGGTGGATCTGTATATAGTCATCTTAATGATTTCCATGAAATTATAAATCATTTAAATTTAGTCAAAATAGTTTTTTATGATGAAATTAAGGCTCTCTTAATCTTATGCTCTTTACCTGAAAGTTGGCATAGCTTGGTAATGGCAGTTAGCAATACTGCATCTACTTCAAATATCTTGAAAGTTGATGATGTTGTTAGTGTAATCTTGAATGAAGAAATTCATAGGAAAAGCACAAGGGAAACATTAGGTAATGCTTTAAGTATTGAAAGTAGGGGAAGGCAAAGAGAGAAGGGCAAGCAAAGGAAATCAAGGTCAAAGATGGGAAGGAGATCCAAATCTAAAAATGGAGGTATAATCTATTAGAATTGTGGAAAGAAAGGGCATGCAAAGAAAGACTATTGGTTGAAGGATAACAAAGAAAATTAGCAAGAAGGTAATAAGGAAGCAAATGTTGTAGGTATTGTTACAAAGGATGCTCTTATATTTTCTTTGGGTAGTCAAGTAGAATCATGAGTTTTAGATTTTGGTGCTTCTTTCCATGTAACCCCAAATAGAGAAATTTTCAATGATTATGTCCATGGAGATTTTGGAAAATTTTATTTAGGGGATGATGAGCCTTATCAAATTGTTGGCAAAGGAAAAGTGCAACTGAAATTGCAGAATGGCAACACATGGGTGTTGAAAGATGTCATGCATGTACCCATCTTGAAGAGAAATCTGATTTCTACAGGAAAATTGGGTGATGAGGATTACACAGTAACTCTCACAGTGGAATCTTAGAAAGTTTCCAAGGGTGCACTTGTATTAGCAAGAGGTAAGAGAGTAGGTACACTTTATCTATCTACTTGTGTTACTGATTATTCTCCTTCTATTTTATCTACTTCAGATGTAGATGCAAAGATGTGGCACTATAGGCTTGGTCACATGAGTGAGAAGGGAATGAATGTTCTTAGGTCAAAAGGTAAGCTTTCAGATTTGAAAAGCATAGATCTAGATTTTTGTGAGCATTGTATTTTTGGGAAATAGAAGAAAGTGAGGTTTCTCAAGACTAGGTCAACAAAGAAGGAGCACAAGTTGGATCTTGTTCACACAGACGTGTGGGGACCAGCTCAGGTAGCTTCTATTAGAGGATCATAGGATTATATTTTTTCATTGATCATGCTACAAGAAAGGTATGGGTCTATTGCATAAAGAGGAAATCTGATATTTTTGACACAATTAAGAAATGAAAAGCTTTGGTTGAGAATGAAACAGGTTTGAGATTGAAGTGCCTTATATTTGACAATGGTGGTGAGTACTGTAGCAATAAATTCAATAATTACTATTCTATGAGTGGAATACATAGGGAAAGGACGGTTCCAAGGACACCTCAACAAAATGGAGTTGTTGAAAGGATGAATAGAACAATAATGGAGCGTGCAGGGAGTATCAGGTTGCATGTTGGTTTGTCCTTAAAGTTTTGGGTAGAAGCTATAGATACTATAGTTTACCTGATTAATAGAGGACCTTCTACTACTCTGGATGGTGGAATTCTAGAAGAGGCTTAGACAAGTAAAAAGGTAGATCTTTCATTTCTCAGAGTTTTTGGTTCTGAAGCTTTTGTGCACATTGATAAAGAAAATAGAAAGAAGCTGGATGCTAAATCTATGTGGAGCACTTTCATTAGTTATGGCTTTGGAGATTTTGGATTTCGGTTGTGGAATTTAGAAACTAACAAAATTATTAGAAGCCATGATGTGGTTTTTAATGAGAAGGTGATGTACAATGATCAGCTCAAAAGGTTGAATAATTCTTAGTAGGGCGATCTTGATTTGGATGAGGTAATGATCCAAAATGAGCTCACGGGTAAAAATCATCACTCATAGGAAAACACAGAGACCGACATCGGTCAGGTAACTGACGTCGATAGTCAAGCAGGAACTAACATCGATCAGACAATAATCAACGTCAATCAGGTCGATTAGGTGGAATCGACATCAGTCAGGTGCAGACTGAGAGTTGACTAGGATCGGTCACTAATAGAGAATTTGGGTAGACAACAAGATATAAATGAGTCTCAAATGCCCATAGGGAGGACTGAAAGGGTAAGTAAACCTCCAATTCATTATTCCCCTTCTTTATACTATGTGTTGCTCACTGATGGTGGAGAACCAGAAAGTTTTGATGAGGCAATGCAAGTAGAATCTATGAAATAGTGGGAGCATGGCATGAATGAGGAAATTGATTCCTTGGAAAAGAACCAAATGTGGGATTTGGTTGAGTTGCCAGCCAGAAAGAAAGCACTAAAAAACAAATGGGTATACAGGTTAAAGGAAGGAGAGAATGGACAAATGAGACATAAGGCCAGGTTGGTAGTAAAGGGATTTGGATAGAAACTAGATATTAACTTTGGTGAAATCTTTTCTCTTGTAGTAAAGATGATTTTTATTCAGACTGTATTGTCTTTAGTTGCTATTGAGGATTTGCATCTTGAGCAACTTGATGTTAAGACAATGTTTCTTCATGGAGATTTGGATGAAGAGATATATATGGATTAGCTGGAAGGTTTTGAGGTTAAAGGTAAGGAGAAACTTGTGTGCAAGTTGAAGAAAAGCTTATATGGTCTTAAGCAAGCTCCAAGACAGTGGTATTTAAGGTTTGACAGGTTTATGACAGAGCATGGCTTTAGTAAATGTCAATCTGACCATTGTGTTTATTTTACCAGATTGGATAATGGTATTTATATTATCCTATTGTTGTATGTAGATGATATGCTTGTTGTAGGTTCACACATGCAGGTAATTACTAAGCTAAAGGTAAAATTAGCTCAAAACATTTGCCATGAACAATTTAGGAACAGCAAAGAAAATCCTTGGCATGAGTATTAAGAGAGACAGGAAAAATCATAGACTAATTTTGTCTCAAGAGGATTATGTGAATAAGGTGTTGCAGAGGTTCTATTTGCAGGATGCAAAACTAGTAAGCACACCTATGGCTAGATACTTCAAGTTGAGCAAAGAACAGTGTCCTAAATCACATGATGAGGTTGAGTACATGAGCAAAGTTCCATATGCTTCAATAGTTGGGAGTTTAATGTATGCAATGGTATGTACTAGACCTGATATTGACCAAGCAATGGGAGTTGTCAGCAAGTTTATGGCTAATCCAAGAAAGGAACACTGGAAAGTAGTTTAATGGATTCTCAAATATTTGAGAGGGACCAGCAGCAGGTATTTATGCTATGCAGGGTCAAACACTTCTCTACATGGGTATGTAGATTCAAATATGGCAGGTGACTTAGATGGTAGGAGAAGCACCATAGAATATGTATTCACTATTGGTGGAATGGTGGTTAGCTAGATTTCAAAGTTGTAGAAGGTTGTTGCCTTGTCTACTACAGAGGTAGAATACATTGTAGTCATATAGGCTAGCAAGGAAAAGATATGGATGACACGGTTCATGGAAGAGTTGGGAAAGGAGCAAGAGAGTTGTAGATTGTACAGTGATAGTCAAAGTGAAATTCATTTGGCAAAGAATTCAGCCTTTCATTTAAGAACCAAACATATATAGCTTAGGTACCACTTCATTCGACAGGTATTGGAGGATGGACAATTGAAGCTGGAAAAGATCCATACAGATCAGAACCCTACAGATATGTTAACAAAGCCAGTAATAAAGGAGAAGTTGAATCTTCATTTAACTTTCGTTGGTCTTCAAGATTGAACTTGAAGAGGGAGAAACAAGCCAGAGAAACAAGATAGAGGATGTTGTTGTACAGGTACAAGTGCAGTTATTTATCTCCAAGTGGGAGATTGTTAAGTTGTGGAGATAAAACCTTCACTATTATGCAAATGTGGAGGTTGCTAGGCTTAGCTAGTAATCGACATCGACAGTATCACTAACATCGGTTAGGCATGGATTAGATCTGATTGACATCAGTTAGGGATCAATTGATGTCAGTCATATGCAGACTGACAATGATCAGCGTCGGTCACCTGTGTGTGTGCATTTGCATGCGTTTCTAGAATTAGATTTGTTCTAATTTTAGGAGGACAGAGTTTTTGCATGTAAAGACTAATTTTAGTCTTGAGTCTGTGTTTCTAATTATTGTATGCCTTGGATCCTATTTAGGAGACCCATGGGGCATGTATTGTAAGCAAGCAAGTAAGCAAGGTTAATTAGATCTGCAAGGTGCAAGATCAAGAAGATCAGCTAAAGCAAGGGAATAACAACTCAATTATTGAGTTGATTGTAATTGATTGAGAGAGATAAGTCTTGAGAGAGAAATATTGTACACCCAAGAGGTGTGGGAAGAGTGAGACTTCTTCATTATATTCTAGAAGAGTTTAATACAAGATTGGTTGTTTCTTGTATCTCCTATTATTTGTTGTTTCTGATTTCTAGTTACTTATTACTATTGGTTCAATTTCGTGTTTAGTTGCTTATACAAAAGTAATCAATTGTACTCCAATTTCCTAACAAGATATGTCATTTAAGGCCTTTTATAGTGTGTAAGGCACATTAGAATAAAATTGCATTCACCAATCCTCTTAGAGTGTGTAAGAGGGGTGTAAGAGATGTATGAGTATGTTTAGGTGGCCATGTCATAATCTGCCTTGCCCACTCTCCACTCCATTCCATTGACTTGCCCCAATGATATAACCTATGTGAGGCAATAATTTAATTTTGATTTTTTAGAAAATAGGTTTTTCCAAATCCATGGAATCTCTTATTAGAGTAATTATTAAGATAATTAATCGAGGTGATTAATTAGAAATTATAAGAAATATATGTTTGTGATGTTTTCTTATCAATCAATTATTCACTTAATTATCTTGAAAAGACACTTTCAAAACACTAATTTAATTTAGGATTCACTAGATAAGATAATTGATGCAAGATAATCCATTTCCCCAATCAAGGATGTATCATTATGATTTTGGGTTAGAACAGTAGTTATGTAGGTAAATCTGGTCCAATTGGAGATTTCTAGTTAAACTTAGATGTAATTGTGGAAAGTCATTCTAAATGTAGTTTAGACATGAAATTGATTGAAATGAAGTTTATATACTAAGGTCTTAATTTTCTTTCTATGGCACAATGAGATCTTGACATGTGGCAACATCCTACTCACTCAAAGCTCTATAGGTTCTTGTCAAAGTTCAATGTGTCTTAACTACCCTAGAGCCTTGAGATGTTTCCACAAAGAATCATCCCAAGAACTCACTTGATCTTCCTTTTTTCTTGACTGTTCTTCTTTGCCTAGGGCATGGAGAAGTGGGATGTTGTCATATGGCATCATCCCATTCACCCAGAGGATCTACTACCTATCGACCTTGTTATGACCATTATAAGGGCCCAAGAAATGTGATTATGCCATGTGGCATAATCCAAAGACCTATAGGATATCTAGGTGAGCTCTTTGTTTGAATTTCTCTAGAGAATCATAAACCCAAGATCTTGATAGTGATAATTTCACGAAGAATATAAGAATGTAAAAAAGAAACTAATCATTAGTTTTTAAATAAAATAACCACTAGAACATAAATTTCATTGAAAATGACTAAGGTAAAATCTTGAAAAAAGAGGTAAAAAGCATATGAATATGGATGGATGAAAAGAGATTTTTCTAACTACACTACTAAATTAGTCCATTAAAAATTAATATCTAAATATCAAGATAAAATCATATATGCATAGTTAATTCAAATAAAATTGACTAAGATTGAAGATAAAATAGAATATACAACTATCCATTTATATTTAAAATAGGGTAAAAATAAGCTGAAACTAGAGGACAAAATGCCTACCTAAATAACCCCTTTGTAATCTAGTCTATCAATTGATACAAGTAAAATGACCAAGTTTAAGAAGGAAACTACATAAACCCATAGTATATTAATTTGAAAATGATCCAAATATAGGCTAAACTACTATTAAGGGAAGGATCAAAATGAAACCTTGAAATAATTTAGTAATCCACTAAGTTTTAAGCATAATTTTAGGTCTGATGGTTTTGACATGCCAGACGACCATCAAATTTTAGCACATGTAATGTTAATGTTGATGCGAGTGTGTCATCTAGTTGGAAGTTAATGCCACACAGCATTCATTCACTAATATGGAGAATAATTTAGTGTCTACCTAGGCTGATGACCTCTAAAATCTTGGTGAAGTGAGGTCTTAACAAGTGGAAAGATCTCACTTATCATGGACCTCACCTAAGACTTACATATGGACCATCCCATGGAGTGGGGAACATGACTATGCCATGTGGCATGATATCGAATGTTCAAGAGCTCGATAATAGAGAGAAAATATACGATCTATCCCTAGGGCTTAGAGAAATGAGATTACACCATGTGACATGATCTCATGCATTTAGAAGGTCTGTGGCCTATCAAATAAACTAAGGGGACCCAAGGACATGGTGAAGCTTGATTGAACTACACGTCCTCATCCCATACACCCAAAAGATATAAAATGACTAACTTCTAAAAATGACTGGGGAAATGAGTGAGTGACAAGTGGTACCTCCTCACTTTCCTAATGAATAGTTGGGAATGAAAGTGACTATTGGTTGGTAAAAAAATAGTCATTATTTTTCAAATTTAAACTTTAAGAAAAATTACTAAGTACAAATCCAAAAAAAGGAAAATAGGTAGAGTAAAAAAAGGTAGCATGTAATAAAGTTAATGAATAAACATAGGCTTTTTCCAATCTTGAATCTAATGTAGTTTTATCCATTTTTGAAAGGTGAGTAAATTCTAAAATAAAACTTTGAAAACATTTATTCAAGTTTTTACTTACATAACACGCCCCATTTTTAGTTTGAAAATGGGGATGCTATTTTTCTTAACTAATTTTAAGGTTGTTATATCTGGTCTAAGTTACCTTTCATGTTTGAGGATGTGTCACCTAAGTCAAGCTTTATTAATCTCCTAGTATTCCAAATCAAGTTGAGTGAGCTTAAATTGAGATAAGTCTAACCTAATTGTGTCTAATTGACCATATCTATAAAATTTGATCTCTATGTATTAGCCATTTTTTTGTTCCAAATTTAGTCCTTGAGTATTTCAATTCCCCATAGACCTTTCCACATGCAAACATCATATCACTTCAAAATCATAGGCTTGTCTAAAAGTTTTTGTCCTTTTAATGCCCTAGGACCATGATCCCAATAAATTAGGATGATGAAGAGTTAATTATAAGGCTTAAATATTCCATGGCCCTTAGTGCTTGAGAGGTCACCATGTGGTGATTTATCTAGATTCTAGGACTATAAAGACTTTAGAAATAGTCTAAAGGCTCTGAGCCCTTAAGATCCCAAGAGAATGCCACATGGTGATTTACTAGGAGCCTAAGATTTCAAATCAATAGAAGACTCAAGCAATTGGATAATAGTCTTGTGGCCCTGAGGTCCTAATTGGCCACCATGTGGAAACTTATTTGGAGCTTAGTACCATAGAGGCTAAACTCATTTAAGTAGTTATGTCAAAGGTTTAGCTCATTAATAAGATGCCATGTAGCATCATCTCATTTGTTTAGACCAAAGACCTAGCTTGACAAGGGGATTCTACATGGCACCTAGATGATGTCAAATTTCCTTTGATCTTAATTTCGATAAGCATCTACTTGCCACTAATATGTAAACTCTGAACCTATATAGGAATAAGGACATGTAATGTGAAACTTAATGAACTTAAAATTTTGATCAGTTAAATGATGAATTTTTATTTTCTAGGTGGGATTCATAATGACTTTGTTCCATTTTAGAAGCATTGGTCTGAATTAATGGTGGATATGTATGTGTTTTATGTGTATACAAAGGCTTGTGTTTGAATTGAAATATGATTAATGTGAATGTCTAAATATCAAAATCTTTAGTTTGTTTCTTAGATTTGATCTAAATTATTTGTGGCTCATTTATTCATGATTCAATCATTTAAATGCTTTTGCCTTGTCATCTATTCAAAATATGTATGCTTGACCATTTCATTTAATATTGTAGGCTTCATATTTTAATCTAGGTCATTAATTGGGATGCATTTTTTCATCAAAGAATCAAAACCCTCAACCAAAGCATAAGGTAGAAAAGATAAACCTAGATGAAATATTATTTGTAAATCATGAACCTCAAGGAAAAGGGGGTGAGTCAAGGTTTATTTTTAGTGATAAAGTAGATACATAAGACTACTCCAAATCAATGAGAAAGTGACGGATGAGAAAAATTATGGATAGAATGGTAGATATAAAAATAATTAGTTGTTGATCAAAATATATTGGCATGGCCTCTAAATAAAAATCATGATCATGCCTTCATATCTTATGTAGGCATGGTTGAGTTGGCATGTCTATTATAATCTCAACTGCCATCTCGAATCATACTAATGATTACTTGTAACCACCCCATTAGTGAGAAATTAAAATTTTATAAGGAGATCCATGGACTTGGAGGTCTATATAATATTAACTCTTACATTTTAAGAAGGGTTAGTTCCCTTAGATTAAAATGGATTAATGGACTAGACTATTTGGTTCTTTATAGTTAGCTAGCTAGACATTTTCATGCTTTTCTAGAGTAGTCATTTTCTTTTTTCTATCCAAGTGAAGCTTGTAGTTGAATGAATATTGTAAATATCACCACTATTAATCACACTTGATATTCAAATTATTGTATATTTAAATCTCTATTTCTTATACATTATTTATGGTGGTTATGTTCCAATTTATTCATATTAACTTCTCTTTATACTCTCACACCATCCTTTAGCTAGACTTGTGTTAGGTATAACTCAGTTTGTAGACACTATTAAATTTCACATGATGGTTTTATATGTCAAACTAACCCCTAGACCACCTTGAAACACCCTAGGGACTATTTCACAACCTTTCTACTGTAAACTTTAATCAAGTTAGCTAACTATTTTAAACTAACTAACCCACCTTAACCAAACTTGATCTTACCCTTGACTACTGATGATCACCCTAACCATCAATGATTAGGCTTGATTGCCAATGGTCAGGTTCTAACCACCTAAACAATCAACTCCAGCTTGATTTCTTATATTTAGCTTGTCTAATTTGTGTGCGAGTCAATGCATGCAAAAGATAAATTTAAGCACCTTGTTGACCTATTGTTTCACCTTTCCTTCCTTCCTATAAAAAGAGAGGAGGAGGAGGTGAAATGGATCATCATTTTCATCTAGAGTTAGAGCTTCTTGCATTAGAGCTTCTTTTGTAGGTCTTCTCCTAGCAAACCAGTGAACTATCAAGAGAGATAAAGATCCGAAGTGCTACCATCCATCAGCCAATATACAAGTATCATTACTCTACTAAATTTGCTCCAAACTCCATCAATGATTTCTCAACCACACACCTTGACCCTTCTTCAAACTAGCAACCAACAAGCTAAGTATCTATTTTGGTAATTACTTTACTTTGTTTATATTTTGCAACCAACCTACCTTGAACCCACTTTCTAGAATTCCATTATGTAACATTATCAAACCAATTTATTGAACCAAACCAAAATCATAGTAACCATTTATGGTCACCTTGACTATTGATGGTCTGTCCATAACCATTGATAGTTCCCAACCACCAAAAGTCACTATGTGATAAATAGATAACAATATATTTTCACCCACTAGACCTCAACCAAATCTAACTTTCTTTCCCCCTACCTAATCACATAACCTCACCTTATTTTCTAGACCACACTTGATTCATTTAGCATTAATATCAATCTATTTATTGATATAAATATTCAAATTCATATCTTCATTCATCAAGCACTTCTTGTATTTCATTTCAATATCTTTTATGATATACTCAAGTACTAAGTACTTTATCTTTTGCTTTCTAAACTTAAGTTTTTTAATGTGTGGATTGATAACCTCCAAGGAAGTTCATGCTTCTTGTATATATGTTTCTAGGCAATCCACCCTATTATCTAACTAATCAACCATTTCTTTAGTGTTTTCTTATCTACAAGTCATTCCTCCCAAGTCAAAGAGGAGTATCTACAACCGTCTATACCAATGTATGCACAACATATCAAGTTTTTCTACCATCCCCTTCTTGATTTTATTTTTCCTTTCTTCCAAATAATATAAGATAATTTTATTTAAAACATTCTAGGGTGCCTAATAAGACCCTTGAGTCTTTTCTTGGGTTCATAGTTTAATCTAGATGCTTCTTCTTGGTTTTTGCTGACACAATGAAATCAAAATCCTATTTTGGGCCTAAAATTGACTACATCTATTATTTTATGGTTTATTTTAGCTCATATAGCTTAATTAATCAAGTGAATTAATCATAGTTTCACTCTTATCACACACACAAAACCAAACCACTTACACTTAATCAATCATAAAAACATTGACATAAGGCCCGACTAGGATTTCTTCACCTAACGATCACCTTTCCTGGATATCCTACTTGGATTTCATCACCAAGGGGATAACCAACCTAGTTCACTAGATGAGTATAATCTCTATAAATCAGTATCTCTTAGCTAAGCACCCAACACCCTTATCTCTATGGTGTGTGAAATGAGGGGGTAGGCCCCAATATCAAGCCACGTACTGATTTCAAACATAGATCCCTTTGAGAGCCTAAAGACAACCTAAAACCAACCATAAACTTATTTTCTAGTTTCTACTCTATAATCCAAATTGAGTCACACAA
Organism: Torreya grandis; assembly: GCA_037957365.1. NCBI lineage: Eukaryota > Viridiplantae > Streptophyta > Pinopsida > Cupressales > Taxaceae > Torreya > Torreya grandis. The sequence goes on along the minus strand of JARHVA010002642.1, from coordinate 219,975 downwards.
TTCTTAAAGCTTAAGGCATAAGCCACAAGAGAGACTAAAAATAACCTTAGGATTTAACGTGATTTAGTGTGTGTTTCATTTCCTTGAATTTTTCTTGTCTTCTATTTATTTTATTTGTGAGATCACTTGTATCTTCCTTTTTTCTTTATCTACATGGTTTTAACTAAACAACAACTAAGAAACTGAGTAAACCAAGATCCACCTCCTAATCATCTATCTTTCTCTTCTCCTTCATCCATGGAGTACATCTCAAATGCAGAGAGCTCTCCCCATCCTTCCAGAAGTCCTACCATCCCTCGAATGTTTTCCCAAGGTGATGTGGATTTTTCCACCTTTCTAGATAAAAACCCTATAGTCATCCAACATTACCTTAAAAATATATCTCACCATACCCTTGCTTGAATTCTATCTATTGACCTTCCCTATGGCATGTCATCCTACCTTCTAGGTGACACTTCTATTTTGACCATATCTAGCCAACCTTTATTTACCTAGGCATCATCATCTACCAATAAACCTACTTATACCACCATCCAAAACCAACACACTTAATCAAGTAATACCCAAACACCTTCTTCCCTAACTAACAACCCTCCTAGTATAAGAGCAACCAAGCCTTTGGGCACCAATACTTCCCTTACCATAGGAGTACCCTCTGCTAGTATCACCACCATTCCCCTCATTCCCAATCCATCTACCTCCACTCCATTCTAAAGCTTGGTGGTTCCCATACTTTATACCCTTCCACCCATCAATACCAAGGTTACCACTTACCCTCTATCTACTAACCTAGCCATACCTCCTACCCAACCTACATTAATCTCTTAACAACTTCCCATTACACAAAACCCAAGCTATATCCCTAATACACAAGGGTATGTACCTCTAACTTACACCCAACCACCTATCTCTATGTATTCATATATGGAGTCATCCTAACACCCATGTCTACATACCAATATGTGGCAATAAACCAACCTAGCCCAAACCAATATGTGGTAGCTTCTCAACCCCCCACTAGCTATCTATATGTTACACCTACCCAAACCCAACATACTCTACCCTATAACTACAGAGGTGCACAACCACAAACTGATCTTGTCAAAATGTTAATGGATAAAATGACTACTTTGGAGTCATCTATATATGGTTCCCATAACCTTCTATATTATGACCAAATCTGTAATGAACCAATTTATCCATCCATCCCTATTCGACCTTATCCTCCTCAATGGAAACATCAAATTTTTTTGAAGTTTCAAAGTAAAGAGGACCCTCAACAACATCTAAGAGTATTTAGGCATTCATTCTACATGATTGCCTATGATGATGTTCTCCTTCTTCATACCTTCCCCATGTATCTATCATGTCTGACACTAGATTGGTATAGTTCTATTATGAATCACTCCCTCTTTTATTTTGCCCAATTGTCTCAAATTTTCTTAGATCACTTTTTCATAAACATCTCTAAGAAATTCTCCATCACTGATCTTTAATTCATTCAAAAATTTGATGACAAATCCATTGTTAACTTTGTAGCCCATTGGAGAAGCTTGATAAATCAACTCTCTTTCTCTTTTCCTCAACCTTAGTAGGTGCAATACCTTCAATACCATCATCCAAAACCTCATCAACAAGAGGGAACTTATGTTGGATAACCCCAATGCACCCCCAAACCAATCACTTAACATTTTCAGATATATATTTCCCAACCATGCCCCTTTCATGAATAATGAAAACAATCAAGAGAAATCCTCTCACAACCATGATGTCCATACTATTAATACATTCCTTAGTCAACTCACTAATGAGGAAGACATTGATGAAACCACCTTTTCTACCCATCCACTTATTGAGGTAGTGGAGTCACCCTCCATTCCTCTAGAAAATGAAACTTAGGAAACAACCCCTACAATTCCTCCACTCATCAAGGTATTTGAGCCTCCAACCTCTCCTTTGGGAGACACATCAAAATAGGTAGCCATTACTGGCATGTCCTTCTCTTCCATCATATATAAATTCACTCTTCCTTTGGAACTCATTCCTAAATAATGGTTCACTCTACCTACCTCTCCCATAGGAGACCCACCTTCCCAAACCTTGGAGCCTTTGATTAAGGAAAAGGATGAGGTAACCAATTTTATCTCTCCACCCATGGGTTTGACCATTGATCTCAATATCATATGGATCAAACCCATCTATAGACCTTTCTCTATCTTGGCTCAAAACTTGGACTACCTAGCCCAACTTCATGTAGATCATGCCACATTTTGGCATCATCTCAGGCTTCCTTACCAAACCAAGAGAGAACCTCCAACCACATCAATATCATTCCAACCTTATGTTCCCACTATCAAACCTAATTTCACCATAATGGAGCCATTAAAAACCTCCACTGACTAAACCATACTAGAACTGTCTAAACCAACTTCACCCAAAATAACCAACCCACCTTCTACCATTACAAATAGGCCTATCAAAATCTTTAGCATACTCCCTACTCAAGACCTTTCTCATCCCTCATTGAAATTGGAATCAACTTCACTAGACCTATCAAATAAACCTTAAACCAAGCTAATAAATAAGGTTAAACCACCTAGAATCCCAAAAACCAAAACTTTTCCCCCCTCTCCACTTTGCCTTCTATTTTGGGACCACATCCCTCTACCCTAATTGAGAATCCAACCATCCTAATCAAAAACCAACCACCACTTTTGATTACACCATCACTCCTACTAATACCCACACCTATTTTCACTAAACCACCCATAACTAAACCTCTAATCTTCTAATCATCTATAAACAAATTGCTTACTTCTCAACTTTCTACCTCAAAACTATCTAACCCTAAGCTATTAAACTCTCTACCAAAACTAAAATCATCCACTAGGAATGATCCTCTACCTAAAACCTCTACCACCAAGCCTACTTCTAGAAACTTTTACAACCCAACTACCAAAACCAAGACCTCCATGTTTTTGCCACCATTGTCTGAGTCTTACTCAATCATCCTATATAGGTTATTATAAGCATCATTTTTAACCTTACCACCTATCAAACTATTTGACACACACATTCCTAAACCATCTTGGTATAATGACAAATTAGTATGTTCATATCATAGAATGCCTAGGTATGATACTAAAAATTTTTAAGGCTCTCCAAGTAATAGCCCATTAATTATATCATGAAGATGACTTATTGTCTAATGAACATCCTATAATCCCACCACTAATCTAAGAACCAAGAATCATTAACTCGCATTTACCTACTCCTCCACTCTCACCTTAGACTAAAGAAGAATTAAAGAAATCCTCTAGCTTGAATCCTCCCCCAATCCATACCATCCATATGGCCACACAATCACAAGCTCAACTAAAGGACAAGGTAAAATCCAAGGTATCTATTACATGGACATATCCCTCTTTTACCATCCAATCACCTAGCCAATACCAAGCACCTACACCTTCAACCAAGCCCAAGGTGTCCATCTTGGGTCCCTCTTAATCCAACCCTTTTGAATTGATCTGAAGAGTGGTTCTAAAATAGCTTCACTAAACACCAATAAAAATGAGTTTATATGAACTAATCACTACCTCACCCTATCATCATCAGGAAATGATAGAGGCCTTGAAATCCATAGAGATCCAAGTAGAAGACCTATAACCTCTAGCAGCCTTCATTAGATCTATTCAATTTTCCAACCATGTTACCTTCAAGGATTTATAAATACCCTCCATCTATTTAGATGACCCAAATCCTCCTCTCTTCATTACCTCGTACATCAACCAAACCCACATCAAAAAAGGGTTATGATTGATGGGGGAGTTAGTATCAACATTATCTCCTCCCACACCTACAACCAACTCAAATTACCTGAGAACATCATGCCAAAAACCTCAATAGTTCTCTGATCATTTAATGATACCATGGCCATAACTCTAGGAATTATTATCCTTCACATTCATCTAGGACCCCGCACACTTCCTAAGCTCTTTTATGTAGTAGAAGGTGATTTATAGTATAACATTTTATTTAGATGCCCTTAGATCCATTCCATGGGTTATGTACCATCTACTTTGCACTAATGCATCAAATTTGAACATGAAGGTCAAGTTGTTACTATACAAGCTGACCTAAGTCCTTTTACATCATGCAACTTGATGTACCGACCCAATGACATTCTCTTTCCCCCATCCAATAAATATTCACTAGTAAAATATGAATCCCAATCCTCCTCTACCAATGAATCCTCCACCACTTCATCTATTCCTTCCACTCAAATACCCACAACATACCCTTTAGAATCAACCTTCCAATATTTTCATTGGGGGAGTATCACCTTTTGACACTAGACACTTTTCCTACTCCTCAAGAGTATGGGAATCTTGACCAACAACCCCGTTATAACCCAAATATTGGAACCATTATTCCTTTTAGGTCCTCATATTATCAAACTAATTTCATATATGGGGGACTTGATAATCCCCTTGACACTTTTGCCACCTCTTTTTCACCTTGACCATTCACCTCCACTCTCTCTTACCTAGATAAAACAAAGTTTTCCAAGACATATATTTATAGGTGTGCTTAGAATGGATTTGGCCTAGGTCGGTATGAACATAGGCCACATGATTTTATTCAAATCAAGACTTTAAAACCTCATGAAAAGCATGGCCTTGATTTTATACCACCTAAAAATCAAACCAACTGGCCTCTCATCACCATTGCTGAGTAAAATATCCCATCCTCACCTTTCACTCCACCATTATTGACTGAGGATACTGACATCATCCCCCCTAAATTTTTTTTCCATCAACATAATCAACCTCAAACCCTTGATTTATCAAAATTATGGGGTGATCGTAACCATTCCTATGATCCACCCTAAGATGATAGGAGATGACTCTCCTACCATTAATACTATTTGGTGTCAAGATGATGATTACATTATCACTTATCTTAGACTAAAAGATTCCTCTATCCACAAATATCTTCATCCTAAGACTTCAACCATGTTAAATAAATCTACCATGGATATCAACCTGGGCACTCTAGATAACCCATGCATTGTCAAAATTGGCTAATTGCTAAATTCTAAGGAACTTCAAGACTTTCCTTCCTTCTTGCATGACCACATTATAGCATTTATTTGGTCTTATAGTGAAATTCCAAGAATTGATCCCTCCATAGCTTCTCACAACATAGTTACCAACCATGATGTCAATCCCATTTGGCAAAAACTTTAATTAATGCACCCTCATATAGCCCTGCTCATCAAAAAAGCTTCAAAATCTCATATTCATCAATTTCATTCAACACATTGACTATCCCCAATGGGTCTCTAATATTGTACCTATCACCAAAGCCATAGGGGACTACACATTTGTGTGTACTTTCATGACCATGACCTTGCTTACCTAAAGGATGACTTTCATTTTCCCAACATTAACCAACTTGTTGATCTTACAGTTGGCCATGAGATGTTAGATCTTATGGATGGATTTTTGGGTTATAATCAGATCCCAATTACCCCTGAAGATTAACATAAACCCACCTTCATCACCTAATGGGGGAATTTATACTATCAGGTTATGCCTTTCAGACTAAAGAACACTGGTGTAACCTACTAGTATGCCATGACCTACATCTTCCATGACCTTATTCATAAAATCATCAAAGACTATGTCGATGAACTTCTTGAGAAATCCAAATGTCATAAAGATCATTTGGCCATTCTTAAGATTATCTTTGAGTGACTCATCCATTACCATGTCTACCTTAACCCCAAAAAGTGTAGTTTTAGGGTCTTATCAGGAAAACTCCTTGGATTTATCATCTCCCTTTAGGGAATCAAAGTCAATCCAACAAAAATCAAAGCAATCATTGGCATGCCTCCTCACACCCACCTCAAGCAACTCCACAAATTATAAGGGAAGCTCTAATCCATTCATCATTATATCTCTTAACTCTTAGATCAATGCTAACCCTTCTACCACTTTCTGAAGAAGGGCATGTCTTTCAAGTGAAATTATGACTATCAAAAGGCCTTTGAGTCACTTAAAAAGTACCTTCTATCTCTACCCATCCTCATTATTCCCAAGGAATATTAACCTTTTTACCTTTATATCTCCACCACTAACCACACTTTAGGGGTAATGCTAGCTCATCGAGATTAGAAACATAAAGAGAAAGACATTTACTACATTAGCCTTACACTTGTAGAGTAAGAGACTTAGTACACCCATACCAGGAAACTTTGCCTAGCCTTGGTCTTTGTGGCCATCAAACTTTACCACTACCTTCTTAACCACAAGACCTATGTCATAACCAATACTTACCCACTCAAGTATATGCACTCCAAACCATACCAAAACTAATGTATGGCTAAGTGGATCATGCTTTTGGTTGAGTTTGACTTTGAGTTTCTTTATCAAAATTCAATTAAAGGGCAAGTCATTTCCAACCAATTAACTGAAGTACCTATAATAGATAATCAACCTCCTCCTCTTGAGTTTCCAGATGAGTCCATCATAACCCTCTCTCAAGAAAACTTCACCTATCAGGTGACCATGTTCTTTGATGGATCAAAGTGTCAACATGGTGGGAGATCTAATATCATCTTTATCCCCCTTCATATTAAGCCCTTTCTTTTATCCTTTAAGCTAGATTTTGAATGTACTAATAATATGGCCTAGTATGTAGCCCTAGTGATAGGCCTCCAAACTATGTTATCTTTGGGAGTCAAAATGATCAATATTTTTGGTGACTTTTAACTTGTGTTCAATCAAAATAATATCTCTTATCAATTTAAAAATGATATTTTTCAATAGTAAAAATAATTAGCTAACTCACTCTTAGCATCATTTGAACACTACTGCATCCAAACCACTTCATGATCTATGAACAAGTTTGTTGATACAATGGCTTCCCTCACTTCTTAGATCTCATATGTGCCCTCTAAATCTAATCTATCTATTTTTATCCATTTAATTACCTAACCCTCTCATGTCAAATCATATTCTTCCACCATCTTCAATGTGGAAGAGGCCCAACCTGACCTTTGTTACCAACAGACCTTCGACAATCTCAACCTTACCATCATTCCTTCTAATCTTTATAAGAATGCTTAAAGATCATTTATCTATATCACCTAACATTATATCATAATAGGGGGAGTTCTTTATAAACATGGATTTAATGGTCTTCTCCTTTGTTGCCTACATAGCCATGAAACCTCTCATGCTATCAAGATAACACATAATGGGATCTATGGGAGACACTTTAGTGGCCTATCCATCACTAAATTCATCCTTCACCTTGGCTATTATTTTCTCACCCTTAACCAATATTGTTGTGATTATGTGAAAAGGTGTGTCAAATGTCAACAACATACCAATTTACATCATGCACCCAGCCATAGTCTTTGAGTATCTAAATATTTCTAGCCCTTCTCATAATGGGGTCTAGACCTTATTAGTGAAATTAACCCCCATTATTCACAATGAAATCAATTTACCATCAATACAATCAAATATTTTACCAAATGGGTAGATGATATTCCCCTTGTCTCAACAAAATCCAAAAATATTATCAACATTATTAACCATCACATCATCTATCATTTTGGTGTTCTTCACAAAATTATCATCGATAATGGAAAATATTTCAAAAGAAAATAATTCCCCAAGGTATTTTTGACTCATTAGATATCAAGTTATGTTTTTCATCTCCTTATCATCCATGAGCGAATGGACAAGCATAAGCCACTAACAAAAATCTCAATAACATGTTCCATAAAATGGTTAACACATCTAGTTGGGATTGGCATTTACATATCCCCTTCACCTTATGGTCCTATCATACTATCATTATATCCCCTATATGTTCTACCCCTTTCTCCCATATATTTGGATTAGAGGTTTTCTTGCCTCTTAAATTCCAAATTTCCTCTCTTTGCATCTCCTTGCAAAATCTTGTCTTTAAAATTGATTATCATCAAGAATATTTAGCCCAACTTGATCTACTTGATGAGCATCATTTAGCCACACTTACCCACCTTTGTGTCTATCAATAATGAATCAAGTAGGATTATAAAAAACACCTTAAAGTATGAGAATTCAATATTAGAGACCTCAGCCTAAAGGAAAATCAACATGTCACCAATATGGAGAAAAGCAAGCAAGGCAAGTTTGATTTCAATTATCTTGAATATTATATCATAATGCATAAGTATGGATCAAGAGATTAATAATTATCCTCTCTTGAAGGGAACCTAGAACTTGAGCCCCTTAATGCTTCACATATACATCCTTTCTTTTGTTAAAATAGGTTCAAACTTACCTTTTTGTCTAACTTAAGCTCGTCCCTTGTCTTCACCCACTTTCATCTCCTTATTTTAAGGATAACTGATTAAAAATGAATCATGTGATTATCCATCACAAACATAACCTAATATCTAATGATGGGTACTAGGGATCTACACATGGCATTATTCTCATGGTACTTTTCACCACTTTTATAAGACCAATTCCCATGGTTGTTGTCACCTAAACCTCTTTTACACTTAATCAACCTTCTTGTGATTTTAGTTTTTCTTTCATAAAAGGTGAACCTTTAAGCCTATATATGCAAGTCTATGTCAAGAAAATATCAAAAGAACAAAATCATAAGAAAATACAATCATGGGTCATTCTTAACATCTACATACTACTCCCTTGAAAGATAGTTGCCACAAACATACCAAAATTTCTCAATATAAGGTGGATTGCTCCCTTGAAGGACAACTATCAAAATCCTTAAACAAAGCACACAAAACTTAGACCACTCCTTTGAAGTATGGTTGAGTCAAGTATTTGTCAAAGCATAGTAATTTATTGGAAGCTTCTTACATCAATCAACTTCCCCAACCCCTCCCAATAAATATAAAAATAGCAAAAGACCTATTATCAAACCTCAACAAAAAGCAACATAATTTTTAAAGCCATAATCGAATCTCAAAAGTAGACTTCCTACATCGATCAGTCTACACATTATATGACATGGACTTGTTTATACTGACTCTTTGGTGCCCTATAGAAGAGGCAAGCTAATCTCCCAAGGAAGTTTTATTTTTCATCTCCCTCCCCTTTATACACTCTATAATCAAGGGATTTTGACTTTACTTGACATTATATGGTCAAGACACCTTTTTTTAACCAACTAATGAATGCTAATGTGAAGCATTCAAGGGGCTTATGTTCCTTAAGCTGATTCAACTTTGGTTTGTTTTAGTCCTAACCAAAGCAAAAGCATTGTGCCTCCTTATTCTCTCATACAAGTTTTTACATTCACTTAGGCATTTGTCTCTTGATTGTCTTCTCTTTCTCACATCTATTTTTGTTATTTAACTTAATTTATGTGCTTTACCTTAATCTAAAAACCATGAACATAATCATAACCACATCACCTAATATCATCATCACATGATAAATAAAAATATACATCATTAGTATAATCACCACCTCCATAAATAAATCAATTATCACCATCACATTCTCACAATCACATATACCATATCCACCACATGTCTAAATCTAATGAGGAAGCATATACTCATTAAATTTTAGTATAAACATAACCATATAATAATCATCATCATCCTACCATGTATCACATTCATATAACTATGATTCATAATCCATAAACATAACAATAATTACATCATAACTCTATCCACCTAAGCATAACAAGTAGCCATAACTATAGTCATATCAATATCCTAAACATGATCATCTCAAAAATGAAATTAAATTATTACATACATAAACAACATCATCATGAACATAGATTAAAGAGACATATCATCACATACCTATCTAGGTGATTCCACATCAACATCATCATGAGCATAACCGTAATCAATATAACATCATCAATAATCAACATGAACATCACAACCATGCACCACAAACCATAAACAAAGGATCACATCTATATCTCATAAATAATCATCATAATGTATACAAAAATATACATATCTCTCAAAAATATACATCTCATTACATTGGCTCATAGTCAAGTGTCAAAATCATATGGAACATGAAAAAATATCATGTCTCATAAAAAATCTATAATCCTGGGGCACCACTACCTCCTAGAGCCTGCCTCCCAAACACACCTACCAAACCTCACTATAGTTAAAACAAACCTACCTACACCTACCTCTACCCTCCCTTCTTTACTCAACCCCTTCCAATTTTCATCTAAACTACCATTTTGACTCCAAACATAAAACCAACTATTAAAAACCTAAACCTATTTCAAACCCACCCACAACCAAATTAACAACCAACAAATTCAATTAAATATTCATTTGCTAAATTTGAACCTAATATACTAATTTAAAACATTACCTGCCTCATTCCTCAATTATCATCAAAGAACCCTGGGAACTACCACCAGGCCTCATGTTCTCCATTTCCCCCTCTACATCTTGATCAGGTCAACTCAATCCACCTCACTCACTTGATCAATCACTAGAAACATTGTTGTCATTTTCTCACTCAAAACACCAAGAGCTAGTCTTTAAGGGTCACTATGCTCAAATGAGAAAATAGAACCCTTGACAATATTTTGTCTTCACCTTTTTAAGGCTGACATGTGATTATAGATGGTTAGGGTGATTACTGATGATTGACCTTGAGTGTCCACCATGACCATTGATGATCAACATTTTAGGGATTTTTCCTTCATAATCACTAATTTTCATGAAAAATCTTTCACTCAAACTAATCCAACTACCTACCAATGAATATTCATTTATCCACCAACCTTGACCATAAATGATTTTAACCTTTCCACTAGCCATATATCCTAACTATCACATATTTTTCAATGACCTTGCCTTGGTCTTTTTTACCACACTAACTAAATTTCCATGTTGTATATTTTGAACTTGCACTACATTGTGTGCATCTGACCAATTTATGTCTTTATAGGAGTACTTCCTACCTTGGATACCCATGAAAATACTAACCTTTTCTAGGAGACTTATGTTTACAAGTGTATCTCAACTATCACATATGATCATATGGCCCACTTGTCACTTGTCCTTCTAGTACCAACCTTATTTTTACTAACCATGGAAACCTAGTCATTACACAATTTTGGCTATCACACTTAGTTTCACTTTATGTGTATGTTTGTGCTTTATTACCCAACCTACCACCCATTATGTCACCAATTTACCCACCTATCAAACACACACCTGATTTTATTTCACGTCATCAATTCTCAATTTGAGGGGAAACACATCTTCCCATGCTTAGGGTAACCTAACCTTTAGCCCACAATCCATTTTTCTTTTGTAGTTTGATAATACAAGATACATAACAAAAAGGGGGAAAATGTAGACACTAGAAAACCACACATGATGGTTCTAGATGTCAAACTAACCCCTAGACCAACTCAAAACCCCTAGGGACTATTTCATAACCTTTCAGCCACAAACTTTAGTCAAGTTAGCTGACTAGTTAGATTGACTAACTAACCCACCTTGACCAAACGTGATCTTACCCTCAACCACTGATGATCACCCTAATCACTTATGGTTATGCTTGACCATTGATGATCAGGTTCCAACCATCTAAATAGTCAACTCTAGCTTTATTTTTTATATTTAGCTTGTCTAATTCATGTGATATTTAATGCATGTGAAAGATAAATTTAGGCACCATGTTAAATACCTTTTTGAGCTATTATTTCACCTCTCCTTCCTTATTATAAGAAGATATGAGGATGAGGTGAAATGTATCATCATCCACATCCAAATTTAGAGCTTATAGTAGTAGATCTTATTTTACAGGTCTTCTTCTAACAAACTAGTGAACAAACAAGAGTGAGAGAGATCTGAAGTATTACCATACATCAGCCAACAACCAAGTATCATTTCTCTACTAAAATTTATCTAAACTCCATCAATGAGTTCTCAAGCACACACCTAAACCTTTCTTTAGACTAACAAATAGCAATCTAAGAATCTATTTTAATAATTAGTTTACTTTGTTTTTGTTTCATAACCAGCCTAGCCCAAACCCACTTTCCATAATTCCATTTTGCAACCTTATCAAACCATTTTTTAAAACTAGACCAAAATCATAGTAGCCACCAATAGTCACCCTGACCATCAATGATCTATCTGTAACTTTTTATGGTCACCCAACCACTAAAAGTCACCCTAATTATTGATGGACACCCTAACCACCGATAGTCACTGTGTGATAAATAAATAGCAAACTATTTTCACCCACTAGACCTCAACTAAATCCAACTTTATTTCCCCTACCTAATCATAAAACTTCACCCTATTTTTTTACCACACCTAATTCATTTAGCATTCATATCAATCTATTTATTTTCATAATTAGTCAAATTTATCTATTCATTCATCAAGTACTTATTGTATTTTATTTGAGTATATTTTTTGATATATGTAAGTACTTTATATTTCAATTTCAGAACTTAATTGTGTAAAAGTGTGGATTGACATCCTCCAAAGAAGTTCATGATTCTTGGATCTAGCTTGCTAGGCAATACACCATATTATCTAACTAATTAACCATTTATTTAGTGTTTTCTTATCTATAGGTCATTCCTCCTAAGCTAAATAGAAGTATCTACAACCATCTAGATCAACACGCACATAACATATCAATATTTTCTACCATACCCTTCTCAAGAATATAAGTGAAATTTCTCTAAAACACAACTGAGGACTAGTTTATATAAGATTTATTCAATCAGACATTATAAATTCATCTCTACGGTAGTAGTAATTTTCCTTCCCGTTCCCCCTTTATTTTGATCTTAAGCTAAAAACACTCCTAATTCATTGCCTAGCTAGTCCCATGGCCTTTGCATGGCTAGGTGGGCATAGTTACCTAGTGAACATCCCAAAGCCCTTTCATGATTTGACTAAGAATCCAAGTTCATTTTACTCAAAGTAAACACATGGTAGGATTATGAGAATAAAATAACACATTTAGGCATTTAAGGATTCCATCATTAGAACTCACATCTAGCATGAAGATGTGGCTTGTCACTTATTCCCTTGTTATTTGGATAAAGATGCATATAAATAGTACATTGGATTTCTATATGGGTGTATAACCACATGTTTTTTTTTTTTTTCCTAAGATATTTTAGAGATCCCATTGATCCTACTACCATATGCCACTAGTTTTTTATGGCCAATAGGGAAGCTAGTGAGTCTCTAAGTGATTTTAACCATGTTACAACCATTCAAGTTATATATAGAATAATGTAGTATATTTTTTTTTAAACCAATTACTTAGCATTCATTCCATAAAAAAATACTTAATAAATTATCCAAACTATAACTTAGAACAATAGAATTTTCAAATTAAAATATGAATGCAGTATAACTTATTACAACTACAAGGAAAGTAAATACATTAGGACTCAACCACGGCTATTCCAATAATACAATAATTTCTATTCAAGTATAAAAAATATATTACAATTAAATTTCCTTCAAAAATTCAACCTTAATACTATAAATAGCTACCAATCTCTCTAGAGCTTGAGTCAAACCAACTCATGTATCTCTAATAATCTCAAGTGTAGTCTCTAAGTAAGTACTATAGTAGGGAGGGAAAGCATCATCCAATCACTTTTCCACACCAACCATAGACCATCAATACCCCACACAATCCCCTATCAATTAATGTCCCTCCTTTCATAGATCGGTATATAAAATGGTGTGAGAATCCAAAGAGACATGTTAGTACCTCGTGTGCTATAATATTTCTACTACATGACATGTATCATAAAGAAAATATGTTTTTAACATGATATCATACACCATGCAAATAAAATATATGAAATGATAATGTCTATTTAACATCACTTTGGTTAAAGTTTTTAAATATTATATGATCGAATGGATATATCAAATTCATAACACACCACTTGATAAGATGATCTACATCCAGCATTGGTGGTGTTATCTAGGCTAGTGAAGTCCATCTCACTACTTAATTAAGATCATCAATGTGGGATATATTATAGTTCATAGTATATATATAACATAAAGATTCATTCAAATTATTCATATTAGTATAAGAGAGAACATGCTGAGAAAGGAAATAATCACACTCATACATTTATCCATCAAATGCATATAGTGAATTTAAAATGTGCTTTTATAATAATATACAACAAAAATAGTCCAAATAAGATCATACCATCCAGGTATGCTTTACTCAAAGATTATATTTTTAAAAATGTCACAGATAACATACTCTTTAAATAAAAAATTGTTCTTGGTTCTATTCACAACGTAGTTATATTAGTATTCACCAAACATGAAAACAAGTATGCCCAAAATAATTACCTATCTTTGATAAGCTAAACATATGACCAAAATATTTAATTTGTAATTATATTTGCAAGTTTTCATAAATAAATAAACATATACAATCATATTACAAAACAAAATTTACCTCAAATGATCTTTAAGTGTTTCCATCAAATGGGTATATATATTTAAAGTCAACGCCCTATCATGTAGGTAAAATGTACTATATACTCTAACTGACTTTGCTCATAACATGTAATAATGAGAAACTTAAATATTAAACTTTAATATTTTCTATAATGCGGTAAGCTAAGAAATAATACGCCTAATCAACTCAATTTTTCATGTATGGTAAAACAAGATTTGGTGATCTTAAGAAGTCAAAGTTAGCTTCTTTGTTTTTCTACATTTTTACTACATGTTGACAATATTAATTTACTCAACTTACAACCCAGTAATTTATTTATTAAATTAAAGACTTATGATTACAAATAATATGCAATCTTTAATCTAAAATACTAAACAAGGGTATGCGCCATTTTATAAATATTATATTGCTTGTTTATATTACAGTCAAGGGTTTGGTTCATAAATCAAGATGTCGTCTACATATATAAAGAACTGTACAAAATGGAGTCTAGTTATAACCATTATCCTTTATATAAATTACAACCATAATTAAAAATGCTAGTCATATATATATAACAATATATAATACATTTGCTTGCATATATGCATAAACTCAATTCTCAATATAAATCGTAGTCCCTTACTATATAAATTAGTTTATATATATATATATATATATATATATATATATATATATAAACTCCTGATATATGACATATGTAAAATAAAATACATTGTCCATATATAAATATATGTAGGATGTTTTTAAAGAATAGGATGCTTCCTTATATATATATATATATATATATATATATATATATATATATATCATAAACCTTTTGTATATGGATGTTACCATAATATATAATCAGTTTGCTAAAATTAAAATATTGATTTCTCATCTAAAAGATAGAATTTATTTCTTAAAGAATTGTCTTAAAAAATACAAGTATGCTTTCCATATTAAAATTCTATATCTAATTTTGTAATAGTATATAACTCAATAAATAAGATAAGCTAAATTCTCTTGTACCTCTAAGCACAGACCATGCACAAGTCGAATACAAGATGCAATCTAAATGTATATGTCTCTTATATATATTCAAAAATGGCATAGACAATATACATATTAAATTAGGACATTTCTAATGCATATATAAAATGACACTAAAAAATATATCTAATTTTGATGTTGGCTATTAATACATTTGTAGATATAAATTGGATAAGATGCAGTCAATGATTATGATCCAATAGATCATATGCTAATTAATTTATGTATTGGGCTAGTTTAAGTTTATTTTATCTAATACATATAAATATACATAGTCATATCTAGGTTTTTGAGGTTTCAAACAATTCTAATAAGTATATTTTAAGTCTGATTTACAGATAGGTACCCAATGATAAGTCTGAGATTTAATACATAACCCATACATATAATCCTCAGCTTGTTTTAATAAAAGTTAGAATTTTTTTTCCCAACTAAAGCATAATACCTATGGAATTATGACTCAATCTATGAATTCTCTTGATAAATAAATAAAAAATATGCTACTATATAAATGTAAATAAGACATAGTCATTATATGTTTAATAGTTCGCTAGGTTGATGGGAAGAATTCTGGTTTATATAAAATCATTACTCACTTTCTAAAATTTCAACTAAGATTTATAAAACCCAAACCATTAATTAAATATCTTCTCCATATAATATTTCACATAGGAATACAAATTGTAGAACCAACCTTGTAAGATAATTCCCTGAATGAAGAATGCACCTGGATGAAGAATATGCCTCTCTTCTTGCTTTCTCCCACTCTCTCCAATTCACCTCTTGATTATATCTCCATCTCTCCTCTTATTGTATTTTTATTAATTCCATAAGACTCAATTTATAAACCCACTCTACCTCTTATTCTCTCTTGGTCCTTCTCTTGCATGTTGTTTTCTCATTGTTTCCTCCCATGCATGGCATTTTACTCTCCTTTTAATATTACTAACTTTAGTTATCTCATTCTCCAATTTTAGTCTACCTTTAATTTAAATTTATTAATTAATATTAAAACATATAATTTTTTTAATATATATCATTACACCATATTTCTCAAGTTATCTTAACATAAGGCTATGTTGATCAATAAAATAATGATAATGAATTTCTAACTCTTAATATAATTTCATGCATGTTTTATAAAGACTATTTTAGATTGTCATAACTCAAGGTTAGTATTTTTAGGATAGTAAAAATACTTGAAAACAATAAAAAAAGGTAATTTTTTATTTATATAATAGATATATATAAGTCTATAATTGCTTCTAATAAATAGATAATTGTATCTTCAATAACTAGTATATATATAGATTATATATATACATATGCCTTACTTATATTGATATCTTAAATATCAATAGTTAGTGAGCTAAATGTTTAAAGACATTTTTAAATATATTTTACTAGTTTAGACATATAATAGCAATTAAATATCTATTTTTCTTATTTATTCTCAAAAATCTAGACAATTATAAGTAAATAAATCTTATGCATATCAAGAACTAAATCTACATATAAAATACGATCACAAACAAGATTTACATAACTACGTACTGAAATTCAAAACATATTATACATATAACATTTTAAATCTACTGTATGTGTAGGGCCTTAGCAATTCCTTTGGCATCCCCCAATCGTCCCATTTACACCATCTTCTCTAATGATGCTCTCCCTCATCATGCACTGAGGGTAGGATCAATCTTGCTTTCACCTCACAATAGTTAGATAGTTAGTCTAAGTCATCATATATATAAACTACTAATGTAAAACTATCAAATATACATCCACAATCTTCATAATAAGAAAATAAAATTGTCACATCATGTAAGCTAAGTAACATATCATTGTCCCATAATCAGTATATGTCATAAAGCTCAAATCAAAGAAATAATAATTAGATAATAACCATATTATTCCATGGATTCAAAGGTTATAAATCATAGGCTGAAATTGGGATGTAACATCATTCCCCCCTCAAATTGGTCATCATCTAGATGACACTTATTCAAATAATAGTTTTGAATATCAAAAGAGTTTAACAGAATTAAAAATATAATATCAAGTATCAAATCATGAAAATAAATACAAAAATAGCCTATAAAACTCATCATAGTCTTTGCAAGTAGCACTATCCTTAGAGTATTAGTCCCACGAGACTTACACTATGACATCTTTCTATTATGCAAACAAATTTTGTGAGTGTTAATTGCTCTGATTAGTTCTACCATGACCACCCTGGGATCCAGAACTTGTAAAGAATTCTAATATAAAACATGTGAAGGATAAACTATATAATTTTTAAGATAAGATACATGAAAAACATTATGTAATAAAGCTAGTGCTAGTGGAAATTCAAGCCTATATAATACAATATTGACCACTTATAACACTTTAAAGGGTCCCACATTACAGACATCAAAAATATACACACCATAATTTTGAATGTCAAAATACCCCTGGACCACCTTTAGACCCCCTTTAGACTAGTTTCACCTTTCAACAGACAATCGAGCCTAACCCAAGTTAGGATTGACTACTTGGCTAACCAAGCTTTTTACCCATCTTTACCCTTCACCCTCAACCACTAACAGTCAGGATGACCACCAATGTTCAAGGTGTACCTCCTTAACCAACAACATGCAAACCACTTTGCCTTTCTTTTATAAATATAACTTATCTTGATCAATATACAAGCCATTACATGCATGAATTATAATTAGATATCCCAATTGAACCTTCACTAGAACCTCTTGCCTATTCTTATAAAAAGAGAGGAGTAGGGAGGTGAAAAAAATCTATAATTGTTACCAAGATCTTGTGTATCTAGATTTTTTTTTTTTTTAGGTCAATCATCATCAGTGATCCAACCATCATGTCAAAGAGTAGACTTGTTATTGCCACTCCACTAAAGTGTTGAGTATCATTACTATGTCATAAACATACCAAAATCCACCAACAAGCCAACCACCTCAAACACCCACCTGATCAGCCTTCTGAAAGATAAGTACTTATTTTCTAATATTCATTTACTTTATTAACATTTAGTAGTCAGTCTAACACCAACCCATCTCTTGAAACCCAAATGTTTGATTATATCAATTAGTTATTTACTAACCTCCAACACATAGTAACTATTGATGGTCACCTTGACCACTGATGATCTGTCCAACCATCAATAGTCATCTTGACCACCAACAATCACCTCAACCATCATCAATCACCTTGACCATCAATGATCACTATCAAACTAAATTCTAGCAAGCTATTTTCACCCTCTTATCCCCAACCAAACCTAATTTTTTGTGTCCATGCCTATTCACAGACCCCTACCTAATTTTTTAAACCACACTTGACCTATTAGCACTATTATTAACTTGGTTATTTCTATGTTAGTCATATTTAGTCTATTTCTTTATCAAGCATCTCTTGTATTTAATTTTATTACCTTTTCATTATTGATGCAAGTACCTTATCATTCTCTTTATAAACTTAATTGTTTAAATCATGTGGATTGACAGCCCCCAAGGAAGCTCTTGCTTCTAGGATCTAATTAGCACTAGGAAATTCACCAAGCTATCTATATAACCAACCATTTGTTCTAGCGTTGTCTTATTTTCAGGTCATCCTCCTAATCCAAAGAGGATTTCTTCAAAATCATTTGATTCAATGTGCACAAAATCAAATAGGTTTTTCAATCACACCTGTATTTAGTTTCTCCTTCTTCCTTTTCCAAAATATAAGATGAAATTCATTGAAACATTTTGGCACACCTAGTGGGGCATTGAGACTCTACTTAGTATTCTCTTATTTACATTCTATATGTTTTTATCTCTATTTTATGCTCATAAATGACATCAAAGTTTATTTTGGGCTTAAAATTGACTACATACATTGGTTGTTTGGAAGTTTAGCTCACATATTTCAAATTAAATCAAAGTAATTTGATCATAGCACCAATTTTATTGCACACATTAAACCAAACCACCTTCATTAATCAAAAATCAAACAAACTTGAGACAAGCCTCAAATATAATTTCATCACCTAGTGGTCACCTTACCCTTTCCTGACAATCCTACTTGGAGGTCATTACTAATGGGAGAACTAACTCAGCTCTTTGGTTTAGTAAAAACTCTAGAAATTAGCATATACTAGCTAAGAACCTAACACCCTTATTATTATGGAATTTGAAGTGAAGGGTAGGCCCCAATACCAATCCATGTATTGATTCATAATATAGATTCTTTTTGAGATCCTAAACACAACCTAAAACCAGCCATAGACTTCCTTTCTAATACCCATTCTACAAGCCAATTTCAATCACATAATTTCTTAAAAGCTTAAGGCATAAGCCAAAAAAGAGACTAAAAGGAACTTTAGGACTTAAAATATTTTTTAGAGTGTGATTGATTTTATTAATCATTTCTTATCTTCTCTCTATTTGAGTGGTGATATTGTTTTTGCATTCTGTCTCCCTTACCTTGGATGCTTCTAACCTATCAATAATGAAATAACTTATCAGAATAGAACCCATCACCAAACCAACCAACCTCTTCTACCCCCTCATCCATGAACTACATATTTGAACCAATAAACTCTCCTCACCCTTCAATAAGTCCTTTTTTACCTTAGGAATTTCTCCAAAGAGATGTAAACTTTTCCACCTTAGATAACAATCATGTGGCCCTTCAACATTACCTTAACACTATGCCTCATCATACCCCTACTTCAGTTCCACCTATGGATCCACCTTATGGCATGCCATCCCACCTTATGGGAAGCACTTATATAACCATGGTCACTACCCAACCATTGACTACCCAAGCTTCCTCATCCACCAATAATCTCTTTGACACTACTATGGAAAACTAGCCTACCCAACCTACAAATACCCTTATACCTTCCACCCCCACCAATAACTCCTCTACCTTAGGAGAAACCCAACCACTAGCCACCTATACTCCCCTCACCATGGGAGTACCTACCACTAACATTGCCAACCTTCCATCAGCTACCAAAAATCTGCTAACTACTATCCCACTTCAAAATCTTGTGCTACCTATACCTTCTACCCTACCACCAATCACCTCAAAATTAACTACACTTCCTTTAATCACCAACCTAACCTTCTCTCCTACCCAAAAAGTTCCCATTACACCAAACTTGGGTTATATCCCTAATCCACAAGGGCATATACCTCTACCTACTACCCAACCACCTACATCTACCTACCCCTACATAGTATCCACCCAACCACTGGTGTCCATATACCAATATGTGGCAGCTCTTCAACCCCCTACCAGTTATTAGTATGTCACCTAACTACCATTAGAATATTCACCTTACAACCTTTCAAGGACACAAACCCAAGTAGACCTAATGAAAATGCTCATGAATAAAATGACCACCTTAGAGTCATCCATCTCTGGTGTTCACAACATCCTATCATATGACCTGATCTGTAACAAGCTCATCCACCCATTTGTGCCTATCATATCATATCCTCCTCAATGGGTATTTCCAAAGTTCTTTAAATTTAAAAGTGAGGAAGATCTCCAAAAACATCTCAAGGAATCCATGCATGCATGTTATTTTATTGCCTATGATGATGGCCTCCTCCTTTATACCTTCCCCATGTCCCTATCCAGCCAACATTAGACTGGTATAGTGCCATAACTAAACACACTTTATTCTCCTTCACCTAGATAGCCCAAACCTTCTTGGATCACTTTTTGATAAATATATCAAAGAAGGTTTCCATCACTAACCTCTACTCTATCTGATAGTTTTATGATGAATCTATTGTGGATTTTGAAGCTTGTTAGAGGAGCCTAATCAATTAGCTTTCCTTCTCCTTACCCCAACTCAAAATGATAAAACTTTTTGCTCAACCAAGTGTTAAGTAAATATCTTCTACACTACATGTCCAGAGATTTAGAACTTTTGATGAAGCTTTCACCATGGTGCATAAGATACAAAACAAAGCCATCAATGAAGGAAATCTAAAACTAAAAAACAAGAGCTCTACCTACAAAACCAATGAGGTTTCTTCCTCTAAATCGAGAAACCAAACCAACATCAAGGACAAAATCAAGGGAACTATGAATGTGTTTGTCTTTAAATCTACTTCTCTACCATCTATCAACCAACCAAATTCCTCTAGATCCTTAAATCAAAACATGAGAAAATAAAATTGAAACATCCCGAAGCAATTTACTCCACTTAGATAATGTTATGCTTCAATACTAGAGAATTTATTAAAGGCCAACATCATACAAATTCCTCCTATCAAACCACCTCAACAATTTTATTCTTCTCATCTTGAACCTATTTGGTATAACAAGAATGATATATGCACTTTCCATCGAGTATTTGGGCATAACATTAGTAGGTGTAATACCTTCAAGAGCATTGTCTAATCTTTCATTGACAAGGGGGAGATTGTGTTAGATAACCCCAATGCACCTCAAAACCAAGCCCTTAACATCTTTAGGCAACCTTTACCTAATCATGCACCTACCAAAAGTGATAGCAACAAGGTTGAGTGTTCTCATGATGCCCATATTATCAATATGGTTCTTAACATGCTCATTGCTAAAGAACTTACTGCCCAATATATTTGTTCTTCACCCTTTCCACCTACTGAGCTAGTGGATTTACCTTCTCTTCCTTTAGAGACCCAAACTAAGGAATCACCCCTTTTTCCTCCTTCACTTATTGAGGTCATGGAGCCATCAACCCCTCATTCTACTGGCATACTAAAACAAGCACCCATTTTACCTTCTCCCTCAATCATTAAGGAATTTACTAGGGATCATTCTTGAAGAAGAAGACACCATGTCTGCACCTATAATAGAGGAGTCACCCATCCAAACCTTTCATCCTTTAATTGAGGAAGAGGAAAAGGTCACCATTACCCTTTCTCAACCTATGGGCTTATCTTTCAATTCCACTATCTAGGGAATAAAACCATCCTGCATACCCTTCTCTATGTTAGTACAAAAATTAGAATTTGTCTCCAACCCTGACATAGATTGAGCCACCTTTTAGTAGAAATTAGGGCTACCATATATCACCAAATAAGAACCTCCAACCACACTTTTAGTAAACCAAATCACCACTCCTATTATCTAAACCCCTATCTTGCTAACCAAACTAATAAAAACCTCTACCAACCCAATAATTCCTCAACCATATAAGGCACCTAAAACACAAACAACCAAATCATCTTCTCCAACCAAACCAATCAAAAACCTTGGCACCTTCCCTACATAGAGCCTTAATCACCCATTTGTGAAAGTGGAACTTACCTCACCAAACCCAACAACCAACCACAAAACTAAATCAACCAAGGAAGTAAAGCTAGCAAAAGGCCAAAGGGATAAACTCCTACCTCCCTCAACCTTGCCATCTATCTTGGGGATTCATCCCTCCACTATGATTAGAAAGCTAGTTGTCCCAACCGAAACCCAACTACCACTGTTGGCTACACTATCAAATTTTCTTTTGGACACACCTATCTTCACCAAGCCACCAAAAACTAAGCTACCTACCTTAAAACCTCTTACCTCTAACTTATCAACCTCCACCTTACAAAAACTAAAACCATCAACTAAGAACACCACCTTACCCAAACCTTCTACCATAAAGCCCACTTCCAAAAAGACTTCCATCTCACTAACCAAGACCAAAACCTCTAAAACCTCTTCACCTTTAGTTGAGCCTTACTCAATCATCTTCCAAAGGTTATTACAATCCTCTTTCTTAACCTTACCTCCCATCAAACCATTCAACCCTCTTAGTCTGAATCCCATCTAGTATAATTATTTCCACATGTGATCCTATCATAAGACACTAGTACATGATAGATAATTACAAATATTTCCAAACTATTATCCATTGACTCTATGATGAGGATGATCTATTACTATAAAAACCTCTCATGAGCTCAATACCAATCCAACAACCAAAAACCACTATCCAAAACCTACATATTCCCCCACTCTCACCTCAGAGTGACAAGGAACCAAACAACTCTCCTACCCCAATTCCTCTTTCTATCCATATTATCCATGTGGTCACATAATCACATGCTCAACAAAAGGATAAGGGGAAAGCCAAAGTGTCCATCCCATGGACATACCCATATTCCACCTCCCAACCAAACCAAAATAAAACACCTTCACATTCAACCAAACCCAAGATATCCATCTTGGGTACCTCCCAATCCAACCCCTCCAAATCCATCAGGAGAGTGGTGCTCAAACAACTCCACCAAGCCCCAATGAAAATGAGCTTATATGAGTTGATTAGTACTTCACCTCATCATCACCAAGCAATGATCATTGCATTGAAATTGGTAGAGGTCCAACCTAAAGACCCTCAACCTATAGCAAACTTTGTTGATGTTATCTAAATTTCTAACCTTATCACCTTCAAGGATTTATAAATACCATATATTCATCCTAATGACCTAGATCCCCCTCTCTTTATTACTACTCATTAACCAAACCTACATCAAATGGGTCATGATTAATGGGATAAATAGTATTAATATCATCTCCTCCAATGCCTATCACTAACTCAACCTACCAAATAATGTCATGTCTAAAACTTTGGCCATCCTTCAATGACACCATGATGACTACCATAGGAACTATTGTCCTTCATATTCATATAGGACCTTGCACACTCCCCAAACTCTTTTATGTAGTGGAAGGTGAATTCCATATAATGTTTTTTTAGGTTGAACTTAGATTAACTCCATGGGTTGTATGCCTTCTACCCTTCACCATTGAATCAAATTTGAGCATAAATTTTATGTCATCACCATCTAGGCTAACCCAAGTCTCTTCTCAACATGTAATATGACTTATCAACCCAATGACATCCTCCTACCACTATCTAACACACCATCATCCAAAAAAATCCATTAACCATGAAAAAGGAAGTCATACCTTCTTCTACCAATGAGGCATCAACTAGCTCATCCATCCCCTTCAATCAGATCCCCACCTCAAACCACTTAGAATCCAAATTCCAACATTTTTCATTAAGGGAATATCATCTCCTTGTCATTAATGCTTTCCCTAATCCCCAAGAGTATTAAAAACTTGACCACCAACCTAGATATGACCCCAATGTTAGAGACACTATTCCCTTTGGACCTTCACACTATCAAACCCAATTCATCTATGGGGTACTTAACAAACCACTTGATGCTTCTACCACCTCCTCTTCACCTTAACTATTCACCTTTAGCTTCTCTTATATATACAAATTGAGTTTCACCAAGACATACCTCTATAGGTGTGCTTGGAAAAGATTTGGTCTTAGATGATATGAACATGGCCCACATGAGTTGATTTATATTGAGACTAAAAATCCTCATGATAAACATGGCTTCAATTTCATTATACCCACCAAGAAGTAAACAAAACCACCCATCATCACCATTATTGAGGAATATGCCTTTTCCTCACTGACCTCTCTTCCACCTACATTTGAGGATGATGACATCATCCCACCTAAATTATTTTGTTAACATGATTAGCCTTAGACCCCTAACTTATCAAAAGGAGGGGCAATCATAACCATCCCTTTGACCCATCTTGAGATGATAGGAGATGACACTCCTACCATTAAATTATTTAATGTTAGGATGATGATTATATTCTCACCTAACTTGGTGTACCAAATTCTTCCATACACAAATCCATTCCTCTCAAGACTTTGACCATGTTGAATTAATCCACCATGGATATTAACTAGGGCACTCTGAATAACCATCATATTATCAAAATTAGCCAATCATTTAATGCCAATGAACTTCATGACTTCCTCTCCTTCCTCTAAAATCATAACATACCATTTGTTTAGTCTTATAATGACATACCTAGAATTAACCCTACCATTTCTACCCATAACACAGTCACAAACTATGATGCAAAACTTGTAAAGAAAAAAATTTAGCATATGCACCCTCACATAGCCCTTCTCATCAAAGAAGAGCTTAACATCTTATATTTGTCAATTTCATTCAACCCATTGACTATCCCCAATAGGTCTCAAATGTTGTTTCTATCACCAAATCCATAAGGGGACTACACAATTGTATGGAATTTCATGAACTCAACCTCACTTACCCCAAAGATGACCTTCCTCTACCAAGCATTGAACAGCTAGTTCATCTTATAGCCAGCCATGAGATGTTATCTCTCATGGATAAATTATTGGATTATAATCAAATCCTAATTACCCCTAAATATCAGCACAAGGCCACCTTTACCACCCCATGGGGGAATTTTTGCTATAGATTCATGCCTATTATATTAAAGAACATTGGTGTAACCTACCAATGTATTATGGCCTATATCTTCCATGACCTTATCCAGAAGATTGTAGAGGACCATATGGATGGCATTCTCAAAAAATCCAAACTCTGTAAGGATCATTTAGTCATTCTCAAGATCATATTTAAGTAAATTATCCATTGCCATGTCTACCTAAACCCTAAAAATGTGTCTTTAGGGTCTTATTAGGCAAGTTTCTTGGGTTTATTATCTCTCTTTATGATATCAAAGTTGATCCTACCAAAATCAAATCCATCCTCAACATGCTTCTTCCAATCAACCTCAAGAAACTCCATAATTTTTAGGGGAAGCTCTAATCCATTCATTACTTTACCTCCCAACTTTTAGATTGATTCCAACCCTTACACCACCTTCTGAAGAAGGATGTCTCTTTTAAGTGGGATAGTGATAGTCAAAAGGCTTTTTATTCACTCAAAAAGTACCTTTTATCTTGATCTATCCTCACCCCTCTCAAGGATGACCAACATTTTTACATTTATATCTCCACCACTAACCACTCCCTAGGGAAAATGATTGTACATTAAGATGAAAAACACAAAGATTAAGCCATCTACTACATTAGCTTTATGCTTTTAGAGTATGAGACTTAGTACACCCACACCAAGAAGCTTTGCTTAGCTCTAGTATTTGTGGTCACCAAACTTCACCACTACCTTCTTAACCACAAAACCTATGTCATATCCAATACCAGCCCACTCAATTATATGCACTCTAATCCATACCAAAAAAAATCTATGGCTATGTGGCTCATGCTTTTAGTAGAGTTTGACCTTGTGTTATTTAATCAAAAGTCAATTAAGGGGCAATTCATTGTTGAGAAATTGGCTAAAACACCATTAGAAAATAACCAACCTCCTCTTCTTTAGTTCCTTAATGAGTCCATCATGACCCTCTCTTAGGTAGACATCACCTATCAAGTCACAATGTTCATCGATGGATCAAAATGTCAACATAGTGGGGGAGCTGGTATCATCCTTATTCCATTTGATGGTGAGCCTCTTCCTTTGTCTTTCAATCTAGATTTTGAATGTACTAATAATATGGTTGAGTACAAAGTCCTATTGATAGGCATTCAAACTAACTTAGCCTTGGGAGTCAAAATAATCAACATCTTTAGTGATTCCCAACTTATTGTCAATCAAATAAATGGATCTTACTAATGTAAGAATGATGTTTTGCAATAGTATAAATAACTAGTTGATAAACTCTTAGTGTCATTTAAACACTACCATTTTCAATCAACCCCATGATCTACCAATAATTTTGTTGATACCATGGCTTCCCTTACCTCTTAGATCCCATTTGCACCCTCTCACTCCAAGCTATATGTCATTATCCATAGACTTACCCAACCTTCTTATGTCAAATTGGATTCTCCCACTATCTTCAATGTGAAGAAGATCCAACCTGACCTTTGGTATTAGTATATCTTTGACTATCTCAACTATTCCATCATTCCTTCTAAGCTTTCCAAGAATTCTAGAAGAGTATTTATCTAGAGTACCTCACATTATACCATTATCAGGGGATTTTTTACAAACATGACTTTGATGACCTCCTCTTCCATTACCCACACAATTACGAAGCCTCTCATGATATCAGGGAAACACATAATGGAATCTATGGGCGGCACTTTAGTGGCCTCTCTATATCTAAATGCATCCATCACCTTGGCTATTACTAGCCTACCCTTAACCAAGACTATTGTGATTATGTGAAAAAGTGTGTTAAGTGTCAACAACATGCCAATTTTCATCATGTACCTAGACATAGTCTTCATGGATCCACATATTCTTGTCCCTTATCATAATGGGTTCTATACCTTATTGGTTAAATTAACCCCCATTATTCATAGCAACACCATTCTATCATCATGGCAACTGAATATTTTACCAAATGGTTAGAGATTGTTCCTCTAGTCTCGACCAAAGTGAAGAAGATTGTTGACTTTATCAACCATCACATCATCTATCATTTTGATGTTCCTCACAAGATTATCACTAACAATGGTAAATCTTTTAATTACAAGCAATTCCAAGGTCTATGTGATGCATTCAAGATTAAGTTAAGTTTTTCCTCATTTTATCACCCTCAAATGAATGGATAGGCTAAGGCCTCTAACAAAACTCTTAACAACATGCTAACTAAAGTGGTCAATGCATTTGGTCGAGATTAGCATTCACACATCCCCTTAGCCTTATGGTAATAATGTACTAGCATTTAAACTCCTACATGAGCTAGCCCTTTTTCTCTTGTGTTCAGAGTAGAGGCTACCTTGCCTCTTAAATTTCAAACACCTTCTCTTCACATATCTATGTAAGATCTAATTACTGAGGATGATTATCATCTACACTATTTAGCCTAGCTTGAGCTACTTGATGAGAATCACTAACATCCCTTACCCATCATCATATCTATCAAGAGAAAATCAAGAGTGCCTATAGCAACCACCTTAGAGTGTAATAATTCAACATTGAAGACCTCATCCTAAAGGAAAATCAACATGTCACCAATATGGAGAAAAGTAAGCAAGGTAAGTTTTCTTTCAATTGGCTTGAACCCTATATCATAGCCCATAAGTATGGATTATGAGCTTACAAGTTATCCTTTCTTGAAGGCAACCTAGAAATTGATCCCCTCAATGCTTTACATCTCCATCCATTTTTTGTTAAGAAGGATCGAGTTCACCTTTTGTTTTAACTTAAGCTCATCCCTTAATTTCAACCACATTCATCTCCCTGTTTTAGGGGAAATTGATTAAAAATAAATAATGTGACTATCCATCACAGTCATAACCTAATCTTTAATAATGGGTACCATGACTCTACCCATGTCATGATTCTCATGGTACTTTCTACTCTCTTTTTTCAGGATGGATTCCCATGATCATTGTCACCTAAACCTATTTACACCTAAGTAACCTTCTTGTGATTTTAGTTTTTCCTTCATAAAGGTGAACCCTTAAGCTTATATAAGCAATTATATGTCAATAAAAATCAAACAAGCAAAATAAAAATCCCTACCAATAGCAATCATGGGTCATTCCTAGCATTTGCAGACTACTCCATTGAAGGAAAGTTATTGAAATCATATTTGAAATTGTTCAACATAAGGTGGACTACTCCCTTAAGGGATAGCTATCAAAATCATTAAAAAAAGCACACAAACTTAGACCACTCCCTTGAAGGATGGCTGAGTAAAGCATTTGTCAAAGTAAGCAATTTATTGGAAGCTTCCCACATCAATCAGCTTCCCTAACCCTCCTAAGAAAAAAAGCAAAAGACCCATTATCAAGTAAAAAATAAAAACACAATAATTTTAAAAGCTACAATTTGATCTCATAAGCAAACTAAATATTTAAATCCATAATCAGCTCTCATGAGTATACTTCCTGCATCTATTAGTCTACACCTTGTATGACATAAACTTTTTTATACTAGCTCTTTGGAAACCTACAAAAGAGGCATGTTAGTCTCACAATAAGGTTTTATTTTTCATTAATCTCCCATTTATACATTATAAGCAAGGGATTTTGATATTAATTAACATCATGTTATCCAAACACCTTTTTTAACCAACTAACAAATGCTAATGTGAATCATTCAAAGGGATTATATTCATTAAGCCAATCCAACTTCAGTTTTGTTTTAGTCCTAGTCAAAGAGAAGCATCCTTCCCTCTTTCTATCCTATCATGACTAGTTTATATTTTCATTAAGACATTTGTCTCTTTATTATATTCTTTGTTCTCCCATCTAGTGTTGTTAATTAACTTACCTCGTGTGTTTTATCTTAAAACAAATAAACAACAAGCATATGCACATGTGTCACAAGTAAACGCATGACCATAATCATAACCATAACAAGCATAATAACACCATAACATCCATGAGAAATAAAACAATCAATCATTTTCATCACATGTCTAAATCTACATGATGAATCATATACTCATTAAAATTTAGCATGTCATAAGCATCACCATACACATACATGGCATAAAGCATACCCATAAATAAAATCCATATCATGCCTAGTTTGGTGAGTCTACATTAGTGTCTAGCATCCATAACATAAGCATTATCCATAATCAATATAAACATCACATCATCTCCTAACATCAAAGTAAGGACAATGAATAATGAGTAATAAATAAAGATCATATATATAAATCATGAGTCTAACATCATAACGTATATAATAGATATACATGTCTCTCTCTCAAAATATACATCTCATCACATCAACATGTAAGCTAAAAATAAAAATGATTTACAAAAGTAAAATATCATATCACATCTATATCCTTTATGCCCCTGGGGAACCACTACTACTAGCCCCTACTACATCATTACCTCCAGGCACCTATCTTGAGATACCTACCTATCTAGTTGTAGATTCGACCCACTGACTAGGTGTCACTACACCTATGCCACCTATTATCCTAGCCCTGTATTTACCCTATTAGGGATCCATTAGGTAGTGAGTGAATATTATAGCCCCATATTATCAGAAGTCCTATATGGTGGCTATGTACCTCTACATATCAATGGTCCTTGCTAGATTTATTAGTGTTGTTATTGCTCCTCTAACTTGTCTCAAAGCATCTCTCTCCTAGGTAACTTGGGATAGTATAGCTCTGACCTCATCCCCATCACCTATTTTAGTGGCTAATTAACCTTGTAATATAGGCACCTATACATATGTTTTGTCTATCATCACTTGTGTCTATGCATCAAGGCCAACCCCTTGTACTTATGCCCTTTGGCCTCCTCCTCTAGTTGGGTCCATAGCCATCAGCCTCCTGTCACCATCACCATCATGAAAATTTGTAGCTACATATAAATCTTGGTACCATGCCATGTACCCATTTTTAAATCTAGTTTCATCTATCTTTGGCCTGACTGTTAACTCCTCATTATCTAGTAATGTTTTAATTAGATATGGCTCTGGTAAAAGAATCTTTGAATCCTCATGCTTGTATCTAGGTAATGCACTTGGAATACCCTAAACCAGGTTGAACTACTTGTAAACTCTATTAAATGGAATAAGATCTACCTCCCCATCCCTCCTACCAAGGATCCACCTATAACTTTGAAATGAGAATGTATTCCTCTTGTAGCCAAGCCATAATAAAAACTAAACATATGGCCTCTAGGTAATATCTCCAATCACTAGTGCATCTAGTGCACCCTTGAACTAATCTACATCATGTGTAGCTCCTCCTACACTTTAAGAAACAAATTTAGCTCTCCACCTTATGTAATCAGATAAGAAATCAATCTACACATATCGTATCCATGATAATCCCATCGGCCTTAACACTCAGATGTGCTCATAGGCCAAGTATTATATAACTAGACTGACATTGATGCCATATCTCCTATGGGCCCTAAATTATGACAACTCTCTATGTATCTATACTAAGAGAGTAGGTACCCAACCAAATATAGTTTACCTGAATATAAAGTTAACCAACACCCCTAGTAGCAAGTATGATAACCACCCACTACTCA
Organism: Torreya grandis; assembly: GCA_037957365.1. NCBI lineage: Eukaryota > Viridiplantae > Streptophyta > Pinopsida > Cupressales > Taxaceae > Torreya > Torreya grandis. The sequence continues at coordinate 188,544 of JARHVA010002642.1, read as the reverse complement.
AATCAAGAAGGGCAAAACACAAAATGGAAATCATCAACATAGTCATGAGTCTCCTCTCATTTGGTGCCCTTTCATATAATGTGTTGTACCTAAAGTTACCAATATACCATCTCACATGATCATGATCATCATAATATAAAAAATATTGATGATCATCATGCTCCTCCTACTCTATGTGTTAGATCAGATCACCCTGTAGGGTAATCATGTAATCTGATGCATGTCCCCTAGTAGGATTATGAGCTCACTAGTGACTATTAGGAACATGTTCATGGCTAGATCCCATCTCTTGATGAGGGCCACAATCATAGATGCATCATGAGATACATGTTAATAATACCTCATCACTCTGAGGCCCACCTCTTCTATGTATGCCCAGTCAACTGGGGTCATCCCCTGGTGGATCTCTATGAAGATGTGTGACACCCAATTGTGTATCTATATCTGCTCTCATGTCTAGACAATTTATTAAAAGATGAAACTTAGTCTTATATACTACCTTTTACCTATAAATATTCTTAATACACCTACCCAACTTCACATTCAAACCTATAAAATTTTTAACTTAACATCTTAACTCCTCCATGAAACCCATCAAGACCCTTAGGAAAACTACTTACTACTCAAACCAACTATCTCCCTCCCTTAGACTTAATATTTAACCTTTTCCCATTAGCTTGACCATCAAAATTCATGATCACCATTAATGGTTAGGTATCTCTATTATCGATAGTCATCGATCATCGATGGTTGGGATGACCATTGATGGTCACTATGTGTAACCACCGGTAGAATTCCACAACCCTAAACTTGCCAAAATACCACCCAAGACTATCATTTTCTCTAAAAATCCCCTATTATTTATTATCCTTACCTACCCCACACTACCATACCCTCTTCAATTTTAAACTCAACCCACCAAATCCACCTAAAAACCCCAAAACCTACCTAGTACACACAAGCATCAAACCCAACCTAACAAAACTAATGCCTATTCACATACCATTACAAAATCAAGCTAATCTACCAATTTAAGGGATCTCCTTACCTCATTCCATGACCACTATCAAAGATTAAGTCATAGACCTTCCCATCCCCATCCATGTCTTTGTTACATCCTAGCCCATTCAACCTCAACCACTCAATCCCTACAGTGCACTCACCAATCCATCTCTCAAGTAGTCACCATCAGTAATATGTTTGCCCGAAAATACCAAATCTCTAGAGCTTAATAGTAATAAGTTAAAATGAGTGACAAAATAACATTCACTTTTGACTTTTACCCTCCATGGTTTTAGGGTGTCTACCTTGATTATCAATGGTCTCCCTTTGAACCCCTACTCATTGATGTTTAGGGTCTCAACTTTTTTTGAATTCCCTCTTCAATCAACCTCTTTCTATGCATTTTACCCAACAAACCACCCATGAGATTGACTTCTCTACCCACCCCAACCACCTCATCATTGGTCCATTTCAACCCAACTAGTGCACATTTTATGATGACTTTTGCCTGGTCCTTTAACTATAACAATAATAGTGCCATGTTGAATACATTTTGCACTTGTGCCACCTCACACATACTTGACCCACTTGTGTCTTCTCAAGATCATTTCCTACTTTGGATACCTGCAAATTTACCTAACCTATTTATGTTTTCCCTAGGAGCACTTCCTACCTTGAATACCCACTAAAACACAAACATTGCCTAGGAGACTTACATTTACGAGTGTACCAAACTACCACACCTAAATGTGGTTATCCAATCCACTTATCACTTGTCCTTCTAGCACCGACCTTTATTTTTACCAACTATGATAACCTAGTTAATGCGCGATCTTGGATATCATACTTTTTGTCATACTTTGTGTGCTTGTTTACACTTCATGCCCAACCTATCATCCACCTTCATGATGTTCACCTATCTTCATCAACCTCCACTAATTACAAACCCACACTCAATTTTTTTTACCTTATTGACTCATAATTTGAGGGGGAACACATCCTTCCATACTCAAGGTAATCAGACCTTCGATCATCAATCCATTTTTGTTTTAAATCTTATTAATTCAAGTTACATAACAAAAGGGGGAAAATGTAGACACTAAAAATCTACACACCATAACTTTGAATGTCGAAATACCCCTAGACCACATTCAGACCCCCTTTGGAGGAGTTTTACCTTTTCATAAGTAATTGAGCCTAACCCAAGTCAAGCTTGACCACCTGGCTAACTAACCTTTTACCCATAGTCACCCTTCACCCTTGACCATCAATAGTTAGGATGAATACAAATGGTTAAGATGCACCTCCTTAACCAACAACATTTAAACCACTTTGCCTTCCTTTTCTAAATATAACTTATCTTAATCTACAAGCAATCCATTACATGCATAAATTAGAATTAGACATCCTAGTTGAACCTCCATTTGATCCTCTTGCATGTGCCTATAAAAAAAAGGAACAGGGAGGTCAAAACCATCTACAATTATTACCAAGAGCTTGTGCATCTAGAGTTTCTTTTTTTGTTAGTCAATCATCATCAGTGATCTAGCAATCCTACCATCATGTTAGAGATCTGACTTATCACTATCACTTTGTTAAAGTGTCAAGTATTATTACTCTATCATAATCATGCCAAAATCTACCAATAGGCTAACCACCTCAAACACCCACCCAATCAACCTTCTACAAGATAATTGCTTATTTTATAATATTTATTTACTTTATTTCTATTTTATAATTAGTCTAGAACCAAACAATCTCTCAGAACCCAACTTTATGATTCTATCAATTAGCTATTTACTAACTTCTAACACACAGTAACTATTGATGATCACCTTAACCATTGACAATTTTTCCAACCATCAATGGTCACCCTGATCATCGATGGTCACTGTCAGACTAAATTCTAACATGTTATTTCTACCCTCTTATCCTCAACCAAACCTAATTTTTTGTGTCCTTCCATGTTCATAGACCCCTACCTAATTTTTTGAAATACACTTGACCTATTTAGCACTAATATTAACTTGTTTATTTCTATATTAGTCATCTTTAATCTATTTATTTATCAAGCATCTCTTGTATTCAATTTTAGTACCTTTTGATTATTGATGCAAGTACCTTATCATTTTATTGATAAACTTAATTTTTTAAAATATATTGAATGACCATTTTATTTAGTGTTGTCTTATTTATAGGTCATCCTTTCAAGCCAAATAGGAGTTATTCATAATCATTTGATTCAATGTGTGCATAATTAAATATATTTTTCAACCATACTCATATTTAGTTTCCCCTTCTTCCTTTCCCAAAATACAAGTTGAAATTCAATAAAACACACATATCTTGGTGATAGTTTTGTTGACTTCCCAAATTTATTTGAGCTCTTATACGGCTTAACCTACAAGAATAATTTATCACCAATATAAAAATGCCTATTTATCCTCTTCAAATTATCATAACTCTTATATCTATTATTGGCCTCAACCAATCTCTATTTGATTAATCTTACTTGATCCTCCATTTCAAAAAGCATCTTAGGCCTGAAGACTCCGTGTCCTCTAACCTATCCCAATTGATTAGTGTCTTACACCTCCTTCCATACAATGCCTCAAAATGTGATATATTTAGCACTGACTTGTATGAGTTTTTGTATGTAAAATCAACCAATGGAAGATAATCTTCCCATTGTAATCTTTATCCATGCAATATGTATGTAAAAGATCTTCTAATACTCAATTTACTTGCTTAGTTTAACCATCAGTCTCTAGGTGATATGTGGTGCTAAAATTTAGTTGTATACCAAAGCTAAGTTTAGAGTTACCTAGAACCTAGATGTCATCTTTGGATAACAATCCAAAATAATCGTCTATGGGAATCCATTCAACATATACACCTCCTTTAAGAACCTTTTTACAAGGGTAGGTACATTATCTATCAAATTTTTTGGTATGAAATGAGCCACCTTGGTTAGTTTTTCAACAACTACCAAGATCATATCATACCTAATTCATGACATTTTTAAGCCTTAGACAAATTCCATACTAATCATCTACCACTTTCACTATGGTATATCATGTAGATATAATAATCTAATTGGATGCACATGTTCAGCTTTCATTCATTTACATTCCAAACAACATGACACAAAATATACCACATCTTTCTTGATTTCATTCCATAAATACAAAGTTTTAAGCTCTACCATGAGCTTGGTTACTCCTAGATGTCTTGAATATATGGAATTATGTAATTCATTTAACATTGTGCTCTATAGATTCTCTTGATATAACACATACATCTTTCTATTAAAATGCAGAAGACCATCACTCTCAAAATTAAATCCTTTATATAGAGGATTCTAAACCTTATCAAACAATGAATTTTTGACATGGTCATAGTATTCATCTCTTGGTGAGAAATTAACCATATGATCCCTAAAATTACTCCTAATAGTAGCTATTGTTAATATGTACCTTCTACAACTCAAAGCATTAGCTAGTATATTATCTTTACCTATGATGTAATTGATATTAAAGTCATAGTTATAAATAAACTCTTACCAATGTCTCTGATGATCATTACAATTTGGTTGGGTGAAGATATATTTGAGTCCTAATTTATCAGTCTTGAGCTCAAATAGTTTTCCCAACAAGTAATGTTTCCAAACTTGCAAAGCATGAACAATTTCTACAAGCTAAATATCATGAGGGACATAATTCACCTCATGAGTTTTTAGATTCCTTGATTCAAAATCCACTACTACATCATCTTGTATAAGGACTCCACCTAGACCCTCTCCTAATGCATTTGTGATTAGTGAAAACTGACCATTGGGATTAGGAACTTTCAATATTGGCATTGACTTAGGTCTTCTTTTCAAATCTTGAAAATATACTTCACACTTCTCTAACCAGACAAACTTTTGGTTCTTTCATTGCAAGTAGGTAATTGGATTAGATATCTTGGAAAAGTTTAGAATGAACTTCTTATATTGGCCTAATAATCCCATAAAACTCCTTATCTCATTCATATTTATCAGTGTTGGCTACTCCATAATGCCTCTTATCTTAGTCAAATCTACAAAAATACAATCTACACAAATAATATGCCCAAGATATTCACTTTCTCTTAGAAAAATGCACACTTGGATAACTTGCCATATAGCTTGTGCTTCTAAAACCATTGTATAACTAGCTCCATATGTTTTAGGTGCTCCTATTCATTCTTATAAAATATAATAATTTCATCCAAAAATACCAAAATAAAATTATCTAAATAATCAATAAACACACTGTTCCTGAGATTCATGAATGTTGTTGATGCATTAGTCAATGCAAAGGGTAACACCATGAAATCATAATGTCCATAACAAGTTCTAAAATCTATTTTCATAATATCCTCATCCTAAATCCTCAAATGATGATATCCTAATCTAAGATCTATCTTTTAAAAGATCATTACTCCCCATATTTGATCAAAAATATCATCTCTACGAGGTAGTAGATGCCTATTTTTAATAGTTACTTTGTTCAACATTATGTAATGAATGTAAAGTCAAAAATTACCATCCTTCTTATTTACAAAAAAATGGTGCACCCCATGGTGACACACTAGGCCTAATCAACCCTTTGGACAATAATTCCTATGTTAATCCTTGAATTCAACCAACTTAGTGGTTATCATTCTATATGGTGTCTTAGACTATGGTTCCAATCCAGGTATAATATCAATAGAAAAATTGAACTCACATTTAAGAGGAAAACTTGATAATTCTTCTAGAAACACATCATGAAAATATCTAATAAATGGGTAATCTTCAAGAGATGGTTCCTTAGGTTCCTCCATTTCATTTATCCCTTTTGCTTAATCCCTCCTAAGTTGCATTACAGAAATATGGCTGAGTTATAACTCTCTCTTTTCACCCTAAATTTGTGTCTAATCTCCAAAATCATCAAGACACTCAACCTTATTTAAGTAATATTCAACCTTTTACTTGTTTTTATCAATACAATTGACTCCTAGAATCATTTTATATGACCCTAATTGTGCTACATATAAATCTACAACAATCTTAAATTTAGGAAACTCAATCACTGCTTCAACTAGACACTTGTCAACTATGACTTTTGAGTCATTACCATATTGTACCAACCATCCATTTTTAATAAATCCAACTTTTATAGGAAATTTGATATGAATTATAGGAGATATAAAATATTTATTATCCCTTATATCTATCAAAATAAAAATTGGATGTTCAAACAAAATACCTAATAATTCTATGAGTGATGCTTGAAATTTGGCTTGTTGATTATTAATTATTACATGAATACATTACTAAAAATTCCATACTAATAATTAGGATAACTATTCTTTGACTTGTCTTAAGTGCATTTATGATCATAATGGTCTCCTCCATAATTGAAATAGCCTCCTAGTAGACCTTTCCTATTAATTTGTGGGCTTCCCTTGAAATCACATTTGAAACCATTACCTGGATTATTATTTTGGATCCACTATTTAATTTGGTATTCTGGGTCTTGGACTACCCCTTAGAGTCTCCACTCCTATACTTCCAGCTCTTCTTCTTGAAAGATGGCTTAGAATTTCCAATCTTGTTTTTAACTTTTCCTTGACCTGAGTAAGATACTTCAACTTTTACTCCTACTTCATCACCTTCTTGAAGACTTGGTCCATGGTATAAGGTCTATAAACATCTACCTCACCACCGATCTAGGGTTTTAATCCCATGATAAACTTCCTAATTTTGAACCTCTCATTAGCTTGGTATTGATGTACATACTTTAGAAGTTTGGTGAATTACTCCAAGTACTCATTCACTGATAAATATCCCTACTTTAAGTTCTATAAATCTATGAGATTCTAATCAAAATAAATTTATGGTAGCCACTGAGACTTGAATAATGTCACAAACTACTCCCAAGTTATGGTGGTCGAGTTAAGGTTAATTTCTAACTTCTTGTTGGCCTACCAAGTAACTACCTCACCAGCCAACTAATAATCTCCCCAAACTACTTTGGTGACTTCAAAGTAGTTTCACATCTTAAAATACTTCTCCATCTTAGTAAATCATGCTTTAGCTCCATCACCTAGAATAGTTCCATCTAACTTAGGTGGACTCACCTTTTTCATGCCCCTAGATAACTCTATAACTACTTGAGCTCTTTCATCCTATTGGTTTTCTTGCTCAGTAGGGTGCTCAATGGGTACTTCCTAATGTTCTTCCTCACTTTGGCATGAACTTATTATTTCAAGGATATGATTTGATCCCTAGTATCATTCATGGTTGTGAGGTTTTGATCTAACTTTGTTGAATGCTCTATTACGTTAGATTCATTTGGAGGTTTATTATCATTGACATTCAAAGGATGCTCACCCAATGCTCTATTTTTCACCATTCTTATTTCTCACTAAATAGAATAATAAAAAAACCTTAGTGGACTCATTAAGTCCTAAAGTTTGAGCCTAAGATCTGATACCACAAGTTACAAACCTTCAAGTTTTACGTAGAATAATACAATATTTTTTTTAAAAAATTACTTAACATTCAATCCATAGAAAAATACTTAACAACTTATCCAAACTATAACTTAGAACAATTTCATTTCCAAATTCAAATACCAAATGTAATTTATCTTATTATAACTACAAAGAAAGTAAATAAATTAGGACTCAGCCATGGTTGGTCCAATAATAAAGCAACTATTGTTCAAGTATAACAAATATATTATAATTACATTTCCTTCAAGCATTCATCCTTAATACTATACATAAATACCAAGATCTTTGGAGTTCAAATTGAATAAACTCATGTATCTCTGATAATCTCAAGTATAGTCTCCAAGTAAGTACTGCATTGGGGAGGGAGAGCATCATTTGAGTGATTTTACACACCAACCATAGACCATAAATCCCTAACACAATACCCTATTAGGTAATGGCCCTCCCTTCATGGAGAGGTAGATAGAATGGTTTGGGAATCTAGAGAGACATGTTTACCTCATGTGTTGTAATATTTCTATTACATGACATGTATCATAAATAAAATATATTTCTAAAATGATATCACAAAACATGAAAATCAAATATGTGAAATGATAATGTCTATCCAACATCACTTTGGCCAAAGTTTTCAAATAACATAAGATCACACAGATCAATCAAATTCATAACACACCACTTGATCAGATTATCTACATCCAACATTGGCGGTGATATCTAAGCTAGTGAAGTATATATTACTACCTACTTAGCATCATCAGTGTGGGATCTATTATAATACATATTGTATATATAACTTAAAGATTTATTTATATGTTTCCTATTATCATAATATATAACATGTTAAGAAAGGAAACAATCAAATTCATACATTTATCCATCAAATGCATATAATGAATCTAAAATGTGATTTTATAATAATCTATAATAAAAATAGAGTCCAAATAATATCATACCATCCAGGTATGTTTTACACAAAGATCATATTTACCTAAATGGCATAGATAACATCCTATTTAAATAAACAATTGTTCTTGATTCTATTCACGACCTAGTTATATTGGTATTCACCAAATAAGAAAATAAGTATGCCTAAAATAATAACCTATCTTTGCTAAGCTAAACATCTAACCAAAAAAAATTATTTATAATTCTATTTTCAAGTTTTTAATAGAGAAATAAACATATACAATCATATTTCAAAACCAATTTTACCTCAAATGATCTTTAAGTAATTCCATCAGATGGGTGTAAATATTTATAGTCAACACACTATCATGTAGGTAAAATATACTATACACTCTAATTGACTTTACCCATAGCATGTAATAATAATAAACTTAAATATTAAACTTTAAGGGTTTCTAGCATGTAGTAAGCTAAGTAATAACACCCCCAATTAATTCAATTTATCATGTATGGTATAACATGATTCGATGATCTTAAGAAGTCAAACTTAGCTTCTTTACTTTTCTACATTTTTTTTGATAAGGTAAACCTAGGTTTTATAGGGACATAAAACCACAAAAATTGAGATAAAGAGTTATAACTAGGCCCCAAATGGTCAAACAATCAAAATAAAAAGGTTAATAGTAAAAATGAGAATAGACATAGAAAAAACATGTTAATTAGGGGGACCCTCCTGAGTGTCCTTTGCAATAGAATTATCTTTTGCCAAGATGTTGGACTTATCTTTCAAGGCCTTTACTCTAGTATGATTCCTGGGACCCTCAATTTGTTCATCAAGAAAAATTATCCTTAGGCACTTCTTACCTTTTGCCTGGGGGAAGGAATGCTTTGGGAGGACCCCCCTGGGGGACCCCAAGGGGGGATTTAGGAATCTTAGGGGATTTTAAGATTGGGGAAAGGGGAGGGGGTTGGTAGGCTAAACCAATGTTTGGACCATGGCCTCCACCACCTAGTGGAGCTCTTTCTAATCCTGAATCAATTTATCCAAACCAAAACCCACCTATTAGACCTTTACATTGAAGTTTTCTAGCATTTCTTTGTTTTTCTCAATAATCAGAGGTGGAAGGAGTAACTAAATTAATGGGTTTGGACAAACTATTATGAGAGGAGTATTCAGGAGTAGGGAGGGATCTCATAGAAGGATCCTCCTCTGGGGATTACTCTAAGGAGTCCTCATTAGAGGATGATCCTTCTAGGGGGACTTTTTTACCAGTCAAGGTTCAATCATGTTTCACCAGCAGAAGGATGAGCCCTTGATGCAAGATCAGGTTAGCATCATTTACCTGGTGAAGGAGGATTGTGCTTTCCAAAGATTTTAAGAGAAAATAAGGAAGGCTAATCTTAAAACTGATGAAATTATTTAGTAACATTAAATAGTGCCAGAAGATCAAGGTGTACTTACTTTCTGGGGTCATGTACCTCATGACCTATAAGTAGACTTTGAGCCAGTGCTTGGGCAGGTTGATGTGGGGGAAACCCTTCGTCTCAGTTTGCACAAATTCATTAGTTCAAAAGAATCATTATAAGGATTCCTACTTCTTGGATTTGTCCTTGTATTCTTTAGCTCTTTTACATGCCATGCCCATTACATCTCCTATAAACTCCTTAGAAACATTTATGGAAATCTCCCTCATGGAAACCTTCCTTTTCATCCAAGCAACTATAAATACTTAATTTAAATTTTAAATGCATGTTGACAATCTTAATTTACTCAAATCACAATCTAGAAATATATTTATTAAATCAAATACTTCTAATTTCAACTAATACTAGTCTTTAATCTAAAATAATAAACAAGGGCACACACTATTTTATAAATATTATACTACTTGCTTATATTATAGTTAGGGGTTTGGTTCATAAATCAAGATGGTGTCTACATTTGTAAAGTGCTATATAAAATGCATTCTAGTTATAATAATTGTCCTTTTTATAAAATGCATCCATAATTCAAAATGTTGGTGATATATATAATATGTTTACTTCAATATATGCAGAAACTCAATTCTCAATCTAAACCACAATCCCTTACTGTATAAAGTAGTCAATATGTATATACTCCTGATATATTACATATATAAAATAAAAGATGTTGTCCATATATAAATATATATATGATGTTTTCAAAGAATAACATGCTTCCTTATATATACACACATTTCTGACATAAACCTTTTGTATATGGATGTTACCATAATGTTTCATCAGTTTGCTAAAATTAAAATATTGATTTCTCATTTAAAAGACATTTTATTTCTTAAAGAGTTGTCTTAAAAACAAAAATATGTTTTACATATTAAAATTTTGTATCTAATTTTGTAATGGTATATAATTCAATGAATAACATAGGCTAAATTCTCTTATACCTCTAAGCACAGACCATACACAAGTTAAATATAAGATGTAATCTAAATGTATATGTCTCTTATATATATATATATATATATATATATATATATATTAAAATGGCACAAAAAATATACATATTAAATTAGGAGGTTGCTTATGCATATCTAAAATGACACTAGAAAATATATCTAATTTTGATGCAAACTATTAATACATTTATAGATATAAATTGGATAAGATGTAGTCAACAATTATGATCCAATAGATCCTATGCTAATCGATTTATGTATTAAGTTGGTTCAAGTTTATTTTCTCTAATATATATAAATATACATAAATACATAGTCGTATACAAGTTTTGGAGGTTTCAAACAATTCCAATAAGTATATTTAAGTCTAATTTACAGACAAGTACCTAATGATAAGTCTGAGATTTAATATGCAACCCATACATATAATCCTCAACTTGTTTTAATAAAAGCTAGAATTTGTTTTCCAACTAAATCATAATCCCTACGTAAGTATGATGCAATCTATGAATTATCTTGATAAATAAATAAAAAGTATGCTACCATACAAATGTAAGTAACATGCAGTCATTGTATGTTTAAAAGTTTATGAGGTTGTTGGGAAGAATTCTGGTTCATATAAAATCATTATTCACTTTCTAAAATTTGAAATAATATTTATAAAACCCAAACCATCAATTTAATCCCTTTATTCACATAATATTTCACACAAGAATACAAATTGTAAAACCACCCTTGCAAGATAATTTCCTAAATGAAGAATGTGCTTGGATGAAGAATATGCCTCTCTTCTTGCTTTCTCCCACTCTCTCCAATTTGCCTCCTAATTATATCTCCATATATCCTCTTACCATATTTTTCTTAATTTCATAAGACTCAATTTATAAACCCATTCCACCTCTTATTCTTCCATGATCCTTCTCTTGCATTTTATTTTCTCATTGTTTCCTCCCATGTATGGCATTTTACTCTCCTTTTAATATAACAACTACAACTATCTCATTCTCCAAATCCATAGTCTATCATTACATCAAATTTCTTAATTAATATTAGAAAATATAATTTTTTTAATATAAATCATTACATCATATTGCCCAAGTTATCTCAACATAAGGCTTTGTTGACCAATTAAATAATGATAACAAATTTCTAACTTTCAACGTAATTTCATGCATGTTTTATAAAGACTAAGTTTAGATTGTCTTAACTTAAGGTTAGTACTTTTAGGATAGTAAAACTCCTTGAAATAAATAAAACAAAGGTAATTGTGTTTTTATCTAAAAGATATATATAAGTCTATAATTGCTTCTAATTAAAATATAAATGTATCTTCAATAACTAGTATTTATATAGATTATATATGTACATATGTTTTACTTATATTGATATCTTAAATATCAATATTTAGTGATCTAAATGTTCAATATGTTTTTAAAGACATTTTACTAGTTGAGACATATAATAAAAATTAAATATCTATTTTCATATTTTATTCTCAAAAATCTAGGCAATTATAAGTAAATAAATCTTATGTAATCTTATGCATATCAAGAACTAAATCTACATACAAAATACAATCACAAAAAAGATTTCCATAACCATGTACTAACATTAAAAACATGTTATACATATAACATTTTAAATTTACTATGTGTGTAGGGTCTTAGAAATTCTTCAGCCATCCTCCAATCATCCCATCTAGTTCATCCTCTCTGATGATGCTCTCCCTCATCATACTTTGAGGGTACAATCAATCCTACATTCACCTCACAAGAAGTAGGTAGTTAGTCTAAGTCATCAAATATATTAATTGATGATGCAAAACTAACAAATATACATCCATAATATATAGAATAAGAAAATACAACTATCACATCATGTAAGCTAAGCAGAATATCAATATCCCGTAATCAATATATGTCATAAAGATAAAATCAAAGCAATAATAATCAGATAATAACCATATTAATATATGGATTCAAAGGTTATAAATCACAGGGTGAAATCAAGATGTAACAAACCAACACTTTCACCAATTGTATATGAGGTTGAGAAATCCTTTCCTATAGATAGAAGTAGTAGTCATAGAGATTTACCTCAAAATTTTATTTCCCTCAGTGTTATGTTTGCTCAGAGTAATCCTTTATCTCTCACATCCTTGGCATTGACATATCAATTAGCTTGCATGATTGAATAAAAAACCATGTCCCATGATCATAATACTAAATTTTCCTACAATTCAATAAATTCACATTTTATAATGAAACATTTCCCCAAGCATTACCTCAAATGTGATATCAAGTGAACTATCATGTATTGAATGAAGACCCTACTTGTTCCACTAATGCATATAATTTTTTTAATTCAATACATAAATAATAAGACATTTTTAATGGTTTTAGTATTCAATACTAGTTTGATACTTTTTCTAACTATGTGTCATCCATTTCAGGAAACCACTAATAAACAATGCCTGGGTTAATCTCTAGGAGAAGTAATGATGAGTCTGATGATGAAAAATCAATGACTATATTGAGTGCCCCATTAGTATAAGATCAAATTGAATGCAAGATACCTATTCAAGAGGGTGAATCACAAATCTCTTGTAATGAACATAAAGATGATCTTGGTTAGTTAGATCCATTAGATGATAAAATTGCATGCTATGCATTTAAAGCATTTTTATCCTATGTTACCCACTCTTTAACTAAAAGGTTGATTCAAGTTAGTAGGCAACATATTAGTAGTAGCATCTTTCTCAGTCTATCATTAGAGGTGAAAAATATTCAAAATAAACTAAAGATGAAGTAATTTGTCTATGTGGAATTAATGGATTTATAGAAGATAAAATATAAGACCTTCCACTTCTAGGAAGCCTTACATTCAAATAAAATGAAGTCCTGAATGTAGAGGTCATAGACATGAGAAGTATGCCAATACAAATAAAATTTGAATAGGCATTAATTAAATGTAATTATATGCATACATCTACCATATATGAAAAAACTATGAGATAATTGACATGGGAAGAACCACTCCCATACCCCCTTGACAACAAAAATTAAAAAGAAGATGTGGTTCAGGAATCCATTTCAACCAAAGCATAGCCAGTAAGTGACTCATCTATTAGATGCAAAAAGTGAAAATCTATGCCAGATTAAGTGTTCAATTCATTGGGGTATGTATTAATGCTCAAACCCATTCATCATCATAATTCCATGTTTGGGTAGAGGTATTTCTCACACCCTATCTCTCATGCTTTAATAAAATTAGATGTAGGTATGGATTTTAAAATATGATTTTTTTCAATTTGCATAAAAATACTATTGACAAATCTCTTTGGGATAGTTTTTTACAATGTAAAGGATAACATAAATGCAAGTATATGCTTCCTTTGCCCTTCTAAAAATCTTGAAGAATCAAATGTGTAACTGATTCAAGTATGCATTCTCTTGAAAACCTATGTGAATAATTTATTTTCCCTTTCTTGTTTTATTTCCTATTTTTTATTCCTATTCCTTGTTGTTAGTTTAGTTTCCCCTTTCTAATTTTTTTTTGTCTAGTCTTTTTTTTTCCTTGAGGTTCCCTTGTTAATAAATAAATAAAATAAATGCATATCATGTAGGTGACATGAATGACACTTGAGAGCCTAATTTTACTTTTCTTGAATATATTGTGTGAAATAATGTAAGCACATGGTTCATTTACAAAATTTTGAAGGTCAATGATTCTTAATATATATTGTGATTCTAGATCAGGTATTTTATTGGTTGAATCCATCTTAGTCACTTAACAAATTATCTAACAAAAAATGTGGTACCACTTAAATTTTGATGTATCTTATTTTCTATGAACTTTCCAAATTTTCCTTAAACCCATTACTTGGTCCCCAACCCTCTATGGATATAAAATTAAAATATCATTTCCCAAAGAATTGAGTTGAAAATATTCTTCGAAAGGGTGATCTTGGTAACCTCCACCATAGGCTTTTTGATTTGGCTGGTAGTGGAGTAAGGCCTTAGGAAGGCACCAAAGGTATCTACTATAGATGTTTGGTTGGTAGTAGATCAATGCCAGTGTTACTCCACCAAGCCAAATATATATTTTTTTAACCTTTAAAAGTTATAATTATTTAAGTAAATATGAATTGATGTGTATGAATGCAAATAAAATGATTTTTTCACTTGATCACATGCATATATGATCTTTGACAGGTTCCTATATTAGTATGTCATAAGTTTTAGTAGACTTTAGTGCCTTTATATTCTGAAAGTGTTTAGAGTAATTACTTTAGTTAAGCTTTTATTCTTGTGAACAAATGATTTTGGATTCTGTATATACTCAAGAGTATCTACCAGTAGGAGTTGCCATTTTCTGGTGTTTGCACAACATGTCCCATTTTCAATTTGAAAATTAGGACCTTATTTTTCTTAACTAATTTGAAGGTTGATACATCTAGTCTAAGGGACCTTTCATTTTTTAGGGTGTGCCACCCAATTTGATATCTGTCAAACTCCCATTCTGCTAAATCAAGTTGAAAAAGCTTAAAATGTGTTAAGTCCAAACCAATTGAGGCAATTCAACCATATCTAAGAAAATCAATCTAGATGCCTTAACCATTTTTATTTATTCTAAATCTAGGCCTTGAGTATTTCAATTCCCCTAATACTTTTCTATGTGTCATTGTCAGAGTGCTTCAAAGTCCCAAGCCAATCCAAAAAATTCTAAGTCCAAAAGTTTCTACGTCTTTTTAGTGCCCCTAGGCCTAGAGATCCTACCACATGGAATGATACTAATAACCTAGGATAATGAAGAGTTAATGAAAAGGATAAAAGTTTTTGTGGTCCTAAGGGCCTAAGAGGATGCCTCATGATGATTTTTTGGGAGACTGGGATCATGAATAATTTAGCAATAATCTAAAGTTTCTAAGCCCCTGAGGTCCTAAGAGGATGCCACATGGTGATTTCCTAAGATCCTAAGAGATTAGATAAATAGAAGACTTAGTGAATGGGCTAATAGTCTGGTGTCCTTGAGGTCCTAATAGTATGGCACAAGGATACTTACTAAGAGCCTAGGACCACATAGACTAAACTAATTCAAGTAGTGAGGTCAAAGGTTTAGCTCACAAACCCAGCCTAACAAGGCATTATTGTATGACACCCTAATGATGTCAACTTTCCTTTGATATTAAGTTTGATTGGCTCCTACCCACCACCAAACCATAATCCCTACACCTCTAAGAAAATAAGGGCATGCCATGTGGAATATATTGAACTTAAAATTGGTGATCCTTCTAAATGTCAAAACTAACAAAGGCTGAAGGAAAATGTTAATATATTAAATTATGAATTTTCATTAGCTAGGCAATATTCATAATGACTTTGTTCCATTTTATAAGGCTTGGTCTGAATTAATGGTGGATTTGTATGTGATTTATGCATATAAAAAGGCTTATGTTTGAATCAAAATTTGATTAATGTGAATGTATATTTCTAAATAAAAATATCTTTCATTTATTTTTCTCATTTGATCTAAATTGGTTTTGGCTCCTTTATTCATGATTAAATCATTTAAATGATTTTTACTTGTCATTTCTTCAAAAGATATATGCTTGACCATTTTTTTTGATCTTATAGGGTTCATATTTTAATATTGTTTATTAATTTAGACATGTGTCCTCTTTAGGTAATCTAATCCCTCAGCCAAATCATATCATAAAAGATAAACTCAAATTAAATATTGTTTAAAAGTCATGAATCTCAAGGAAAAGGGCATGAGTCAAGGTTTGTAATGACAGAGAAGATACATAAGACTACTCCAAATTAACTAGAAAATGATAGATGGTAAATGTTGAATGGGATGGTGGGTCCCAAAGTAATCAGATGATGATCAAAATATAATGGATTAACTTATAAATGTAAATCATGTGCACATCTTCATATCTTGTCAAGACATGGTCGAGCTAGAATATCTGTCAAAATTTCAACTGTCATATCTAATCATATTGATTATTGCTTGTAACCACTCAGTTAGTGAGAATTGAAAATTTAAGAAGGAGATCCATGGACTTGAAGATATATATAAGATCATATTCTATGTTTTAATAAGGTCTAATTCTCATATATTAAAATAGATAAGTGGACTAGACTGTCTAGTTCTCCATAGTTAGTTGGCTAGACATTTTTATGATTTTCTAGAGTAGTCTTTTTCTCACTGCTATGCAAGTGAATATTGTAGTTGAATGAATATTTTAAATCTTACCATTGTTAATAAACAAGAAACATCTTGATTTCAGATTATTTTGTAGTCAAATGGCCATTTCCTATATATTTTATGGTGGTTATGTTCCTCTTTATTCACAAAAACTTCTCCCAAGAGTCTCACACCATTATTTAGTTTAAATTGTGTTAGGTATAGCTTAGTTGAGGACTAGTTTATATGAGATTTTTTCAATCAAACACTACAAATTCATCTCTATGACAATAGGGACTTTTCTTCCCCTTTTCCCTTTTTTGCTTTATTTTATCACTATGTTAGCTTAGGACTAATAACAATTCACTTATAATGCTATATCATGATTGATTAAGGTTGTCCATCACCACTTAATTATTATGGAATAAATAAGTGGTGTACTAAATGAGTTTCATACTGTCTATATATTAATCCATCATATGGATTCAATTTCATTAGAACCCATTGAATTGGAATGGATATATTGAGCCAACTAAGTTATCCTACATACTAAGACTTGGTAACCAACACATTGGAAATATTTGTGCATAAAAATTTCCTTTTAAAAGAGATAGGTCCCAATATACCCTACCTAAGTTGGCATGTCAATAAATCCATCAACACAAGTCAATTCAAAAGGAAAAGAGATACCAAATAGAGATAAATTCAATAGATAAAATAGTCATATTTGATCAACACTTAGATCAAATTTAATCTCACACTCCACAAAGTGAGTGAGTTTTAAAAGTTAAGCAATGCAAATACTTAGTCAAATAAACTAAAATCAGATGTTATTAGTTAAAACACTCAAGGAAAACAACAAAAAACTATGCAATATTAAAATAATTTGCAAAAATTTGAGGCAAAATGGTTTATAATGGAAATTTAAATGTAGTCCAAAACATAATCAAAATCATACTAAAACTTATCAGACCTAGGAAAACTCATAAAGTTTCATCAATTAAGCCCTAATTTCAATCATTTTAGACCAAGCACATAAGATAAAAATATGTATTTTAGACTTGGTAAGAATAGAAAAGCAAGCCTAATCAGGATGATTGCAACCTACCCAAAGAATATTTTCAAGCAAACCAATAACTGATACAAAACCAAGGCACAAACTTACCAAAAGCCAAAGACCATACTCCATATAAAAAAGTAGGTTCCATTATTTTAGTAATGAAATTAGGGCATGTTGTGTAATCAACAAGAAAAGATGACTCTATTAGAAAATACTCTTGAGAAAAGAATTTATGGTTAAAAAATTACATGGAACATGAAAAAATTTAGGAAAGGGATAATATGGTAGTAGATAAATGTCCAAAAATAGTATTACCATTGATTGAATGTGTGAAAAGTTACTCAAATTACCATTTCCTAGGACATGTAAGGATTAATTTTTATGGCTCCAACCATCAAGATAATGAGTCCTACTTTATATATGTTTTCCTAAATATTGCTATGCTACCAGCTAGGCACCTATAGCCTTGATAGATTTGCCTCTAATCCCAATCAAGGCCTCACTCTACTACTAACTATAAATCCATAGCCTGATAAGGATTACTTGAATCACCCATAATTAAGTCTTTCTAAATTTTATTTTATTTTTAGCTCTTCTTTTCTCTTTTTTATGTCTCAATTCAGGGTTTAGGACTACTATTGCAAATGAAAGTCATAACTATAGATTTTTCATCCTACTTTTTTACCATGATAGGTTTGCCCAAACATATTTATAAACCTTTTAAGATGTAAAATTTGTTCTTGGTTTTCAAAGGATAATTTCAATATCCAAATAACCTTACCCAAACTTATCCAAATTAGAACAAGTCTAGAACACATACTATACTCTATGCCTTCAATATTGACCCAATAACATAATCTAAAGAGAAAAAAAACTCAAGAAGCACAATTCACATAAAATTTCATTTATGTTACCTACTTATAAGCTTTTTAATTCATCACTTTTCATTAACAAACATGAAACCACAAGACAAAAAAGTTAGACCCAACACCAAAAGCATTAAACAAAACAAGAAAACAAACCTAAACTAAACAAAAAAAAATAATAATAAATAAAATAAAGGAAGGGAAAACAAGAGAAATCAAAAGGAAAATATTTATAATATCATTCCAAGGTGTTTCAAACTCAGAGGTAGGGGTTCAGGAGATGCCTTTTGACAGACAACAAGACCTCCTAACTAGTTAGACACTCGACATATAACTTATCTTTGTGTTATCCTTTAAATTGAAATACATATCCCAAAGAACCTTGTTATCATTATGTTCATTCAAATTAAATAAAATTATGTTGACAAACCCAACCATTTAGTTACATTCCATCAATAGGGGTAATTTGAAATAGAGTTTGAGATATACCTCTTCCCAAACATTAAATTATAGTGGGGAATAGGGGTGGGTGTCAACACATACTAGAGTGGTTTTCATACCCAACCTAGTAGAGATACTTTCCTTATGATATCCAAGTGGTGAATCCATTATTAGTTGTTCTAAAACTAACATGGACACTTTGGTAGTATCCATATTATCATTTTCATCATCTAGAAGATATACACTTGATTATTCCCAAGTTAAGTACCCTCTAATTTTATTATCAATGGATAATATATGAGGATAATTTCATTAGATCAAGTTACTTTCAGCTTCAAATTCCATTGGCTTCATTTCTTAATTCAAACCATTGTATTCATGATTGTTCACTTCAGACTTGACTATGTTTGCTACTAAGGAGACCTCATGGCTATTATATTATCATTACATAGGTTACTTCAAATAATCCAAGTCCTTAGATTTAAATAAAGCCACATGGATTTATTCCACTTCCTCCATCTCTAATGAAGATATGGGGGTCAATTTGATAGCACCAAGTTGTTGATATTATAGATCCATCTTACCAATTGTAGGAGTAATAACATATGATATGGGTGTTTTAGATACATAACATTGATCTTCATCTATTTTCTCCAATTATTTCATTTCATCTAAATGATGACTATAAAAAAGTGTCTAATTCTTCCTCTTGTGAACACAACTTTATGCTACTAAAATATTTATAAGGGAACTCACTCGAGATGACTTTTGATTCTTCATCATTAGACTCATCCTCATCACCACTCCAAATAATGGATATTTCCTTTTTAATGGGGCATTCTTATTTATCATCACTACTTTAACACCTATCCTATTTATACATACATAAACTCCAAGTTTTGATCTTGGGAATGCAGTCTCATAATTCATTCACTCTATTGTTGTTTTAGTACCTCCTACAACAAATGACACTTAATCAGTAAAATCACAAAAATACATTGGATCATTAACACAAGGAAAAGCCACCTACTAAAAATATATAAAATTATCATAATTGTATGCATTAAAATCAATAGTAGCATTTTCATTCATTACAAGGAAGTTGGATAGATTGTAAGTTTAAGGCAATGCTTTATTAAAATGTATAAACTAGTCTAAAGGTTGACTTATAGGTAGGTAACCTATAATATTTTGGGTGTGAACACCTAAATTTCTTAATGATAAAATTTAGTTATCACCATACCTTGCAGCATCTTTAAACCTAAATAACCATAACCTCTATTCATAGGAATGGGTATTTCAACCTCATTTACAAATGGTGAAAATGACTATTGAATGAACTCATGGTTTCTTTAGGATCTCTATAGGCTATGTAAACTTTATAGTACAAAGCATCAAGGTCAATATGTGCACTAAAATGGTTGACAAATGGATTTTCAAACATATCCCATGAGGAGATGTATCCATTTGGAAAACTTAGTTACCAATGGTAAATGTATTCATCCATGAAATAGGGAAATCGCTATCAGTACACATATTAAAATTAGATTTGGATTTATATGATGGAATCTTTAAATATCTATATGTGTTCTTCAATTATTTAAATCCCACCATGTGTATACTTTAAACAAAATTAGTTGGGATTCTTAGGAAAGTCATGAGCAGGCCCTAGAATGTTCATAAGGCATAAAATTCTACCAAGCCAAGTCAAGGCCATGTGTGGGTTCAAAGGTAAGCAAAAATACCAAAATAAAATATAAACATTAGATAATATCCTATTTAAGTACTCCTTAGTGCCAATCTATTGGTGGTATGTCTGGCATAGAACACCAACTCTAAGATGAAAAGAGGAAATGAAAGGATCAATTGGTGAGGATTTCCCATTTTCCCTTCTACCTCTCCTAAAAGGAACTAGGCTTAACAACATCTCTAATGTCTTTTTATACCAATTTATGGTGAACTAGATACCTTAGTTTTTTTATGCAAGTTATTCCATACTATAGAGATGGAATCCAAAGATAGTTAGGTCAAGCATTAGTGAAGAAAACTTAAGAAAATGCATAAGAACATAACTAGGTCATACAACTCTTTCAATGAGGTTTTGAAAATGATAATTAAGATCTATTTAAAGAAAGCACATACACAATACTTCCCAAGATCATCCCACCATCCAAATGAAGCTCAAAACATGATTTTCCCCTTGATTTGGTGCTCAAGTCTTCATCAATGATGCAAGGCAAAGCTACTCCATCATCTCAAGTGTGCCAATAAAACTAGTCTCATGATATGAAATCAAATGTATGCCTATCAATGAAGCTATCCTATTGCAAATTAAGCATTATAACACTATGCAAAGAAAGGTTGTGGAGAGAATTATACATAATAAGTTAAAATGAAGATTTTTTAAAATGGTGGTCTTGGCCCTCCTATTTATATATTTTTAAATTTGATCATAATCAACCATGACCATCCATCTTGAGATCAAGATGTGTGGCCATGGATTAATTTAGTATTGGAGATTAAATCTATAAAAATCTTCATAAATATTTGGAATGAAGGGGTATTAAAGAGGCATGGGATGCCTTAAACTTGATATTTTTTACATTTATGGTTTATGGATGATACCCTACAAATGATGTCATTTGATGATGCAAATATTAGGAATTAATTTCCAACTAAAATATATTCAATAACTCCATGGACTTTCCACTGAAGCTCTTAATTTGGATTAATTTACCTAAGTGATATTAATAAAATTTTATGAAATTATTTGAAAATTAGCTATAGACTATCAATCAAACTGGTCAAAATTTCATATTAATAGGTCATAATTTTATAGGAGTGGAATTAGAAGAAGTTGTTAGTTACATACAAGCCAAAACCCCATTTAGGACATTGTCAACACAAAATAACACATGCACATGTCATGTGCTTCCAAATATGAAGAATTCAGTGGTTTAGAGGGTTAAACTATCTTTTTTTCATTTTGACTCAAAATGATTTGAGAAAAGTTAATAATCACATAAAATGCATTGCCTCATTCAGGGATACATTTGCCTAAATCAACACTTATATATGGCAAACTCAAACCATTTAGCGTGTTTAAATGATTTTGGCCTAAATTATGCATTTGAGTGAATTTTAAGTAAGATTGATAATTTCAACACAATGATGTTAGGAATTGGATGTCTATATTTTCCCCTATTTGATAAAGCATAGTGATACATTTAGGTGAAGTGATGTCTTTTCAAAAAAAAAAGTTGTCAAGAAGAAGTTGGAAGGAAATGACCCAAGATGCCCCCCCAAGAGGACACATAGAGATTAAATAGAGGGATGGACTCCTAAAGGAGAGATAAATTTAAATTAACCCATGGGATAGATTAAATCCAAACAAGCTAATGTTTACACATGTTGATTCCTCAATGATCAAAATATAATTAGAATTTAATGGGCCCCAATGACATGGGGAATGGGAAGGATACAATCCAAAAATATAAGTGACACACTTTGAACATGCCTGAAATAATGTGTAAGTTATGCACTTAGGGAATGATCAATCCTAATACAAGTTGCACACTATGATAGTACCAAAATGAGGGCAAAAGTTCACAGAGCTTGGAATTAGAAGAAACAAGAAAACATAGCTCCAAAGAAGGGAAATAATAATGTGCTTGAGTAGATCAAATTTGATTGGTTGATAATATAATTTTTCCCTAATAGGGTTTATTTTTATCACTAATAATTAATTATGCCCTTGTAAGGAAGATTTAGTTTTGTGATTGGTTCAAATGTTGTGTCCTAGCAGGGCAAATTGATAAGCATAGATCAAGGATATAACCTAATTCATAGATGAAAACATGAACAGGTGAAAATATAGATGTGATGGTTTAATAACTATATAATCCATAGAAAACCAAGCATACAAGGATGCATAAAGTGATGAAAGAGATGAAAATAAGAATAAAAGGTGATCAAGCTGACCTAAGATATGTCATATATCCAAGCACTACTTACATAGTCCAGATGAACCTCAAGACAATGTAGTTCTCCCTAGAAATGGGATAGAAGAAAAATTATGAGAAGAAAACATGATTGATGTTATAGAAGAAATAGGGAAATGGTCTTGAAAAATGGCAAGAGCATTCAAATGAGTGCTTGAAAATGGCAAGAGCATGGGATCAAAATAAATAAAAAGTGCAAGAAAATGTTTTTGTTTGTTTTGTTGATCATTTTCTAATTTTTTTATGTTTTTGGGATATGCCACAGAAATCAAGTATTTAAAAAAGGTCTAAGGAACTACCTATCTAAGGAGATGCACATCTATAGGTAAGAGTTCAAATAATAGCTAAATCAGTTACAATGGTCCATGCTTGCAAATCGATGAGATCAAGATCCTACTAAGGAAATAATGCCTACAAAATAATAATAAAATAAGAATAAAATAGTAAGTATCACTAGATAAATCTAAAGAACCATTCATTAGGCAAAACCATGAGGCAATATATCCATGTTCACTTGCCTATAAGAGGAAGCTTTAAAATACTATTCAAGCTGAGTTATTTTGTATAACTAGTGTTGAATGTGTGCATAATACCTATGAGACATAATCATTATCATAATTGTTTAAGGGATAGAAGATGTTCAAGTTACAATGGCCTAAGGTATAAGAAAGAATGTGGTTCTAAATAGATGGTCCATAATGAATAAAATCTAAAAGAGGATGGTCCAGGGTGGGATAAAATGAAGCAAGTTGGAATATACATGATCTATATTACTAATGGTCCAAAGCTTCAATTGTCTAGAGTCATAAAAGAATGTGGTTCTTATTATAATGGTGTAGTGTAGGTCAACACAGAATTAATATAGTCCTTTATGGGATGGTATGGGATATAATGGTAGGATAAAATAACTTTAGCACAAGTTGCCCCCAAGTAAGGGATCTTGTAGACAATGGTTCAAAAGTTATCAAGTGTAGAACCACTTGAGATGCACAATGTTCATGGGCTATGGAAGTTATTCACCACTTGAAATAGCTATTTGGTATGCCCTTGATCCATATTTTGCTATGATGACATAGGTTCCAAGCCAATTAGGTTGGAATTTACTTTTTTTCTTACATTCAACATTTGTGTTCTTCTAGTTCTCTTTCAAGACCAAATCACCAATCTCAAACTCCCAAGGGAGAATGTGATTTTTTTAGATTCTCCTTAATATTTTTTGATAGGCTTGCATGTTTTTTAAAGTATAACAATGCTTGCCATCAAGAAGTTCTATCTATTTCAACTTGGAGACTCTATAATCTTTATCATCTTAAATATTCTCCAAAGAAACTTGTAATGAAGGTAGCTCAATCTCAATTAGGATAATAGCTTATCTGAAATAAATAAAGGAGTATGGAGTGGCTCCTATGTGAGTTCAATGGCTAGTATGATAAGCCTATAGGGTAAGAAAAATTTACAAGTGTCAGTTACAGCCAACATAATTTACAATCTTCTTAAGTATGGCCATAATGGTTTTGTTTGATGCCTAAGTTTTTCTGTTATCTTGTGGGTTATATGATGTGTATTTATTGTTCTTCATTCTAAATCTTGCATAAAGGTCTTTAACATATCTATTTATAAAGGATCTTCCATTATCAAATATAATGTGATTTGGGATGCCATATTGACAAATGATATGGTAATGTATAAACTTGGAAATCTAATTCCTAGTGACATATGTGAAAGGAATGGCCTCAATATACTTAGTAAAATACTTGGTTATAGTTAAAATATGTTTATAGCCATCTGAAGATGTTGGGTTTATTTTCCTGATGAGATCAAGGCCCCAAGTATAAAATGGCCATGGTCTAGTGATTGATTGTAGTGGTAAGGAAGGTGTGTGTATCAAATTTCCATGTTGTTGACAAGGAACACACTTCCTTATATAATTGCAAGCATCTATCTCCATTTTTGGCCAATAATAACCTATTATGAGAAAATTTTTAGCTAAGACTACACTATTGGTGTAGACCCCACACATTCATTCATGAACCTCCCTAAGCACTAGCTTAGATTCTCTCAAAGATAAACAAATGAAGTAGCATTCCATCATAGCCTTTTCAATAAACCATGTTTCCAAGGAGGGTATAACAGGCTATGTGATGAAGGAAAAGTTTATGATCATTATTAGAAAGGTCAGGGGAAAATGTGATCATGGAAATAATTATAAAAATCTTAATACCAAGGTAGTTCAAGTATGGGATTGGGAACAATAATGGCACATGCCCTTTCTAAATCTAGAAAGACATATGTAGGATATAGAATATTTTCAATCAAAAATTGATACTATTTAGCACTATTTTTAATATTTATCATAGACCTAATTATTGCCATTGCATTGGTAGATCTATTGTTGGCCCTTGGTACTTGTTCAACCATAAATATTTAAAATGAGTCTTGATATTATCCATAATCTACTTATAAGGTACAAGATTATCGTCTCTAATTTGACACTTATTAGTGGTTTGATTTATAATTAAATGGGACTCCCCATAGACCTTTAAGTGTTATATATCCCATTTCATTACAAGATGAAGTCCTGTAATAAGTGCTTCATATTTGGCCATATTGTTGGTATAATGAAAATTTATGTGAAATGCCTTGGGAATAAAATTCCCTTGCAATGTAATCAATAAGATACCAGCTCTAGGTCCATAAGAAGTGAAGAAACCACCAAAATATAACTTTCATTATTCAGGTTCATGTTGTACTTCTACTATCATAATAGAATCATCTAGAAAGTCAAATCTAAGTGGTTAAGTGTCTATAATAGGGGCTTCTACAAGTTGATAAATAATAATCTTCCCTTTGATAGCTTTATAATTCAAATACTCAACATTAAACTCACTTAGGAGTATAACCCATTTGGCCATGCATCCTGTGAGACCTTCTTTGGATAATAAAAATTTGAGAGGATCCACTTTAGAAATAATAATTTTTTTTATTCATCATATAATGTCACAACTTTTGGGAAGCAAATACCATATCTAAACATGCCTTCTCAATGTTAGAGGTATAATCACTAAGAGGGGGGTGAATCAGTGAGCCTAGATAATTCAACTTCAATTTCAATCCTTTCAAACTCTTAATCAATTACCACAGGCATTTCATGAAGCATACATATGATTCAAAGAAAATAACAAGATATATAATGTAAGATCGGTTACATAACATGTAACATATGTGGGAAACCCTCTTGGGGGGAAAAACCCATTAGAATCTATAATTATACTATTATCTTATAATAACAAGAACCAATTTAGACCAATTATAACTAATCAAGCAACTACGATCCCTTATTTAGTGATACTACAATCCCACAAGGTGTTACAACACATGTCTACATGAGAAACCACAACATCTAGACTTTTAGAAAGTTTCACCTTATAAGGAGTCTAAATCCCCTAGATGTTGAGAAGCCACAAGAACACCTTTGAATAGAATATCTCCTAAAAATTGATTACCTGCCAATCTGATGGAGATACAAAGTAGATCAGCTCTCTTCAACTCTACACACTCAATGCATCTAAAGCCACTTTTAGGATCACTTTCCACTCCTCATTAATAACTCTATCACCATATCAATAATATGACCAAATGGTCATACACACATTCCCAAATTTTATCTACTTATCAACTCATCTAATGGGCACTCTCCCTCCCCTTCAATCCATAACTCTCACATGCACACTCCTTTTCACATCTATAAACCACCTTATTTAGCTTCACTATATATATAGCCTTCATGAATATCAACATATTGGTTAGTCATCAAACATGCCTTAACCCTTAAGGCTTATAACATATGAAGCCACAAATCAATACCATCCTTAAAAAGGTCAGCTATAGCATCCATGGGTCACCCTTAAGTAGTTACACCTTTCAATTAGGCCTTTGTAGCCCTTATAGGTCCCACGGAGACCTATTCACCCATTTAGAGATTCATCAAGAAAAAACAAGAACACATGACCAATTTCAAATGCATAGGTCCACTCCATATGACCCCATTTACATTCTCAATGCTTACAGTCATTATTGCACTCTTTTGTGCAAGCTCAATCAACTCAAAAAATAGCCTTGTTCATAAGGACACCATGATCAAACACAGTCAACTTATTAATCTTTATTCATACTAAATATCAATTGGTCAATATTTTAAATACCACATAGATGATCTTTATGGAGTCTAAAACACTCTTCAATATGTAAGACAACATGAAACATCGAAACAACATCAACACAAGCTTAAATATCCTTCTTAGGTCACTTGTAGAACATGGTCAAACACACCATCAACTTTGGAACTCAATAAATTTGAGTGTAAAAATAATCAAACCTTCAAACTAGGATTATTAGATGTGCCTTTAAGTTCTCTTCAACTTTTATTTTTACTTCATTTTAAAATTAGTCTTGAATCAAAATTTATGGCACAAACACTAAGCACTAGTTTTTCTTCATAATTTTCAAATGTCAACGGTCATAGTTAAACCTCAGACACTATGATATCATCTTGTGTTCTTAATGCTTATATTAATCATGTTATATCAATATTATTATAAGTATCTTGAATTTATCTTGTTAAACCTCTATCATTTTAACCTCTTGACTTTAATACACATTATTGATCTTGATTAGTATGAACACCCACTCATTGTTGATCTTCTGAATAAAATTGGTATTTACCTCTACTTAACCTTAAACATAGAAAACTTGTCCTCATCTCAATTCTTCTTGACACCTTGGAAAAAACATTCTCCATTGATATTTTTTAAGGAACTTAGTCTTTACCCAGTTTAAGCATCAAACATTTTGACCCATTTGACTTACCATGCACCATAGATCTAGATGTACTTACTCCCATGAATCTTTAGATCCCCATCTGGTCCTAATATTTAACATCATTAAAAAATGACTAAGTATGGGGACCATTTAAATCTTCTTATAAGGCCAAATTTTCATAGATATATATTTTACCTCACTCGCATGTTCTTAAATTTGAACCATAAAAACTAGGGAAAATACTGAACAAATCCATTTGACCATTTCCTCTTGAAACATTCACGTGTATGAGATATGTCACCACAAAAATACTTAATAATATCTTTATTTTACTTAGAAAAATAACATATTTGATCTTATATTCATTTCACATCCTTGATCTTTGATGTGATAAAATTCAAACCATTAGATCTTCTTTACAAATTTGGTTGTGTTAAAACTTAGAGCACTTTTGTCTGAGGGACTAACTTTTCATCCACATATATTTTATTTTTTAAATCACATGATATGAAATTTGAACCATATGATCTCCTCAAATAGGATAATCTAACCATATATCAATCTACTCTTGGAACCCTCACACATGTGAGATATAATGACATAGAAAAGCCTCCTCAGATTTATCTGTCACATAGCCAATTATGACTAGATGAACATAATAAAGAACCGGATGAATTCCACTCATGCACATAATCACTTCAATAATCATTGACCTCTGATAGGACTCCTTACACATCCTCAATTTATCATACTCATCCCTAAACATATCTAACCATGCCAAAACTGAAGATCAACCAAGCCTCCTTCAAGCGTACTAGGACAAGCACATTACACACTTTATCATTATCACTTAGATTATCAAGGCACTTCATCCACTCACCTGAACACCTTCATGACATCATTCATAGCTCTCCAATAATCTCTCCCTTTGTCATTGATGTCAACAACCATCATATACTAATATATAGCTCACCTTCCTTCTCTCTCTTCAAGCACTCCACAATAAGAACTTTTTCCTCCTTTGTCATTAATGTCAACAACCATCATATACCAATATATATCTCACCTTCCTTCTCTCTCTTTAAGTAATCCACAATAAATTAGGCACCAACTAATCTTGAGGACCTAAAAATACTACCAAAAGGAGATGATCACATTATAAATATGATACAAACTCCCCCTTACCTTTAGCCTACCTCTTCTTGCCTTGACATTATCCTCTTACTACATGCCAACACTCTTTAATAAATCACTACAACCAATGAAGATATAACATGCAAAACACTAAAATATTATGTAACTCACCAAGAAACATCTAAGAGGGACTCTCCTAAGGTATTTAATAAATTCCGTCTTCATATCTCCAAACACCATGAAGAACCACCGCATAGGCTTGCTAGCCTTCTCTCTCAAGCCACCTCAAGAATCACCAATAGAACTTCATGACACTCAAAAAATATAAAACATGATCTAAACAAACATAATAACTCATATTTAAACACTCATTCCTTGATATTTTGGATAAACTAATCAAAAACATCAAATCTTCATACTAGGCCTGTCTAGACTCCTTGTAGCCCTACCTAGAATTTGTATAGCCCAAAAATTTTAGTAGACACATCTTCAAGACCTAAAAATTAATATCTAGATCACTCTCATATGCCCCCTTAGGCACACCAATTTTTATCACCTATCTCATCTTTTTTAATATAATTCCTTCACAAACCTACTAGCTAATTAGGCCTTTATCTTAACAAAATCATGAATAACTTGAAAACCATAAACCTTTAGATATTTTTGAAGCTTGATTTTACAACCCATTCTCCCATTAAACCTAATAATAATCCTTAGACCTCAACTCATAAGTCAAACCAATTTTCTAGCATAGCTCAAAAATCTAGAATCTCAAAATAAATAAGGTCAACAAACCTCCTTCTAGTCAATGCCCACCTCTAAAACATATTACACCCCTGGAGACAGCCATCACATACTTATAAACAAAATTTTATCCTCCATAAAT
Source organism: Torreya grandis (assembly GCA_037957365.1). Classification (NCBI taxonomy): domain Eukaryota; kingdom Viridiplantae; phylum Streptophyta; class Pinopsida; order Cupressales; family Taxaceae; genus Torreya; species Torreya grandis. The sequence goes on along the minus strand of JARHVA010002642.1, from coordinate 158,272 downwards.
TTGGTAAATTTTACTTCCTATAACCCATTTTAATCATGCTTGCCCTTAAGCCAAAACTAAGAAAATTAAGAGCATTCAAAAATCTTTTATTGGCATAAAAAGGATCATCAAGACACAAAAACTACCTGGAACACATCAAAAAGAAGTGCACAGACCTTTTTGAGCATCAAAATCTTATTGACATTACATCAATCTCATTATTCCACCTATAAATACCCATTCTAACCCTACACACATTGCAAACATAGCAATACTTGCTTCTCCACTGAAAGGAGTCTCTTAAGAAGCATAGACAGAGACACCCTGCTTCACAATATCCTAGAATAGTGTAAAACTAGGAGTTGTCTACAACTCCTCATATTCCTTCTCCTCCTTAATCATCTAATACTTGTATTTATTCTTCTTCTTCTTAAGCTTAAGAGAAGCAACATGCTTAACCACTACAGTATTTTCCTTTTCTTCTAAGATTGAATTGATAATACATGGAGACAACAAAGATTCATGACATACCTTTTCATATGAAGAATCTTCCTTATAGTTTAAAACCTCATCACTAAGAACTATCAACTAATGTTATTTATATGAAACTTACTCAGTAATAGTAAGATGTTCACTTGAATCCATACTCACCTTAGAACTAGCCTCAACCAGTACCTTACTCCTCTCCTTGAGCTCGATCTCTTTATCCACAACATGAGCAAAGAATGAAATCCCTTAACACTCGTAACTTCTATAGCATTCTCCACCATAACAAATAGATTACATGGACCAACAAACCCATCATGACTTATACTTACCACCTTTGGTTTACATGAGTTAACTTACCTTCTTCCTTGCACTCTAGAAGCTTGATTTAACTCATTTTTACTTCATGGCTTTTGCTTTTAGAATATAACAATGTGACAAATCTTCTCATAGTTGTATCAAACCATTATTTTTGAAGTGGAATCAACTTTCCCTACCTTATATGGATAAAATCTTACAATGTGTCCTATGTCATAATAACTAAAATAAACTCCTTTTTAAGAAGACTCACCTTGCCTTACCTTATTTGGACACTGCTTTGCAAAGTGTCCCTCATCAAGATAGTTGAAGCACTTAACCTTGTTCACACCTTTTAACTGATGACCCCTATCATATTTCTATGCAAAATCATTTCTAATAGATCTCTTGCATTCTCTAGATCTATGCCCAACCTAATTACATGTGTAATAGACACCATTGAAACTTGCATACCTCATGGCATTTGGTTGTCTGATCTGATTTGTCTTCAGTATGCCATCACCTTCATTCTATGTATGATGATGTCTTCAAATTTAGATTATTCATGTTCACATTAGTCTTCATCTTGTCTTGAGTTGCATTCTCTGGTTCTTTTTTGTATACAAGACTAGTTATATCACTTACATGCTTTTGATCATTCAAAATATTATCTAGATCACTTGAGCTCTTTTCAAATATCACAAATGACTTCACCTTACTATATGTCTTATATAAGTCATATTTCAATGACTCATTTTCAATTACGTACCTTTAACATTCATCTCTTTATCTCTTAGGCTTGTAGATAGGTTTCTAATTGACAACTGAGATGCTTGACCATATCTTCATTCTCCTTGGTGTTTTCATTCATTCTTGCTTCATACACACTAAATTTCTCCTCACAATCCTTTATTTGTGACTTCATCTTCTTGTTAATCTTCTTCTCAATCTTCAATTCTTCAAGAGCATTCATCAATTTAGTTTCATAGTCCACCTCATCTCTATCAACATCTAAATCATTCCAAGTAAATTTCTTTTGATATGATCAACTTCCTTCCTCAACCACAAAAAGGGGTTCATCTTCAATAGGACCAACATCTTCATAATCATACTCTGAGTCACTATCTTCATTCTCATTTGATGAGATGCAATCTTTATTGATATAAAGACTCTTCTTGTTATTGAAGGACTTCTTGTTGTTATACTTTTTGAATCCTTTCTTCATGTATGTCTTCTTGTCTTCATATTGGTCTTCACCATGTTATTCATCATCATGCTTATGAGGGCACTTTTTTTCAACATGTCTTATCTTTCCACAATAGAATCATTTGAAAGGTAGTTTACCCTTATATTTTCCTAAACCTATTTTCAATTTCATTGTAAACAAATCAATTAGTTCATCCTCATCAATATCAGAAATGTCATCCTCAAGATTATTACCTTGGAACTTATTTTTAGTCTTTATCTATATCTTGAATGTTGCTTCCTTATTTAGTGGTATATCATAACTTATTCTCATCTCATAGGTAGTAATAATGCCATGAAATTCATCCATTTTCAACTTAGTAAGATCATGACTTTATTCTATAGTAGACACTTTTAAATCAAACTTGATAAAAAGAGACATTAATACCTTTTGAACTATAGTAGCCTCTTCAAGGTTCTCTCTAAGACCTCTGATGATGTTCACAATCTCATCAACTCTTTATAGAAAATATGCCACAAAATCTTCTTCCTTCATCTTGAGACTCTCAAATTGTCTTTAGTGAGTCTACAACTTTGCCAACTTAACTTTTGAGTCTTCTTCATAAATAGTCTTCAATTTATCCCACATTTCCTTGGTATATGTACAATGGATTACCTTGGTGTATTCGGTCTCTAAAAGCCCACAAGTGATAGTATTCATTGCCTTATAATTGTTCTCAAACAACTTATTATCTACAACACTGGATGGAGGAATAGTAGGTGAAGAATAACCATCCACAATAGATTGCCAAATGTCAAACCCTAAGAACATGATGTAGGTCCTCATATTTGCACTCCAAAAAGCATATTTGGATCCATTAAAAATTAGTGCTTTCTTAGTAGATAAACCTTCTTGTTGACTACCCATATTATACCTTGGACCACTTTCAAGTTTTTAAGCCTTTACTAAAGGAGCTGCTTTAATACCAGTTGTTAGAGGTACATGTAGACACCAAAAATCCACACACTATAATTTTGAATGTCAAACACCCATAAACCACCTTAGGACCCCCTTGGGACCAATTTGTCCCTTTTACCCCTAATAAAGCCTAACCATGGTCAATTTGACCAACTAACTAAGCCTACTATTTAACCCACTTTTTCCATTAGCCCTTGACCATCAATGATCAGGATAACCACTGATGATCACCTTGATCACTAGCGGTTAAGGTCCACCATCCCAAGAACTAACATGCAAACATCTACCTTATTTTCTAAAAATAACTCATCTAAATATATGTGCAAGCCATTACATGTATGAATTATAATTAGATATCCCAGTTAACATCTTATTGCACCTCTCCTTCCTTGCCTATATAAAGAGAGGAGTAGAAGGTGAAATGGATCCATAACTATCAAGAGCTTTTGCATCCAAAGCTTTTTTGTAGGTGTTATTCTAGTAATCCAGTGATCCAACAATCATGATAGTGAGCCAACTTTCCACTATCCCTTAGATGATAAATAAGCACTGTTACTCTACTAGAATCATGCCAGAATATATCAATAAGACAACCACCTCAACCACTCATCCAATCAATCTTATGCAAGCTAAGTATTTATTTTCTAGTATTTAATTAATTTATTTGTATTTCATAATTAGCCTATCACAAGCCAACCTCCCAAAATTTCCTTTTTAAATCTCATCAATCAATCTGTTTATCAACCCAATCCAACACATAATAACCACTGATGATTGTCTCAACTGTCAATGGTCTATCTAACTGTTGATGGTGACCTTGACCGTTGATAGTCACCTTAATTGTCAAAAATCATCTTGAATGCTGAAGTTCATTATGATAGAAAATAATAGCAAGTTATTTTCACCCTCTTACCCCCAGCCAAATCCAATTTTTTGTGTTCTTACTTGTTCACAGACCCCCAACCTATTTTTTAAAGCACACTTGATCCTTTAACATTAGTATTAATTTGATTGTTTCTATATTAGTCATTTATAACCTATTTTTTTCAATCATATCTTGTATTCAATTTTAGTACCTTTTAATTATTGATGCAAGTACATTATAATTCTATTTAAAAACTTAATTGTTTAAAATGTGTGGATCAACATCCCTTGAGGAAGCTCTTGCTTTTGGGATCTAGCTAGTGCTAGGCAATCCACCCAGCTATCTATCTAACCAACCATTTATTTTAGTGATGTCTTATTTTCAAGTTATCCTCCCAAGCTAAAGAGGAACTCTTCACAATCATCTAAATCAACATATGCACAACCAAATAGGTTTTCCAAACATACCTGTATCTGGTTTCTTTTTCTTCCTTTCTTAAAATATAATTTGAAATTCATTGAAACATTATGGCATGAACGGTGGGATGCTTGAGTCTCTACTTAGGTTTATCAAGTTTGAAACTATGTGATTTTCTCTCTATTTTGTGCTCATAAATGACATAAAATTTTCTTTTGGGATTAAAATTGACGACATACATTGGTTGCTTGCAATTTTAGCTCACATAGTTTAAATTAAGGCAAAGTAATTTGATCATAGAATCACTTTTATTGCACACACTAAACCAAACCACATTCATAAATTAAATATCAAACAAACTTGAGATAAAGCCTAATTTGGATTTCATCACCTAGTGTTCACCTTACCCTTTCTCAGTGATCCTACTTGGAGGTCATTACCAAGGGGAGAACTAACTCTGCTCTTTGGTTGAGTATAAACTTTGGAAATCAATATATATTAGCTAAGAACCCAACACCCTTATTTTTATGGTGTGTGAAGTGATGGGGTAGGCCCCAATACCAAGCCATGTATTGATTTTCAATACAGATCCTTTTTGAGAGCCTAAATAACTTGAAACCAACCATAGACTTCTTTTCTAATACCCACTCTACAATCCAATTTTAGTCACAATTCCTTGAAATCTTAAGGCATAATCCAAAAGAGAGACTTAAAATAACCTTTAAGACTTAACATACTTTTTAGAGTGTGATTGATTTTCTTGATCATTTCTTGTCTTCTCTCTATTTGAGTGGTGAGATTGTTTATGTATTCTCTCTTCATTACCTTGGATCATTCTAACTCGCTAGCAACAAAAGAACCTAGCAGAACAAAACCCATCATTGAACCAATCTACCCTTTCTACCTCCTCATCCATGGAGTACATTTCTAAACTAGAAAACTGTCCTCATCCTTTAAGAAGTCCTTTCCCTCAAAAATTTCCCTAAGGAGATATAGACTTAACCACCTTCTTAGATAACAATCATGTGGCCTTTTAGCATTATATTAACACTATGCCCCATCATACCTCTACTTTGGTTCCATATGTAGACCCACCTTATGGCATGCCTTACTACCTTATAAGAAACACTTCTATTACCACATTCACCACCCAACCATTGACTACCCAAGCTTTCCCATCCCCCAACAATCCCTTTGATACTAATATGGAAAACTAACCTCCCCCACCTACAAACACCCTTATACACTCCACCCCTACCAATAACTCCCTTACCTTAGAAGCAACCCAACCACTAGCCACCTATACTCCCCTAACCATAGGAGTACCTACCACTATCATTACCAACATTCCATTGGTTACCCCCCACTAACTACTATCCCAATTCAAAATCTTATGGTGTCTATACCTTTTACCTTACCACCCATAAACACAAAGGTCACTAACCTTCCTTTGATCACCAACCTAACTACCACCCCCACTTAAAAGCTACCCATTTCACCAAACCTAGGTTACATCCCTAACCCATAAGGTCATGTACCTCTACCTACTACCCAACCACTTGCATCCACCTACCCCTACATAGCATCCACCCAAAGTAGAACTAATGAAGATATTCATGGATAAGATGAATACCTTAGAGTCATCCATTTATGGATATCACAAATTATCATATGATCAGATCTATAACAAACCCATTCACCCATATATCCCTATCATACCATATCCTCCTCAGTGGGAGCTCCCCAAATTCTCTAAGTTTCAAAGTAAGGAGGATCCCAAATAATGCCTCAAGGAATTTAGGAATGCATGTTATTTTATTTCTTATGATGATGTCCTCTTTATTTTTACCTTACCCATGTCCCTATCTAGTCCAACATTAGACTGGTATAGTGCCATATCCAAACACTCTTTTTTTTCCTTCACCTAGCTAGCCTAAACTTTCTTAGATCACTTTTCAATAAATATCTCAAAGAAGGTCTCCATCACTAACCTTTACTCTATTCGGCAATTTGATGATAATCTATTGCTAATTTTGTAGCTAGTTAGAAGAGCCTAATCAATCAACTTTCCTTCTCTTTACCATAACTTGAACTGATTAAAATATTTGCTCAGGCATGTGCCAAGCACATCTCCTCTACACTATGTGTCTAGAGTTTCAAAAAATTTGATGAAGCTTTTACTATGGAATGTAAGATATAAAATAGAGCCATTAATGAAGGAAAGATAAAACAAGAACTCTATCTACAAAACTAATTAAGCCTCTTCCTCTAAAATAAACAACCAAACAAATACTAATGCCAAGAGTAAGGGAACTGTAAATGTGATTTTCTTTAAAAATGCTCATACACCCATCTATTAACCAACCAAATTCCTCTAATTCCTCAAATCAAAACACAAGGATCCAAAACCAGGAGAAATTTACTCTACTTGAAGAATCTTATGCTTCAATCCTAGAGAAGTTACTGAAGGCCAACATCATAAAAATTCCTCCTATCAAACTCCCTCAATAATTTTATTCTTCTCATCCCACACCTAATTGGTACAATTAGAATGACATGTGTGTTTTCTATCGATTAGTTAAGCATGATGTTAGTAGGTGTAATACCTTTAATAGCATTATCCAATCCCTCATTGAAAAAGGAGAGCTTATGTTGGATAACCCCAATGCACCTCAAAATCAAGCCCTTAACATTTTTAGGTAACCTTTTCCCAATCATGCACCTACCAAAAATGAGAGTAACAATGTTGAGTGTTCTCATGATGCCCATACTATTAATATGGTTCTTAACATGCTCATTATTGAAGAACCTACTACCCAATCTACTATTCTTCATCATCTCTACTTATTGAGGTAGTGGAGTTACCTTCTCCTCTTTTAGAGGCCCAAACTAAGGAAGCACCCCTTTCTCCTCCACTTATTGAGGTAGTGGATCCATTTACCCCTTATTCAACTATCATATTGGAGTAAACAACCATCACTACTTTACCTTCTCCCCCAACTATCAAGAAACTTACTTCCCCTTTGGAGAACATTCCCAGAGAGGAAGTTACCATGTCTACACCTCCCATGAATTAATCACCCATCCAAACCTTGCATCTTTTTATTGAGGAAAAGGATGAGGTCACCATTACCCTTTCTCAATCTATGGGCTTATCTTTCAAGTCCACTATCCAAAAAACAAAACTAATCTACAAACCATTTTATAGGTTAGTTCATAAATTTGAATTTGTCTCTAACCCTAACATGGATCAAGCCACTTTTTGGTAACAATTAGGGCTACCTTACATCACTAAGAAAGAACCTCCAACCACACCTTTGGTAGACCAACCCACCACTCCTATTATCCAAACCCCTATCTTACCAACCAAACTAATAAATATCTCTACCAACCCAACAATTCCTCAACCATCCAATATACCTAAACCCTAAACAACCAAATCACCTTCTCTAACTAAATCAACCAAACCAACTAAAAACATTGACACCTTCCCTAGACAGAGCCTTAATCACCCATCTATGAAATTAGAGATTACCTCACTAAACCCAAAAACCAAAATGAAATCAACCAAGGAAGTAAAGCCACCAAAAGTCTAGAGGGCCAAAATCCTACCTCCATTAACCTTGCCTTATATCTTGGGTCCTCATCCCTCCACTTTGATTAGGAAGTTGATTGTTTCAATTAAAACCCAACCACCACTTTTAGTTACACTAGAACACTTGCTTTCGGACACCCCTATCTTCACCACACCATCAAACACAAAACTATTTAACCTAAAACCTCTTACCTCCAACCTACCAACCTCCACCTTACTAAAATCCAAACCATCATCTAAGATCACTACCTTACCCAAACCTCCTACCACCAAGCCCATTACCAAAAAGACTTCCATCTCACCAACTAAGGCCAAAACCTCTAAAATCTCTCCACCTTTAGATGAGCCTTACTGAGTCATCTTCTAAAGGTTATTACAAGATTATTTCTTGACCTTACATCCCATCAAACCATTCAACCCTCTCAATCCAAAACTAGCATGGTATAATTACTGCCAAGTGTGTTCCTATCATAGGAGACTAATCCATGTCATGGAGAATTACAAATATCTCCAAGCCATTATCTATCATCTCTATAATAAGGATTATCTATTAATATAGGAAACTCCCACAAGATTATCACCAATCTAATAACCACTACCTAATGCCTACCTACTCCCCCACTCTCACCTTAGAGTGATGAGGAACCAAGCTGATCTCCTACTACAACTCTTCCCTCTACCCATACTACCCATGTGGTAATGTGATCACATGCTCAACAAAAATATAAATGGAAGACCATAGTATCCATCCCATGGACATACCCATCTTACACTTCCCAACCAAATCAAAATCAAGCACCTTCACCTTCATTCAAATTTAAGATTTCTATCTTGGGTACCTCCTAATCTAATGCCTCCAAATAAATTAGGAGAGTGGTGCTCAAATAACTTAACCAAACCCTAGAAAAGATGATCCCATATGATTTGATCTCTACTTCACCTCATCATCACCAAGCAATGATAGAGTCATTACAATCGATAGATATCCAACTTGAATATCCTCAACCTCTAGCAGCCTTTGTTGGTACTCTCCAAACTTACAACATTGTCACCTTCAAGGATTCATAAATACCTTCTATCTACCCTGATGACCTAGATCCCCCTCTCTTTATTACTACTTACATCAACCAAATCTGCATCAAATGGATCATGATTGATGGGGGAGATAGTATTAACATCGTCTCCTCCCATGCCTATAACCAACTCAACCTGATGGATAATATCATGTCAAAAACCTTAAATGTCCTCCAATCATTTAATGACACCATGTCCACTACCTTGGGAACTTTGTCCTTAATATTTGTTTAGGACCTCGAACACTCCTTGAACTCTTCTATGTAGTGGAAATAAAATTCCAATACAATGTTTTGCTAAGATGACCTTGGATCCTCGCCATGGGTTGTGTCCCCTCTACCCTTCATCATTACATTAAATTTAAGCATGAAGGTTAGGTTATCACTATACAAGATAACCCAATCCCATTTTCATCATGTAACATGACTTACCAACCCAATGATGTCCTCTTACCTCCATCTAACACACCCTTATCAGCCAAAGATAGACCCTCAACCATGAAAGAGGTAGTCAAACCTTGTTCTACCAATAAGGCATCAACTAACTCATCCATCCCTTCTAATCAGATCCTCACCTTAGACCACTTAGAGTCCAAATTTTAACATCTTTCACTAGGGGAATATCACCTCCTTACCCATGATGCTTTCCCTACTCCCCAAGAGTATGGTAAAATTGACCACCAACCTAGATATGACCCCAATGTCAAAGCCATTGTTCCATTTGGACCTTCACACTATCAAACCCATTTCATCTATGTGGGACTTGATAAACCACTTAATGCTTCTACCACCTCCTCTTCGCCTCGACCATTCACCTTCAGCTTCTCCTATCTAGATAAACCAAGTTTTGCTAAGACATACCTCCAATGGTGTACTTGAAAAGGATTTGTTCTTGGATGATATGAGCATGTCCAACATGAATTAATTTCCATTGAGACCAAAAATTCTCATGATAAACATGTGATCTAATAATTTAACTCAAAAGAGGATGGTTAGTATGGTGTTAGTTTCAAAATGAAAACAAGATGAAAGAAACACACTAACTAGCATAACATCTCTAGGCCTAGACACTAGAGAGAGATTAGTTAACAAACATGAATAAAAAACACAACTAAAATGCAAAATAGGCTCTTTTTTACCTTCCTTGGATGCTCCAAAATGCTTATTGTAGTGGCTTTCTCAGCTTGTGTTCATGAATTCTTCATCAAAGGAGGCTTGGCTATCTCCTCTTCTCTTTAGAACCTTGTGGATTTAGATTGGCTTGGCTCATAATCAATTTTGCATGGTAACAATAATTATAATGGATTTTGGAATCATTTTTGAATTATAACTTTGCATTATCAAGACTTAAAAGTCATGTGGTGATGCCTCCTATTTATAGATTTTTGAGAATGTCTAGAATCAACCTGAACCATTCATCCTGAGATTGAGATGTGTGGTTGAGGATTAATTCAATTTTTGGAATTAATTTTATAATTATCCTCATCATTAAATTGGAATAAGGTTAAATTAAAATGCATGGAAGGCATTGATGAGGCATGAAGGCCATCATATAAGGCATTGATGAGGCATGGAGGGCATGAATCCTAATATTTGTGACATTTATGGCCTAGGGATGTCTTCCCAAGAAATGAGGTTACCTGATGATGTAGATATTAAAAATTCATTTCCAAAACAAATTTTTCAACAAGTTTTCATGGAATTATTAATTAAGCCTTGATTTGGGTTAATTAGTTCTTAAGCATGTTTAAGCACTTTGTGCACAAATTACTCAAATTGATTAGAATGTCTTGTTATTGGTCCAAAATTTGACTGGATTAGAATTAGAAGTCACTTTCAGATGTGTTGTATCCATTATCCTATTTAGGATTTTACCAAAAAAAATAACAAAGGCATGTTTTTTATGCAAGAGATTTGATATGAAATAGAAATCTAGAGCACCTATGTGTAAAAATTGGCATTTTGACTCAGAATGATCTGATCAAAGTTAGTTGGCCCATAAATTACATTGCCTCATTTAGGGATACTCTAGCCAAAATCAGCACTTGAATATATCAATTTCAACTAATTTAATTCATTTTAGTGTTTTTAGGCCAAATTGTGCACCTTGGGTGGAAATTAGTCAAAATCTTGATTGGAGGTTATTAGTGGCCAGATTTAAGTGTCTACAAAACATATCCTTGGTTTCATTCTATCCACCACGAGGAAAATCAAAGCACCTACCATCACCATTATTAAGGAATACATCCCTCACTCACCAACTTCTCCTCCACCTACATGTGAGGATGAGGACATCATCCCCCATAAATTTTTCTTTTTCATCAACATGATTAGCTTCAAACCCCTTACTTATCAAAAAGAGGGGGAAACCATAGCCATCCCTTTAACCCATCTTGAGATGATATGAGATGAGTCTCATACCATTAACATTGTTTAGTTCCAGGATGATGATTCCATTCTGACCTACCTTGGTGCCCTAGATTATTCCATCCACAAATCCCTTCCTTCTGAGACTTAGACCATGTTGAAATAATTCACCATGGATAACCCCCACATTTTCAAAATTGGCCAACTGCTGAATTTTGAGGAACTTTAGGATTCTCCCTCTTTCCTCCAAGATCATAGCACATCATTTGCTAAGTTTTATAGAGACATGCCTGGAATTGACCGTACCATTACCACCCATAACATAGTCACCAATTATGATGCCAAGCCCATCAAGAAGAAACTTTGACACATGCACCCTCGTATAGCCCTTCTCATCAAAGAAGAGCTTTAGTGCCTCTTATCTATCAATTTCATTCAACCCATTGACTATCCCCAATGGGTCTCAAATTTTATACCTATCACCAAAGCCACAAGGGGACTATGCATTTGTGTGGACTTTCATGACCTCAACCTTGCTTTCTCTAAAGATGACTTTTCTATATCAAACATTGAGTAGCTAGTTAATCTTATAGAAAACCATAAGATGTTATCTCTCATAGATAAAATTATTGGGTTATAATCAGATCCTAATTACCCTCAAAAATCAACACAAAACCACCTTTACCACCTCATGAAGGACATTCTATTATAGATTCATGCCTTTTAGACTAAAGAACATTGATTCAATCCTACCAATGTGCCATGACTTACATCTTCCATGACCTTATCCATAAGATTATTAAATACTATGTATATGACCTCCTTGGGAAATCTAAGTATCATATGGATCATTTGACCATATCTCAATATTATCTTTGAATGCCTTATCCATTACCACGTCCATCTTAATCCCAAAAAATGCATTTTTGGGGTCTTGTCAAAAAAACTCCTTGCTTTATCATTTCCCTTCAGAAGATTGAAGTTGATCCAACCAAAATCAAAGCCATCCTCACTATGCTTCCTCTAATTAACCTCAAGTAACTCCATAGTTTTCAATGGAAGCTCTAATCCATCCATCACTTTATCTCCCAACTTTTAGATTGATGCCAACCCTTATACCACCTTCTAAATAAGGACGTATCTTTCAAGTGGAATAGTGACTATTAAAAGGCCTTTGATTCACTCAAATAGTACCGTTTGTCTCTAATTATACTAACCCATCCTAAGGATGACCAACCTTTCTACCTTTATATATCCCTCACCGACCACTCCTTAGGGGCAATGCTTTCTCATCAGGATGAAAAACATAAAGGGAAAGCCATCTACTACATTAGTCACACACTTGTAGAGTATGAGACTCAATATTCCCAAATCAAGAAACTTTGCTTAGCTTTAGTCTTCATAGCCACCAAACTTTTCCACTACCTTCTTAACCACAAAACCTGTCATAAACAATACTAACCCACTCAAGTATATGCATTCCAATACATACTAAAACTAACGTATGGCCAAGTGGATCATGATTTTATCTAAGTTTGATCTCGAGTTCCTTCAGCAAAAGTCAATGAAAGAGCAAGTCATTAATGACTAATTGGTTAAGTCACCATTATCAAACAACCAACCTTCTCCTCTTGAGGCCCTTGATGAGTTCATTGTGACCCTCTCTCAAATAAACTTCACCTATCAAGTCACCATGTTCTTTGATAGATCTAAGTTTCAACATGGTGGGGGAGTTGGAATAATCCTTACTCCCTTTGATGGTGAACCTCTTACTTTGTATTTCAAGATAGATCTTGAATGTACCAATAACATGGTTGAGTGTGAATCCCTAGTGATAGGCCTCCAAACTGCCTTAGCCTTGGGAGTCAAAAAATCAATATCTTTGATGACTCCCAACTTGTGTTCAATCAAGTAAATGGCTCTTACCAGTGTAAGAATGATATTATACAATAGTAAAAACAACTATTTGATGAAATCTCAACATCATTTGAACACTACCACATCCAGTTAATCCCATGATCTACCAACAACTTTGCTGACACCATGGCTTCCCATGCTTCTCATATCCCATATGTAACCTCTAACTCTAGGCTATCTATCATTATCCATAGACTTACCCTACCTTCTTACATCAAACTAAATTCTCCCACCATCTTTAATATGGAAGAGACCTAACCTAACCTTTGGTATCAGCAAACCTTTGACTATCTCAACCTTGTTATTATTCCTTCTAGTCACTCTCAAAATGATTGAAGAGCATTTATTTATAGTACCTCATTTTATACCATTATGGGGGGAATTATTTACAAACGTGACTTTGATCACCTCCTCTTTCATTGCCTACATAGTCATGAAGCCTCTCATACTATTAGGGAAATGTATGATGGTATCTATGGGGGACACTTTAGTGGCCTCATCATAGCTAAATGCATCCTTTGAATTAGTTATTACTAGCTTACACTCAACCAAGATAGTTATGATTATGTGAAAAAGTGTGTTAAGTGTCAACAACATGCCAATCTACATCATACACCTAGCCATAATCTTCATGTCTCTACTAATTTCTATCCCTTCTCATAATGGGGTTTGGAACTCATTGGCAAGATTGACCCCCATTCATTGCAGTGACACCATTATATCATCATTATGACCAAATATTTCACCAAATGGGTAGATTTATTCTTTTAGTTTTGACTAAAGCAGAAAAGATTGTCAACTTTATCAACCATCACATCATCTATCATTCCAGTTTTCCTCACAAAATTATCACTAACAATGGAAAATCTTTTAAGAAAAAATAAGTCTAGAGTCTTTGTAATGCATTTAAGATTAAGTTAAGTTTATCCTTGACCTATTTCCCTCAAGTGAATGGATAGGTTGAATCCTCTAACAAAACTCTTAGAAATATACTCACTAAAATGTCCAATACATCAAGTCAGGATTGGCATTTGCACATCCCCTTCACCTTATGGGCATATTGTACTAGCATTCAAACCCCTACAGGTGCTACCCCATTTTCTCTTAGGTTTGGATCCAAGGTTGTCTTGCATTTCAAATTCCAAATCCCATCTTTTCACATATCTTTGTAAGATCTAATTACAAAGGATGATTATCATCAATAACATTTAGCCCAACTTGAGCTACTTGATGAGAGCTACTTAGCCACCCTTAGCCATGTTCATGTCTATCAATATCACATCAAGTATCCCTATAAAAAACACCTTAGAGTGTTATAATTCAACATCATAGACCTCATCCTAAAATAAAATCAACATGTCACCAATATGGAGAAAATTAAGTAGGGAAAGCTTGTTTTCAATTAGCTTGGACCCTATATCATAACCTATAAGTATGGATCAAGAGCTTACTGGTTGTCCTCTCTTGAAGGTAACCTAGAAATTTAACCCCTCAATGCTTCACATCTACATCCTTTTTTTTATTAAAAATGATCAAACTCACATTCTATCTAACTTAAGCTCATCCCTTGCTTACAAACCACATTCATATCCCTATTTTAGGGGCAACTGATTAAAATTGAATCATGTGATTATCCATCACAATCATAAGCTAATCTTAAACAATGGGTACCATGGCTCTACCCATGGCATGATTCTCATGGTAATTTGTGCCCTTTTATAGGATGGATTCCCATGATCATTGTCACTTAAACCTATTTACACCCAATCATCCTTCTTGTGCTTTTAGTTTTACATTCATAAAGGTGAACCCTTAAGCCAATATAAGCAATTATATGTCAAGTACAAAGCAAAATCTAAACCAATAGTGATTGTGGGTCATTCCTAAGCATTCATAGACTATTCCCTTGAAGGATATCTATTTACAACATATTGAAAATTTCTTCAAGTAAGGTGGAGTAATACCTTTAAGGATAGCCATCAAAGTCATTAAACAAAGCACGCAAAATTAGACCACTCCCTCAAAATATGGTTGAGTAAAGAATTTTTAAAAATAAGTAATTTCTTGGAAGATTCCCAAATTGATCAGCTTCCCTAACCCTCCTAAGCAAAAATTCCATTTTCAATCAATAGCAAAATCAAAACATAATAATTTTAAAATCCATAATCGGCTCTCAT
Source organism: Torreya grandis (assembly GCA_037957365.1). Taxonomy (NCBI): domain Eukaryota; kingdom Viridiplantae; phylum Streptophyta; class Pinopsida; order Cupressales; family Taxaceae; genus Torreya; species Torreya grandis. The sequence continues at coordinate 142,935 of JARHVA010002642.1, read as the reverse complement.
AAGTAAAACAATATTAAAAGTCACAATCAGCTCTCATGAGTAGACTTCTTACATTGATTAGTCTACACTTTGTATGACATAAACTTGTTTATATTGAGTCTTTAAAAACCTATAGAAGAGGCATGTTATTCTCATAAGAAGGTTCCATTTTCATCCATCCCCCCTTTATACATTATAATCAAGGGATTTTGAGCTCACTTGACATTATGTGATCAATACACCTTTTTAACCAACTAACGAACACTAATATAAAGCATTTGAAGGGCTTATGTTGCTTAATCCAATCCAACTTTGGTTTTTGTTTTAGTCCTTGTCAAATAATAAGCATCATTCCCTCTTCCTATCCTATCATGACTAGTTGATATATTCACTAAGATGTTTGTCTCTTGATTATATTCTTCATTCTCACATCTAGTTTTGTTATTCAAACTCACTTTATGTATTTTTACCTTAAACAAAATAACAATAAGCATATTCATAACATCATGTCTAAAGAAAAAATATATATCATGAGCATATCCATTAGCATGTCAAAGTCAAACGTCCATGAATAATAAATAAATCAACCATTTTCACCACATGTCTAAATCTAAATAATGAAGCATATATTCATAAATTTAGCATGTCAAAATGCATAACCATGAATAAAACATGATACATCTCATCACATGCCTAGCTAAGTGAGTCTACATTAGTATACATATCCATAACATGATCATAATCAATATAACATGAGCATAATCAATATAAACATCACATCATCACATAACATCAAAGCAAACCATAGACCATGAGCAATGAATAATAAGGGTCATATATATAAATCATGAGTCTCACATAATAATGTATATAAAAATATACATCTCTCTCTCTCTCTCTCTCTCTCTCTCTCTCTCTCTCTCTCTCTCTCTCTCTCTCTCTCTCTCTCTCTCTCTCTCTCTCTCTCTCTCTCTCTCTCTCTCTCTCTCTCTCTCTCTCTCAAAATGTACATCTTACCATATTGGCTCATAGATCAGAATCAAAATGATATACAATAATAGATAGTATGTCATAGACCATGTCATAGCTATTCCCCTAGGGAACCACTATCTCCTGGTACACCACCCTATCCCAGTGCCTATCACCCTAAAGAACCTACCTAACCTACTACAATAGTTATTTGTCTACCTATGGAAGCAACCCATTGACCTAGTGTTTCCATATTGGCACCATCTTCCAAGATCTCTTTGCACTCACTCCATCAAGGCTTATCAGGACACACTTTAGAAATATAACCTCATAGTACCATAACTCCTCCATTATGGCTAGGAATCATGACATAGGGATGGTCCTAAGTGATCTTATAGATGTTATATCTCTTCCTCCTTTCTATCTCAAGGAGTCTCTCTCTTATGTAACCAAGACTAGTGAAGCTCTAGATTGGTCCTTATCACTTATAAAAGTAGAAACCTATCCCTATAAGGTAGCCACCTCACCCTATAATGTTGCAACTTGTGCCTAAGCAATGGCTAACACTACTCTTGCCTATCCATTTGAGGTACCCACCTACACCTGTGACCTCCATCCTCCTCTCCCAGCTAGGTCCACATCCATCAGCCTCCTACCACCATCATCTCCACCAAAATTTGCTACTACATATAGAGCATGATACCACACAGGGTACCCATCAAGAAAACCTACATCATCAATCATTGTCCTAGTTAACATCTCCTCATAGTTAAGTACTACCCTCACTAGATGTGGTTTTGGTAATAGGATATCCATATCCTCACACCTATATCAAGGGAATGTACTTGGAATACCTTAAACCAAGATAAACTACCTATGTACCCTATCAAATGGGATGAGTTGTGCCTCTCCATCCCTCTAACCAAATATCCACATATAACTCTATAAGGAAAATGTCTATTTATTATACCTATCCCACTCTAATACCCAATATATGGTCTCTAGATAATATCATTGATCACCAATGCACCTAGTGCACCCTTGAACTAATCTACATTGTGATCTACTCCTCCTATACCTAAATTGGTGAATTCACCTCTCCACAACATAAAACCAATTAGAAACTCTATCTGGGTATATCCCATCCATAATAAGCCCATTAGCCTCAACACCCAAATATACTCATAAGCCTAAAAGTGTAGAACCAGATCAACACTGATACCATATCTTTTGTGGGCCCTAAAACCCCATAGCTTCCTATATGTCTGTACAAGTAATATTGGTACCCATATAAATACTATTTTCCCTAGTAGCACCTCAACCAACACCCCTAGTAGTAGGTATGGGAACCTCCCATTTCTTAAGTTAGGAAGCGAAAAGTATAAAACTTCCATCATCATCATCATCATCATCATCATCATCACTAATCTCCTCTCATCCCTCACCCTTTGATAAAGTGTAGATTAACTAAATCCCCTAGTGTACCACTTGACATGATCCTATTCATCCCCATACATTAGTTCCAATGACTCATCTCTCTCCTCTTTCTCAATATGGTAAATTAGATCACCTCATATAGGTAGTTGAGTGATCTTATAGACATCCTCTAGCAATATCATCATCTCACCAATTGGTAGGAGGAAAGTGTTCATGGTTAGATCCTATCTCTCAATGAGGGACACTATCATGGATGCATTATGTGACACATGCTAATAATGCCTCATCATTTTAAGTCCCACCTCTTCCATGTGATTCTAATCTACTGGGGTTATCTCCTAGTCTATAAAGATACAAGGCACTTGATCATGCATCTGAATATGCTTTCATGCCTACAAACAATCAATATCAATAAGCTTAGTCACTTATACTATTTTACCTACCCATTTTACCCATTTAACCAATACCCTCACTACCTTTTACCTTATCCATCCACTTTAAAACCACCAAACCTACCATTTAGCTTATAGGACGAACCTGCACCAAGCACATGACATCTCTTATGCCTTAAAACACTTTAAGCAAGTTTCAAAATCCTATTTCACATTAGGCAACTATCGATAGTCATTATGACTGTCAACGATCAAGCCACCCTTTAGCTAAGGGTTATTGATCATCGATGGTCAGGATGACTACCAATGGTCATTGTCCATGACCATGGTGTAAATCCCTCAAAACCCTAACCCACCCAAAATAAGCTACAAACTACTCTATTTTCTACCAAATCTTGCCAATCCTACCCCTAACCTACCCCTAACTATCCTACCTTCCCAAAATTGAACTTCACCTACCTAATTTTACCAAATTCAACCAAAATCCTACCTAGGGCATAACCAATAAAAACCTAAGTTTACCCCCATCAATAAAATAATTAATTACAAAACCAAATGCAATGTAAATCCCAAAAATGCCCTATCAATTTAAGGATGTACCCTACCTCATTCTTTGACCATTATTAAGGAGGAATCTTGGGACCCCCTTCTTAGCCACATCTACATCTACACTACATCTTGGCTCAATTACTCTCAGTCAACCTCATCTACCTTAGTGATCAATCATCCACCTCAGCAATCACCATCTGTAAACTTTTCCCAATATGCCAAAACCTAGAGCCTTAAATTCAGCCAAATCACATGTTTAAATGAGTAAACATGTTTCACTCTTTAATTTTAACCTCTATGGTTCTAGGTTTTATACCCTGGTGGTTAATAGTCAAGGTGATCATTGATGGTCACCCTTGAAAACCTTGACCATCAACATTTAGGTTACTCACTTTTTTTCTCTTGCCTTGAGCATCCTTTTTTGAATAGACCCAAATCTAAATACCCACCCATAGAGACTACCTTCTCTACCCACCCTGACTACCTCATCAACTCACCATTGGTCTATTTTGGTATAACTAGTACACATTTTTGTGATAACTTTTGCTTGGTCCTTTAACCATAGAGACAACATTTACCATTTTGACCCTTTTGTAATTACACCACCTCATACATACCTAACCTACTTGTGTCTTCTCAGGAGCACTTCCTACCTTAGATACCCATGACACTTGACCCATTTGTGTTTTCACTAGGAATATTTCCTACCTTAAATACCCACTAATACACAAACATTACCTAGGAGACTTCCATTTATAAATGTTTCCATCTCCCATGCCTAAATGTGGTCACATGATCTACTTGTCAATTTGTCCTTCTAACACTGACCGTTATTTTTACTAGCTATAACATCTGAATCAATGCATGATCTTGGCTATCACACTTTGTGTGGGTTTGTGCTTCAATGCCAAACCATTCACCCACCTTCATGTCATCCACATTCATCATCACCTTCATCCACCTTATCAAACCCATACCTAATCCTATTTTACCTCATCAACTCCCAATTTGAAGGGGAACACCTCTTCCCATACTCAGGGTAACCTAACCTTTGACTAGCAATCTATTTTTGTTTTGCATCTTGTTGATTCAAAGCTACATAATAAAAAAGGGTAAAATGTAGACACCAAAAACATTTACACCATAATTCCAAATGTTGAAACACCCCTAGACCACCTTAGGACACCTTTAAGACAAATTTTCCCCTTTAACCCCTAATCGAGCCTAACCATGGTCAATTTTACCAACTAACTAAACCCACCCTTTAACCCACTTTCTACCTTGGCCCTTGACCACTGATGGTCAAGATTACCATTGATGGTCATGGTCCATTATCCCAAAAACTAACATGTAAACATCCACCTTGATTTTCTAAAAATAACTCATCTAAATCCACATGCAAGCCATTGCATGTGTGAATTATAATTAGAGAACCCAATTAACATCTTGTTACACCTCTCCTTCCTTTCCTATAAGAATAAAGGAGTAGGAGGTGAAATGGATCCACAACTATCAACAGCTTTTGCATTCAGAGCTTTTTTTGCAAGTTTTCTTCTAATAATCTAGCGATCCAGAAATCATAACAAAGAGACAACTTTTTATCACCCTTCAGATGATAGCCAAGCATCATTACTCTACTAAAATCATGTTAGACTCTATCAACAAGCTAACCACCTCAACTACTCATCTAATCGATCTTATGCAAACTAAGTATCTATTTTCTAGTATTAAATTACTTTATTTGTATTTCACAATTAGTCTAGCACAAGCCAACCTCCCTAAATTGCCTTTTATAATCTCATAAATTATTTTATTTATTAGTCTAATCCTACACATAGTAATTGCTGATGGTTTTTTCAACCACCAACAGTTTGTCTAACCATCGATGATCACCGTGACTACCGATGGTCACCTTAACCACCGATGGTCATCGTAATCGTTGATGGTCACTATGGTATAAAATAATAGAAATTTATTTTCACCCTCTTACCCATAACTAAATCCAATTTTATGTTTCCTTGCCTATTCACATATCCCCAACCTATTTTATAAAGCACACCTGATTTGTTTAGCATTAATATTGATTTTTTTATTGTTATATTAGTCATTTATAACCTATTTTTTTATCAAGCATCTCTTATATTTAATTTTATTACCTTTTGATTATTGTTTCAAGTAATTTATCATTTTTTTATAAACTTAATTATTTAAAATGTATGGATTGATAGCCCTCGAAAAAGCTCTTACTTCCAGGATCTACCTAGTGTTAGGCAATCCACCTAGATATCTATCTAGCTAACCATTTAATTTAGTGTTGTCTTATCTATAGATCATCATCCTAAACCAAAGAGTATCTCTTAATAATCATTTTATTCAACATGTGAATAACCAAATAAGTTTTCTAACCATACCTGTATATATTTTCTTCTTCTTCCTTTCTTGAAATATAAGTTGAAATTCATTGAAATAGTACAATCACTAAGGGGAGTGAATCAATGAGCCTATATAATCCAAATTAAATTTAAATCATTTAAAACTCTTAATCAATTACCACAATATTTTCATGAAGCATACATATCTTTCATAGCAAATAATAAGAGAAATAATGCAAGATTAGTTGCATAACACATGACATATGTGGGAAACCCTCTTGGAAAAAAAACCCATTGGAACCTATATTTGGACTACTATACTATAATAATAAGAACCAATTTATACCATCTAAAACTTATCAAGGAACTATAATCCCTTATTTAATGACACTACAATCCTATAAGGTGTTGCAACACATGTCTAGCTAAGCAACCATAACAACTAGACTTTTAGCAAGTTTTACCTTGTAAGGAGGCTATAACCCCCTAAATTATGAGTAGCCACAAAAAAACCTATGAATAAAACATCTCTTTAACAATGATTACCTACCAATCTGATGGAGAAATAAATTATTTCAATTTTCTTCAAATCTGCACACTCAAAGCATCCAAAGCCATTTTTTGGATCACTCTTCACTCCTTAGTAACAACTCTGTCACCATATCAATAACATGACCAAATGGTTATACACATAGTCCTAAATATTATATATTCATCAAATTATTTACTAGGCACTCTCCCTCTCCTTCACTCCACAACTCTCATATAGACACTCTTCTTTCACATCTAGAGACCATCTTATTTGGTTTCACTATATATAGTCTTCCTAAATATCAACATCTTGGTTGGAAATTAGACATGACTTAACCCTTAAGGCTTATAACATATGAATCTATAGCTCAATAACATCCTAAAAAAATTTCCCATAACATCCATGGGTCACCCTTAAGTAGATAGACCTTTCAATTAGGCCCTTGTAGCCCTTATAGGTCTCAAGGAGACCTATTCACCCATTTAGCACTTCATCGAGAAAAAACAAGAACATAGGACCACTTTAAAATGAATAGGTATAATACACATGACCCCTTTGAAATTATCAATTCATACAATCATTATTACACTCTTATGTGCAAACTCAATCAACTCCAATAATAGTCTTGTTCATAAGGACACCATGAATGAACACATAGTTAAATTATTAATCTTTGTTCATAATAAATATTGATTGGTAAAGATTATAAATACCACATAGATGATCCTCATAGAGTATAAAACACTCTCCAATAGTTGATACAATATGAAACATTGAAAAAACATCAACATAAGCTCAAATATCCTTCTCGGGTCACTTACAAAACATGGTCAAATACATAGTCATCTTTGAATCTCAATAAATTTAATTATATGAATATTTAAAACTTTAAACTAGCTTTACTATAAGAAACTTTGAGTCCTCTACAACTTTTATTTTTACTTCATCTTCAAATTCATCTTGAATCAAAAGTTATAGCATAAACACTGAGCACTGGTTTTTCTTTTGTTAATTTTCAAATGCCAATGGTCACAGTTAAATCTTGGACACTATGATAGCATCTTGCGTCCTCAATGCTTAGATTAATCATACACCATAAATTTTATTATAATTATCTTGACCTTTGCCTTTTTAAACCTTTGTCACTTTGACCTCTTGACTCTAATACACAATATTGATCTTGATTAGTATGAACACTTGCTCATTGTTGATCTTTTGAAGAAGCTTGGTCTTTACCTCTACTCAATTTTAAACATCAAAAACTTGTCCTCATCTTGATGCTTCATGACACCTTGGAAAAAAAATTATCCATTTATTGTTTTAAGGATCTCAGTATTTACCTAGTTCAAGCATCAAACACTTTGACCTATTTGACTTACTACGCATTATAAATCTAGATTTACGTACTCCCATGTACCATTGGATCTCCATCCAGTCTTGATCTTTAACATCATGAAAAAATGACTATGGGGACCATTTAAATCTACCTAGAATTCCAATTTTACATAGATATATCTTTTACCTCACTCACTTACATGCTATCAAATTTGAATCATAAAAACTAGGTAAAATACTAAACAAACCCATATGACCATTCCTCTTGAAATATTCATGCGTGAGAGATATGCCATCACCAAACTTCTTACTCAGATCTTTCTTATACTTAAACAAATAACTTATTTTATCTCAGATTCATATTTCACCATCTATCTTTGATGTGATGAAACATAAAATGTTAGATCTTCTTTACAAATTTGGCTAAGTTCTGAAATTTAGAGCACTTCTGTCTGAGGGACCAACTTTGCACCCACATATCTTTTGATGCACTAAATCACATGATCTTAAATTTGAATCATATTATCTAATCACATATTATAATCTAACCATATATCAATCTAATATTTTAAACCTCACACATGTGATATATAATGACATAAAAATCCTCCTTAGATTTATCTATCATAGAGCCAATTATGCCTAGATGAACATAATGAATAACTGGATAAATTTCACTCATGCACACAAGCACTCAAATCATCCTTGACCTATAATATGACCCCTTTCACATCCTAAAATCACCATACTCATCCATAAACATCTCTAACCATGCCAAAACTAAAGATCAATCAAGCTTCCTTCAAGCATAATAGGACAAGCACATTACACACTTTGTCATTGTCACTTAGATTATCAAGGCACTTCATCCACTCACTTGGACACCTTCATGACATCATTTATGACTCTCCAACACTTAATATTTTTATAATTGTTATCATAAGCCACCAATGTGTGTATTAAATAATAAACTACATGTTTTTTACCTTGATCATCATGTTGGGCCAAAAGTGCCCCTAGTGCATGTTCAGTCACTGAAATGTAAAGAAATAATGGTTGTCCAAGTGTTGATGGTCTTAAAACTAGTGGATTATATAAATATGTTATGATATTCAAAAATTCTAATTGGCACTCTTTATCCCATTGTAACATGGCCCCTTTATTCAAGAAATGTGTAAATGGGTGGCACATATCTACCAATTGAGAACTAAACCTACGGATAGACTGGATCTTTCCTTATAAGATTTGAAGGTGGAGGCATTTCAAAAATGGGATTAGCCTTAGTATTTTTTAATTTTATCCATCTTTTTGATACAATAAACCCTCTCAATTTTTCTAAAGTGATGCCAATGACACACTTATTAGGATTTAAACAAACCTTAACTCACAAAGTCTCTCAAAGATTCTTTAAAGAACATTAGGATGTCCAGCACATGTTCTTGATTTATCTAATAAGTCATCAACATAGTATTATACAATATCATATATCATGTCATGAAATATGATAGTCATGGCATATTGATAATTGGCTTCAATGTTCTTCAATCCAAATGGCATGACTTGATAACAAAATGTTCCCCATGACATGGTGAATGCAATTTTGTGTTAGTCTTCTTGATCTATCTTGATTTGATTATATCCATAAAATATATCCATAATGGATATAATCTTTTACCCAATAGTAGATTATAAAATCATGTCGATGTTGGGCATAGGAAAATCATTTTTAGTTCATGCTTTGTTGATATCTCTATAATTAGTACAAATATGTATACCCTGTGGCTTTTTTATAACTAGAACTATGTTTGATATCCATTCAAAATATTTTAGTGGTATAATAAATCATGGTCCCAATAACTTCTCTAGTTTGGATTTTACAAAAAAAGTGATATGTGGATGCATCTTCTTCAATTTCTATTTGACTAGTTTAGCATCTGGATAAAAAATAAGGTCATGTAAAACCAAGTGAGGGTCTAATCCTAGCATGTTAGAATATGCCCATGTAAAAATATCAATAAATCCTTCAAAATGAATATAAAATTTTATCACTCTAATTCAGTAATGGAATCTCCAAGTTAAATAATTTTGGGATCATCATATGTTCTCAGGTTCACTTCTATAATGTTTTCTGCAAGGAGTGTAGAACCATATTGAAGAATAATAGGCAATGTGTGATCATGATCATCTTGTTCTAATATAGTTTCTTGTTGTTCCTCCCAAATATTTGGATAATGTTATGAATCTAAGTCTACCAAATCAAGTAATGGCCAACTAGAAAAAATATCAGGAAAGTCAAAAGCAAGATGCTCAAATACTTGTTGTTCTAACGTGATGTTGGTATTGGATATAGAGCTAGAAATCGAGGGACCTTTTGTGTACTTTTGGGATGAGAAAATTTTCTCATCCAAGAGAACCTAAAATAGGTTTTCACTTAAGGGATTATCTTTTTATTTACTCTTTCCCTAATCAATGAGTGCCTCAAAGAGGTTTTTACCCAAAGATCTCGATGTTTTATCTTTTTCATGACCAAGAAAGTTTATCTGCTATCTAAAATAGGTAGATGGATCCAAATAAAATTAAAAGCCTTACTTATGATCACAAATTGGTAATCCATCTCTAAAACCCATGTACTCTTTAATTAATTATTCATTATGTAATTCTTTAAGTCATATGACAAAATTTTGTTGGTCTTAATCAATGAGTTCAAGATGGCAAAGACATAGGGAATAATGGGGTGTTATGGTCATAATAGTGTTTGAATAAAATAAATATGAGTCAATAATTTCATTGAAAATGCTATAATGGGATGCTATGTCCCTGATATGAGTCTCATCACTAGTTAATTCAAAAGAATCACTATCAAAAGTCATGAGGTCACCTCTAGGTCATATAAATCTGAGACCATGATTAAAATTAAGTATATCAACTGATAAAGGATCTAGGACCCCTTGCACTTATGGTCTAAGGCCTTTTCTTTTATAATCAAAATTTTCCATAATTTAATTAGGGATAGGATATTTTGGATTTTGAAAACAATCAACAATGTCATCAAGAATATACTTGGTCTCCTTTAGTGAAAGCCTCTCAATCCTATTTTGGCAAAGTAGCAGGTACAAATACCATTGGTGGTTTATTTGCTTTTTTATTTTGTTGCCATATTATGTTGGGTTTTTAGGGATTTTATAAGGTTTGGGTTTACCAAATGTTTTGGGAAACTTTGGAAACTTAGCAATATAGAAGTGTCATTTAGATAGTATGTATAAATACCCATGTCTTCTATAATAACTTACTTTGTAAGAGTTGTGGGAAAAGGATAAATCAAAGTGGAAGCAAGGTCACTAGGGTTGATATAATTGTATTTTGGTGGATGTGAAACTATTTCCTTATTCTTCTTTACAATGAATTTAGAACTAGGATAATACTTATACTTACGGAACTCAACCTCAAGGTGTTTTCAATATTGATAAGGATGTAGATCAATAGGAAGGTGACCTCAATCCCATCATGGGAAAACTTAAGGCATTGATGTAAGGTGGATTGAATGGCCTATACTTCATGGATCCAAGGATGACCAAGAAGTATGTTATAAGGCAACTCAATATCCATAATATATAACAAAGTATGATGGGACATAGACCCAACAATGATTAGCAAATAAATGGTATCAAAATATTCCATTTTGGTATTAGTGTATACCTTTATGGTGATTATTTTTGGCTGAATGTCCTTTATAGTGTAACTCAATCTCTATACCAATTTCAGGGACACTATGTTCAGCCCTGAACCATTATCTATAGGAACCCACATGATCTTATTATTTTCAATGACTATCTCAATATACATTGGGTTATTATGGCTTATACCAAGAGTGGACATGTTATTTTAATAAAAAGTAAGATGTCAAAATTAAGATAAATGTCTTACTAGTATTTGGAACTGTTAAAGATTAATATCTTGGGAAATAATTGATTTTTGTAAAATATTATTCAAAATAGTTCTATGGACTTTAGACATATGCAAAAGATATAGAATAAAAATATGCATAGGGGTTTTACTTAGTTAATCTGATATACTATAAGGATTTTTAATAGTATAACAAGATAGTTTGGCCTTGGTTGGCACAGTGTTCAACTTTGGATCTAAAGGCATAATGTTCACGTTAGGTTTAACATTAGAAGAAGGGGAAAAGGGACTTGAAGAGTAACTCAAGAGTGTCTAGTTGAGATTATGCAATACAGAGGTGGAAAGGAGCCATTATAATTAGAAAATGAAGGCAAAGGGCCTTGGAAGGTTACTCATGGGTGTCTAATTGCATTTGAGCAATTTTGAGTCAGTGAGGAGCCATTATAATTAGATGAGGGATAAGGTCCAAAAATGGTAACCCATGTAAATTGAGGCACAATAGAATTACGTGAACATGATACAATGTTACTTGAGGAAGAGGGTATTGACCCTATAGCAATGGGTCTAATAATTCAAGAAGCATGGGATGGATCATGGGTTTTAATAGTGATAGTGGCAATGTGGTTTGCACAAATGCATCACATGGTATTTTTGTATAAATAAGGCATGTTGTTGTAACCTAGGTTATTAGCATGGGTATTATGATCCTAATTATGATCATGTTGATTAAGATTTTAACCTTAAGTCTAATTTTTCCATTGATTCTATTTTTGGTTCTGATTATTCCTTAGCAGTTACTAATTATGTCAATGAAATTTATCTTTGTAGATTCCCATATCCTAATTAGTGTCCTATGGAGCAAGTTTGATTTTAAATTCACCACTGTCAATCAAATATTCAATAAGGTGTCACAACTGAACATAATGATAAGCACCATGATGAACAACATGATGGAAGTTACAAAATTCATTTTCCTAATACCAATCAGGTTTGGGTTAATCTTCATTAAATGGCCTTGGCATAGGCTATACAATCAAATTAGTTATTATGGACTTTTATAACACTACCTCAAAAGGCTCTCCTAGTTTTTTGAAGACTCTAAAGTTGTTATTAAATACCCTTTGAGGAGGGACTTTTTACAAATTGTTTGATGGATTATGTGGAGCTAATTGCACATTTAGATCTAACTGAGCCTATACCATTTCTACATGTCTTAATTTAGTTACTCCATTTTTGACCATGTTCTTGTTCTTATTAAATCCCTTAGGTTTCTTTGTTACTATATCTTGATGATGATATTGGGTCTAATTTGACATTTGAAGTTGTAAATAAATCTTGATATGGCCCTTACTAAAATCACCTTCTCAATATACACACATTTATCTATAATTTCTTCAAATGTGTTTGTGTAAGCAATCTATTGATTATGTGCTACCTCTGGGTGTAGGTTCTATGCAAAAATGTCTACCACTTGTTTTTATAGAAAATTTTTTTGAAATCATCTAGCTAATGCTCTCCATCATTGTAGATATGTTTTGAATCTTTCTCCATCCCATTGTTTGGCTTTCCTAAAGTCAACAATAGTCCATTCATGTTCAATATTATAAGAGAAGTGTTGAAAAAAAAATTAGATAGGTCATTCCAATCTATAACTAATCCCTTGGTTAATTTAAGAAGTTAGCCTAAATCTTGTCCTGCTAAACTTTATGAAAATAAATGAAACAAATAAATGCTAATATAAACTACCTCTGGGCATAATATAAAAAATGCCTCAATGTGTTTGCAAGGGTCACCCTTTCATTTATTTTTGTCAAATTTGAGTGCCTCAAAATGAGGCATAAAGGGGACTTGAATAATACTCATATCAAATGGATATGGACATATCTCATCAAATTTTACTTCTTGATTTTGTTTCCTATCTCCAAATGTGACACAATTTCTTTCATCAAATTCCACTCTCACATGTTTGGTGTATTGGTGGGTGGAATATAATTTTATTGGGGTGGTATGTGCCCCTTTTGCATGGATTTTTTATGGATATACACCCTATGATCTACAAGATTATTTTTATTTATTCCTTGAGTTGAATAAATGAGAAGTTGATTTTTGGGTTGATAAACATTCCCTAAAGTCAACCTCCTTGAATTATAAGTGTTCTATTGATTTTAGGGAGTCTGTGATCTATTCTCTAATGTACGTGTTGGTTGATACAAACCATCCAAACTATTTTGAAAAATATATTCAATACACATTGAGCATTTTGGTCATTGATTATGCAAAGGGGCAAGAGGATCTTGATATTAGAATAAAGTATGCTCCATGTCTGGCAAAGCATTTTTCAAAACCTCTTATGTCTTGTTTTGTTCATTTAAAACACTTTGATCCATCATAGTTATGTTCTCAACTAATTTTTTTTGCATTAGTTTAATCACATTCCCTTGTTCCTTGGAAGCATCATTATGTATTGAAGTGGCGACTAAAGAGTTAGTTGAGTTCATGATAAGTTGGCCTACATATCATTGACTAATCTTCTTAATCTTGGTGACAATATCTTGATCAGTGTGTGTTAACTATACAAGCACTTCCTTTCCTTTGCTAGAAGATGCAATGTTGATTTTTATGATATGAGTGAGGGTTTGTTCTTGTTGTTCTTCTACCCTAACTAATGTATGAAATTTTTCCATAGGAAATTTTTATGGAAATATAGTGTTGGATTCAATCAAACTTAGGAATTCTTCATCTTTATCCTCTATGGGTTTATGTTCAAAATAATCCTATTCAGATCCAACAATCATAGGAATGTCTTCAAATACCATGAAAATGTCTTATCCATCATAAAAGTTTTCCTTTTCATAGCTAAGTCCATAATATACCCCATTACGAGTGTACCTTTGTGTCATGTCTATAAGGTTTCTCCTTTTATGTTTGTTAAGATTTGGAAAATGTTTTGCAAATGTTTACAAGGCATGTTTTGATTTTGTATAAACAAGTGACAAGGTAAAAGAGACTATAATAAAGAGAAGGTGGTGTATTACCACATAATTAGAAGAAATTTTCATGAAATTAATCAACTTTAGTGGGTTGAAATCATTAAATTAGAAGAGGGTATGATAACTCTAAAACCTAAGTGTAAACTAGTACACCAAACATAGGTTTAAAGATACGTCAAAACCATAAAAGATAGTTTAACTTTGATGAGTTGATAATAGAAAAATATAAGAGAGTCTTTCTAATGAGTAAAGTAACAATGCAAACTAAGAAACTCAAAATTTTAAAACATGAAAGAATTCCTAAGTATAAAACTAAAACCAAACGGGCAACACAGTGTCACCACATGGTAATAGGAAGTAGAATAAAATGTGTTCTAGAACTTAGAGTGTAAGCAACATACAAGATAATCTAATTTCACAATGATCAAATGATGATGAGTCTATAAAATATCCTTTAAACATAATGGTAAATTATACCCAAGTTAACTCAAACTCAATTTCAAATGTCAAACCAATTAGCACCTTGGTCTATAACTTAGAAAGGTGACACTCTGAATTTGAATTAAAAAGTGAAGGACTTAAATATTTTTAGAAAATGGTTTAGACTCAAATGAGAAGCATAAAAATTATACTTATATAAGACAAACAAAATGTTTCAAATGATGATTTGAATAAGGCAAATGATGATTTTGATTTGGTCTACATAATGCCTCCTTGTTCATATAAAATGGTCAATAACAAATATTTTTGGTTGACATGTTTTGGTTCACAAACAATTTTTAGACTCAAATCAAGACCAAGCAAGTTAAATTAAAAATCCAAATACAACTAAGTAAATTATCCTAAGCCCTAAAACTAACAAGGTTGCATTGTATTATTGAAATCTATCTATATAAATGTTCTTGGGAGGATTTTAAGTGTTAATACAAAAATAAAAGTACATGAATTAGTAGGGTTTATACACCCCCCTTATCCCAAGATATTGTATGGTGACATGGACCTTCAGGATACTTACCCTGCATCAATAATATGTCCACGTTAAGTGGGGTTGTTCTAAAACTTAAATTTTTGAACATCTAGATGGTCTTAAGTGTGATTAACACTAAAGATTCCTCACATCAATTAATTTCATATCGATAAACTTATTATGTAAGGGTATATTCCTTTGCATAGTGATTCCATCTATGTACTACTTAGTGGAATCCCCTAGTTAACCAAACCTGACTTAGGTCTTCATTTTTATTGGAGGGGTTATCCACTCAACCCTTGGAAATCATAGTGTATGTTCTCTAATTTATATACCCCTCTATATAATAGGGTTGAAACAATGCTATGAGATGAAGCCCCAAGTCAAATCTTCCCTAAAGAACTCATGAGGAGGCTATTAACTCCCGCTCACAAGCCAAGTTGCATAAAATAAATGACCAAGACAAAAGGCTTTAAAGGTTATGTTTAGATCACCCAAACCATATAGATTTTGGGGAAATCCTTGATAACATTTTTTTCATGCCTTAGACAAAGGCATAAATTTCAAGGAAAAAGAGCTTTTGGTCACCCAAGTTCCTTAAAGGGGATGAGGGAGAGCATACACACACACTTCATTTTTCACAAAAAATAAATAAGTAATAAATGATTTAGCATAAAATAACACACTTTTAAAAACTTGTAATTTAAGTGAGTGTAAATTTTATGCACCAAAGGTGAAGTGTTTCATGAAATTTTTGGCCCCTTAGCCTTAGTTTCAAACTTTAAATAACTCTCACAAAACAATCTAAGTATAAACCATCTAAATTTGTTTTAAGCACCAAAGGGGAAGTTTAAGACTTAATCAAGCTTAAATTCTACACTTTTTCAAGAATGTGACCTACAAATGTTAGAGGATTTCTTTTTTATTTGAAACATAATCATCAATGAAACAAGAAAATTTTGAAAACTTGCTCTTGGGTTATCTATTTTTATTAGATAAAGATTAATGTCGGTCAATAGTGATCGATGTTAGTTACAAAAAAATTGATGTCGATCATAAAATAATCAATGTTGGTCAATAAAAATAAATTTTGATTACCTATGAACCCTTAAGTAAAAAAGGTTTTATCAAAAAAGCTTTATTAGCCCAATTTTGAATAAAATCTCCAACAAAGATCTAGATCATGCAATAAAATGTTCAGACAGAGACTTAAAAAACATAGTATCAACTTGCAATATTTCAAAAAATCTTAAAAACCCAATTTTTTTACCATGTTCTACCCTACAATAGAACCAATGTTGGTTAGATAGGACCGATGCCAATTACATAGAACTAATATCAGTCACTATGTAAACTATGTGTCAACAAAAACATGATGAAAACAATGATCAAATTTGATTTTTATGGATTTTTAAGGACTTTTTAGGAAATCTAAGATTTCCAAATTGGTCTCATTGCTTGAATGGGATGCATGGTCCCATTGGGTGTACCAAGATATAGAGATGGAATACAAAGATAGTTAGATCAAGCATTACTCAAGAAAATTCAAGAAAATGCATAAGAATATAACTAGCTAAGCTAACTTTTTTGATGGGGTTTTACAAATGATAATTAAGAGATATTGAAAGAAAGCACATACATAATACCTTCCCAAGAGCATCCCACCATCCAAATGCGGCTCAAAACATGATTTTTCCCTTGATTTGGTGCTCAAGTCTTTATCAATGATGCAAAGCAAAGCTCCTCCATCATCTCAAGTGCACCAATGAAACTAGGCTCATTATATGAAATCAAATGTATGCCTATCAATGAATCTATCCTATTAAAAATTAAGCATTGTAACACTACATAAATAAAGGTTGTGGAGAGAATTATGCATAATAAGTTTACACAAATGAAGTTTTTTTAAAATGGTGGTCTTGGCCCTCCTATTTATATATTTTTCAATTTGATCAAAATCAACCATGATCATCCATCTTGAGATCAAGATGTGTGGCCATGGATTAAATTAATAGTGAAGATTAAATTTATAAACATCCTGATAAATATTTAGAAAGAAGGGGCATTAAAGAGGCATGAGAAGTCTTAAACATGATATTTGTTGCATTTATGGATTATGGATGCCACCCCAAAAATGATGTCATTTTATGATGTATATATTAGGAATCAATTTCCAACTAAAAGATATTCAATAATTTTCATGGATTTTCCACTTAAGTTCTTAATTTGGATTAATTTGCCTAAGTGAGATTAATCAAATTTTATGTAATTCTTTGAAAAATGTTACACACTATTAATCAAATTGGTTAGAATGTCATATTATTGGGTCAAAATTTTATGGGAGTGGAATTAGAAGAAGATGTTAGTTGCATACATATCAACACCCTATTTAGGACATTGTTGACACAAAATAATACATGCATGTGTTGTGTGCTTTTGAATTAGATTCATTCGGTGGTTCAGAGGGTCAAAATGCATTTTCATAATTTTGACTCAAAATGATTTGAGAAAAGTTAATAATCACATAAAATGCATTTCCCCATTTAGGGATACATTAGCCTAAATTGGCAGTTGTATATGACAAGCTCAAACCATTTAGCATGTTTAAGTGATTTTGGCCTAAATCATGTGTTTGAGTGAATTTTGATTAAGATTGACAATTTCAACATAATGGTGTTAGGAATTGGATGTCTACACATACAAGTGGAATATATAATATACACTTTAATATTCACAAAAGAAACTTAGACTAGGAAAGATTCATTTCATTCATATTTACCAATGAAATCATTATTAATTGGCACTTATCTTTTATCCAAATTTTATATTGCATAATGAAGACAAGTACATGAACATGCAACCTAGATATGACTTTAATAAGTGACTATAATTTAAACTACTCTAAATTTAAACTAATAGATATACAAAAATGAGCAAGAGAGAGAGGGTAGGGAAAAAGAGGATATGATTTCACTTTCTAATGAGGACAACTTTGGTGCTATTAAAGAGATAAATATATTAAGAAACTAGTCTTTGTTTGGCCAACATAGCATAACCAGAAAGCAAAGGTGATGTAAGAGTATGAGGACCAAGTAGATATGTTAAAATAGGGAAACAAGGTCACCATATACATGCGTAGACAATGAGTATCATTCACAAATCTTTCATATAAAATATATTTCATAACACAAATATAAGATTTGTCAACACTTAGAGGAGCTACAAAAAGGTTTTTAATTAGCATAAACTCATGTAATAAAATTTAATAACTAAACTAATAAATCAAGAAATATAAGAATTGAAAGTGGTATATCCCCATACTCTAGCTCTAATTATAAATGGACTAACCCTATTACAATAGATAATTAGTCTTTTATAGGGAATGTAATCTTATGGAATCATTGATCAACCCACTACAGGGTGGTTACAAGCATTGAATTAAATGTGCCCACTTGAGGCCAAATCAAAATTGAATCATACCCAATCCCAATGAAATTAAGATCAAGGCCACACCAATTTATCTATAATTAAATTTTAGGTAGTTAAATGTTGAGGAAATATCCTTGGGATAGTCCGTAGACCATGTTTTATGCAAAGGTACCATTGTCATATTAATGATTATTTTATCCTTTTATGACTTTCACCTATCTAATCCAAATGTGTACACCATTATCTGACTCAAGCCATTAAATGTCTTGTTTAGGAATCTATCACATGGTCCCCATCACCACTAAAAGATAAGATACCATTCAATTTTTTAGATCTGATTGGACTCTAATTTTTGGATATTGATAGCCTAAATGGGCATGATGGTCATCGAATTTAGGCCTTGATCTTATGAAAAGAGTCCATGTATCTTCATTTGGAACACCATGCTATGTGGTTATTTCTCATTAATGGGAGCCAACATGTCTCTCAATATCAAGGTCCAAACTACTTGGCTACTTTCTATTAACTTGAAACTTGGCTTAAGGTCTTAGGGTCTTGACTTTTCTTTAGATATGGTGCATAGAGATCTTGATAGGTGGCAACATCTTGCTCATCAAAAGTTATGCAAGTTTTTGTAAATGTTTAATGTTTCTTGACTACCCCAGATCCCTAAGATGATTCCACATTACATCATCTAGGGACTCATTTGATCTATATTTCTACCTAACTACTTTGTTTGACCTAGATCATGGAGAATCAAGATGTTACCATGTGGCATCATCCCATTCACTTATAGGTTCTATTACATATTAACATTGTACTAACCATCCCAAAGTCATATAGAAATGGCATTATGACACATGGTGTCATCTTCAGGGCTTGAAGGATATATGGGTGAGCTCTTTATCCAAATTTATTCAAAGAAGTGGAGACCTAAGATATTTTTAGTGGTGGCTTCTTTATAAATCTAGGCATGTAGAAAAGAAACTAACCATTAGTTTTTAAATAAATATCCATTCGAACACAAATTTCATTGAAAATTACTAAGGCAACTATTTGAAAAAAAGGCAAAAAAGTATGAATACTAGTGGATAAAAGGGTATTTTTCCAAATACACAATTGAAGTATTCCATTAAAATATGAATGACTAAATATCTAGATAAAATCATATAAACATAGTCAATTTAGTTTATTTTAACTAAAATTGATTAAGACTATGGATAAAATAGAACATATAATTAGCCATTTATAGTCAAAACATGGTAAAAATAGGCTAAAACAAGAGGGAAAAAATTCCTAACTAATACAAGTATAATGACCATGTTTAATAACAAAACTACATAAACCAATAACCTATTAATTTGAAAACAATCAAAAGATAGGTTAAATTACCTTTAAGGTAAGGATAAAAATGAAACCATGAAATTGATGAGATGTGGGTGAGTTGCTATAGTGTCTTGATTGCTACAAGCACCACCTAAGTTTATATCTTAGATGGTATTAGAGGTCGGTTATGGCTGACCATTGGTATTGGGTTGGTTGTGTCCATTCATTGGTATTCTCAGGCTAATTATGGCTATTATTGGTAATTATGGTACTTACATACTTAGGGATTTAGGCCCCTAATTGTGTCCTAGATTGGTTAGAGCTTTGGTTTATTCATATAAGGGTAAATATCCCACCAAAATTGAATCTATCTAAAAAAAATAAACCATGAAATAATTTGGTAATCTATTAAGTCATAAGCATAATCTTAGGTATGAAAGTTTTGATGGTCTGGATACCAATCAAATTTAAGCACATGTAATATTTACATGGATGCCAATGTGTCTTCTATTTGATATTTCATGCCATATGGCATCCATTTGCTCATTTAGGGCCTAATTTAGAGTCCAAATGGATTGATGACCACTACAATATTAGTCAGGTGATATCTTGACAAGTGGAAAGATCATGTTTATCCAAGACCTTTCATGAGACTTAAAAACATTCTTACTATCCCAGGGAGTAGGTAAATAAAATCATGTCATGTGTCATGATCTTGGGAATTCAGATCTTAATAATAAATTAAAAGTATATGATCTATCCTTGAGGCCTACATAAATTATATTATGTCATGTGGCATGATCCCCATACATCCAAAAATTCTTTTGGTCTATCAAATAAATTGAGGGGTCTATAGAAATGGGGAAGCAAGATTAAGTAATGCATATTCATCCTAGACATCCAAAAGATTAATTGAAAATGACTAAGTCCTAAAGAGGACCAGGGAATTGATCAAGTGACAAGAGGTAGCTCCTCTCTTACCCAAGGACTTTTAGGTAATTAAAGTGATCGTTGGTTGGGAAAAAAGGATAATATCTATTACTTTTCAAATTTAAACTTTGAGAAAAACAACTAACTAAAAAGACAAATAAAGGCAAAAAGGTAGAGTAAATAAAAAGGTAGAATGCAATAAAGTTAATGAATAAACATAAGTGTTTTTATAATCTTGAGGCTAATTTAGTTTAATCCCTTTTTGAAAAGTGACTATGTTTTGGAATAAAACTTAAAAAATGATTAGTCAAAACAATTCAAAAGGAACAAAGAGACAAAATAGAGATGAATTAAATAGATAAAATAATCTTATTTGATCACACTTAGAGCAAATTTGGTCAAGCAATCCACAAAGTGTCTAAGTTTTTAAATAAAATCAATACAAACACTTAATTGAATAAACTAAAATTAAATTTAATTAGGCCAAACTGATAAAGGAAAACAACAAAAAAACTTTGAATTAGTCAAATAATCTACATAAATTTTGAGGTGAAATGGTCTAGAAATGAAAATTTGAATGCAATTTAAAACATAATCAGAAACAAACCAAAACATGTTAGACTTAGGCAAATTCAGATAGTTGATTCAATGAATCCCCAATTATAATCCTTTTATACCAAGAACATAAGATTAAAATTTATGTTTTAGACTTGTTAATAAAAATAAATTAAACTTAATCAAGATGATTTTGGCCTACCCCAAATACTCTTTTCAATCAGATCAACAACTGTTACTAGCCCAAGACATAAACTTACCAAAAGCAAAAGACTATGCTCCAAAGCAAAAATGAGTTTCCATGATTTCAATAATTAAATTAGGGTGTTTCATGTAAGAAAAAACAATATACCTTTAATTTAATAGATTAATTTAATTTTTATATTGGGGGGATATAGTAACCTAAAATTAGTCATGAATACTTGATCATGCCTATTTTATCCCTTTTTACCATTAATTGACATGTGTACTTAATTGACATTTATTTCATCAAATTGACCTATCCTAAGCATAAGAGACATATTTCCACTAAAATTTCATATATTATAATATAAAAAAATTATATTATTGATGAAAACACCTTTACACATCAATATGTTCTAACTCAGACCCCAAACTCAGTACCTTTCCTGAAAAGACATGAATGCCTAACATTCATGTCCATGTCTACCAATCCTATCCTTTAGCCACAAAAATAAAAATTCAAAAACATAAATTATCCTTAAGTTCATCCTTTATACTCCTAAACTCTCTAATGGGTCTTTTCCCTCTTAAACTACTATAAAATCACATTTTATTGATTCATTTTATAGAGATATGCAAGCTTATCAATTCTACTACAATATCTTATGTACACAAGTGCACATTAAAAAACATGTCCATATTATTAAAAAAATTAGTTTATAATCACTTCAAGTAGTCATGAGATAAGTATAAATTCATTTTATGTAGCCCTAGCCAATCATGATCAAGTATTCAAGCCAATTCTATATGCATTAATATAGTGAAAGGATCATAATTGTAAAAATCACTTAGGTAGGAGAACTACATGGAGGTTTGATCCCTCTTTTGAGTATTAGTATGTATAATACACTTATAAAAGTGAGGTGTTGAGATATAACACAAATCTAAATGATAACCCATTTTTACTCCTTCACATTCATTTATCTCCTTGTGGCACAAAGCTAGGGTTTACAACTTCAAGAAGGCATATACAAGTATATGCATAATTTATGAAGATCAAATTAATTAAAAAATACCTAATTGTCATTGTCACACATGATGATTTTAGACGTTAAAATTTATTATAAAATACATAATCAACCAACATGGATAGTAGTGATAGTCACTCCTATCCTTACTGGGTGTTCTTTTCTATCAAAGCACTCAGGCACAACTTTTGGTAGACTTTTGGGTTTTATGCATTCTTTTTATTCCTACATTTTATTTTCTTATGAATTCACCCAATGGATCAATAAGATAAGTTCATTTATATTTTTCATAGTTTAACCTTGTTCATTTATATTTCACTATCTATTCCAATTATTTATCTTCAATTTGTTATTCAATACTATATTTCAAACACCTGTATTACTCTATTCCATTTATCTAATTAGGATTGATATTTCCATGTTAATTCAAAAATATATAAATTAATGTCTTAGACAAATTTTTTTAGGTGTACCATTTACCATATTATCATATGAATATTTCTTAGCCTGGAAATAATTATAACCATCATGGAAACTCAACACATGATATTTAACCTATAGTTATGATGTAAGCCATTGTAGGTTTAAAACATATTAGTTGGTTGTAAGAACTTGTTTTTTTTCCCTTATCCTTGCCATAAATAATTGAATTTGATTGATAATGTGTAAAAGATAATATATGTATCACATTTCAAAAAAACAATGTTGCATTTGATTCAAAATAAGAAAGGAAAAGTGATCAAAATGCTCATAACAAATTTAAGAAGAATTACCATACTTTATAGTTTGAAGTTTAAATTTTTCTCATGGAATTTATCCTTTTATATCTTTTGTTAAAATATTTTTTTTATGTTTGAGATAAATTTATTAAGGATCAGTATTTTCCATGTTTTCATATGAAGATTTCTTAGCCTAGAAACAATTATAGCCATAGTGGAAAGTCAACATATGATATTGAACCTATAGTTCTATTTCAGGCCACTATAAGAGTAAAACCTATTGGCTAGTTTAAGGAAAATTTATTCTTGTTCCTCTGAACATGCCACATAGACTTGATAAGATTGTGTAAAATTTAATGTATTTATTACATTTACCATAAATTTTGTTTCATTTGGTTCAAAATAAGAAAGGAAAATTTGCATTTTTAGACTAAATATATTGCAATGTAAATATATAGTTTTGACATAGGCCACTATAGGTTTAAAACCTAATGACAATTTGAAGGATAATGACTTATTTTTCCCTTGACCGTGCCACAAGTAATTTAATATGATTGAAAATTTAGAAAAGATAATAGATGTCTTACATTTCAAATAATTATTTTTGCATTTGGTTCAAAATAAAAAAGGAAACCCAAACAGATTGATGTATTTTCAAGTTGAGTAAATTACCAGGTGAATATATAATTCTCATGTAGGACATTATAGGTTTAATACCTATTGACTAGTTGAAGGAGTGTCTTCTTATTCCCCTGAACACATCAAAAATAATTGAATATGATTGACAATGTTGAAAAGATAATAGATGTCTTACATTTCAATTTTTTTTACATTTGGTTCAAAATAAGAGATGAAAATTGATTAGATTGTCATTCTTTTAGGCTAAGTAGTTACCAAGTGAATATATAGTTCTCATGCAGGAGGTTACATGTTTAAAACATATTGACTAGTCGAATGAGAATGAATTCTTATTTCCCTAACCATGCCAAAAAGACTTGAATATGATTCATAATGTGTAAAATATAATATATGTCTTACATTTCCAAAAAAAATTGCATTTGGTTCAAAATAATAAATAAAAATTGGTAAAAACATTCATAACAAATGTAAGAAGAATTACCATATTGTTTGAGCCGTTTTTGGAATTAAGGGCTAAAAGGAATAAAATATTCAAGAGTGAGATAATATATTCCTTAAAATCAAGCCAATTAAATAATTCAATTTATGATATTCAATTTTAGTGTTGTATTACAAAAATACTATTTATAAAAATTACAATGCTAAATAGTATCTTGACTACACAAGATTAAATAATAAATGATGTGTAGATAGATCTAAGATGTACAGGTGTGGAAATAGACTATATAATGTTCAGAAACTAATCATTAGATTATGAAAATATTATTTTTGGATACCTAGACACTTGTATCACCTCATGGACACTTACATTAACACTATTATCTTAATTTAGATGCAACTATCTTATACTAAATATGTTTTTATCAAGATGCAACTACCTGGGTCTTTTTGGGTTTTCTGTCACCTTTTTCTGATGTATCTGAATATTATGCATAGGTTGATGACTATTTTTAGTTCAAAAGCTTACTTTTCCACCTTAAATTGGGTTACCTTTCAAAAATGGGTTAACGGGCTCATATTTTTTAGCTTACTTCAAAGACCAAATTGTTAATGAGTATCACCTACATAGATAATACTCTAAGGATGGTTCCATACATATGTAGTTCTCCCCTATGTGTGGGAATGTGTGTGCATAAGGGTGCAACATACTATATGACAATGCATATAGTGATATAGCATGTAACTTGAAAAATATGGCTCGTGGACTATATTTTTAGTGCTTTAGACCTATTGCATGATTGATTTTATGCTTGATATGTAAATAGGGATGAATAGGGTAGAATAGCTGAATTTTGAAATTGATTAATTGATCTTGAATGTGTGATTGATTGGTAATTTATAGATGTCTACATGAATTGGTTTTGACTTGTATTTATACTAGATATTTTGAAATAATCCTCATGCTTGGGTTAATAACATTATTATACTGACCTGTACACTTCAAAAGAATAAAAAATTTGAGTGTCTGTAAGGTAAGGATGCTCACATTAGATCAGGGAAATTTTCATTGATGATATTATCCTGACCTAAACATAACTATCCAAGATGAAAGTTGTTGAGGTTTTAAACTAATCTTGAAGGATATATATCAGATTTTAGGAATTCTATGGTTAAATGTGATCTGGATAATCATAATAATTAGGGTTGTACTAATAAGTAAGTAATTAGACATAGTGAGGTGGCATGTGTGATACTTTTAGTTGTGAGAAATGTCAAATTGAAGGGTAGAGCCTTGAGATGTATCTTTCAATCATAAATGACTAGTTTAATGTATAAATCTATATTTAAGCATCTACATCCCCCCCTTTAATCTAGTAGTGCATAAGGATGAAATTATTAATTTAAAGGAAAGAAAACATACCATGGTGTCTAGAACACACCTTATCTTTGTTTGAGCCCACTTGAATTTTATGTATCTTAATGAGCTGAAATAAAGATAATGTTACATGTGTAATTAGTGTATTTTATCTAAAATTGAATAACTTTATTAAACTTGAAAGAAAGAGATCAATAAAAGATTACACCTATGTGTTGATGCAACCATGTTTTTCTTTGGTAGCTTGTCTTGGTAAATATGCTTCCTATTTTAAGCAATAGAGAGAGGTTCACAAATGAACTTGGAGATGATCATATCCCAAATTTATTATAAGTATGAATTGTTCCAAGTCTATTTAGATCACAACATCATAATCACATAACTCAAGTATAACCAATCTAGCCAATCTATCTAATTTATTTGATCTCACCCAAGTCAAATAGTGTAACCATATCAACTTAAAATAATAAAATCATACTGCCAAGTCCATCTAGGTCACAAACTCTTGATCAAAATAATAATAAAATATCCAACTATTGTAGTAAATAAAATATCAAATGATGCATCTTGGTAAGGTCATTGCATAAATGTATGTATAATTTTGATATGTGTCTCAAGCTAAAGTATTTTTCAAAATTTAACATCTGTTCTATAGCATTTAAATAATGTGTATAAAAATATTATTTTTTCCCAAATGTGTGCCCAATGCATAAAATTTTATCCCAAATGTATATATGAATCATGTAAATTATGTAACTAAATCAAAATATATTCAATCTATTAATTGTATGTATGTGGAGTCATGTCTTATATGACATTCCCTAACTGATATTCCTACCCTTTTGAGGTGAAGGTATTGTAAAAGTGATAATCACCTTATCTCAAAAGGATAAGAAAAATATTTTATTTGTGTGAATCATATATTAAAATAAGTATATTGTAGTGTCATGTCAAAGTAGATATATCAATGAAGCTCATAATATGTATACCTAACAAACACTAAGATGTAGGATAAGAATCATGGAAACGTATAAAAGATGGAAAACTCAAAAAATAATCAAGCTCGCATGAAAGAGTACTCAACTATCACATAAAGAGTGGTAAAATAAGACTAAAAATAAGGGGTATGTTCAAATTCCACACTTCAAGTATAAGAAATGTCAAAATGTCTTCACACCAAATAAACAAGCAACACTCAGGGGACTATGACCAATAAGTAAAGTAACATATTCAAATGTTCCATAAGTAATATGAAAAATAAAACAAGAATTAAATTCAAGTAAGCTAATTTAAATAGATGAAGTAATGATACATAAGAAACTAGCATAACATGTCATTCTAGCCCCTGTATACATATGTTAGAAAAATGTCATGTAGAATAGCATATTGAATTCACTATGTAAGATATAAACATGAGTATAGGAATGTGTAAGATATATTTTCTCTATAAGATAATGGAAAATCATCATAAAATAATATAACCTATGTCAATTTTAATCATATATAATCAATATGCCCCCAACATAATGTATCATAGTGGAAAAGGAAAGGTGCACCATATGCATGCTTGAGATATCATGGGTCTAATGTATGCTTTTGTCACACTCAAGTACCCATAAAACATGTGTGTGTATAAATTATATGATATCTACTAACATAAATTAAATAACATAAAAAATGTGAAATCCTAAATATTTTTGGAATTTTTGAATTATTTAAATATTTTTTTATTTTCTTGGAATATTTGATTTTTTCAAAAAAAATAAATATTGGAATGTTTACAAATATATTGATAGCCTATGATCCCATCTTAAGGATGCTAATAGGTTTCTATATGCTTTTAATGTGGTATAGTAAATTGATCATGTTTCCAAGGATCATGTACATGTGTCAAATCTACATGTGTGAAATCTTTAATGCTCTATGTATGTTTCATAAGACTATGTGATGGTGAAGTATTAATAGAAAGTGTATGGGTTCATGATACCATTTTTTTTCCTCTTTAATTTTATCAATGTAATAGTGGGTCTAGTTACCCATTTTTAAACATGGTGGTATGATATGTCTCATGGAGGTGTGAAGGAGGATCTTGAAGATTCAAATATATCTCTATCATGTAAAGGCCTCTCAAGTATGGGATACCTAGGAAATGGGATTTACTATCACTTACCATTTCACACATGATGAACATTATTATTTTTTATTAATAACTATCATGGAATAAACATTTATTGGTGTAAAGGATGTTAATATGGAATCCCAAAAACTATAATTACCTTATTGGCATGAATATAATTAAGATATTCATGTATTGTGGAAGGTATTACATATATTTTATGTATTCAAGGATGTACTAATAACTTTTCAAATATTCCCATATGTGGTATATCTAAAAATTTAATGGTCATATATCCTAGATCAACCTAAAGAGGTAAATCAATCTCACCAAAAACATGGTGTAGCTTCCCATTGAATGATTTTATCATTTTAGTTGAAGGGAATAAATCATCATGTACATATCTTAAATGTGTGATTAATTTCATGGTACATACATTCTCAATATCACCATTGTCAATCATAACATTGTGTATAGGATTATTATAAATATATGCCCTAATAAATAAGGAATGAAGATTTGATTCATCATCCACAATCTCACTTTCATCAAATTAAATAAAAAATATCAAAACCATAGGGGGTATTTCAAGTATAAATTTACCAATAATCCCATCTAATTGGTTCCTATAATGGGATCGAGGAGGATGTGCATGATATTTAGTTTTCACTTCTATATTTGTCTTAGAATAATCTTTAGAGGTAAGTTGATTGCTACCAATAAGGTCTTATATCTTGTTCTTTAATTTATAACATATGTTTATGGAATGCCCTAAAATTGGTGGTAGTCACAATAGGCATTAGAATCATATAATTTTGGTAAATTTTGACTCATATCAACCACCATAGGATGAAAGAGAGATATGATATGACACTCTACCAACTTTAGAAGTAACAAAGTTAGAGACTTAGGTAATCATGTGAATTTTTTATTAGGTACGTCAGATAATATGAGCATATTAGGTTGTTGTGACATTATATTAATCATGTTATTTTTATCATTTTTATCCTCAATAGGTTTTACATTGTAAATTGGTTTGATATGAAACTTGTTAATGGATGTAGTTGGTGTGTTAACTACATACTTTATCATGTTTAATGCAATAATTTTCATTTATCTATCTTAAACAATATGTCATAAGTCATAAAAAATATTCAAATTTATTAAAAATAATATAATCATATAAAGGATCAAGAAATTTTTCTAGAATATGTCTTAAAGTTCTTTATTTGCCATTGGATTTGTCATTTTGGCTAGTATTATCTTATATCTCAAGACATTCATTAATTAGTTCATTGGTTCCTTGTTCAATTTTGGAAATTTTTGCATGTGACATATTTTTTAATCATTTTGATTGAAAAATATGCTAAAAATTTATCATATAGGGATTTGAATGATTTTATTAATTTTATTGGTAGAGCATAAAACCATCTCAAAGCATATTCCTTTAAGCTTCTTGGAAATAATTTAGACAAAAATTTTGTCATTAGAAGCATAATCAAGGAATGTTGCATAAAGTGATGGAAGATATTGCTCAAGATCACCCTTGACATCATAAAGTGTGAACTTGGGTGCACCAAAACCAGTTGGAAATGGGAACACAGATATCTTAGGTGTAATAAGGTTATGAAATATATCTTGTGAATCAATAACATGAGATGATTTCATATAATTTTGCTCAATTTTGGTAACCTTAGATTGAATTTTTTTATACTTTGTATAATATATTGCATATTTTCATCACTAAATTTAGAAGTTTAAGAAGTCACCAAAGGGGATGCAAAAATTTGCGTTGATATAGGCATTAAAACTGGTAATTAGGTTCAAGTAATAATGGTTCCCATGGAAGATTTAGCAATAGTTGTATTTATTTTAGGGGAACAATGATTTAAAGACGTAACACATTTTCCCACTAGATATAATATGTAATAGCATGCTCAATGGGAGAGAAACATGAATATGGGGGTGTCCCATATCTCTAATAACATAATAAATAGATGGATATGGACATTCATCTATGTTGTTAGTTTTTATTTTAGTGTCAAATATAGTATGTAGGATATTATGAAGATCTTCAAGATTTTCATGAATATGCTCATGAAATAATGCAATAGCCTTAACTTGTTCATGATCTACTTGTTCATTTTCTTTATCCTCGTGATTAGATATATCTTCTATAATAATTTCTAGTATGTGTCTCATTGTCATTATTTTTACTCTCATTATTAGGATAATTTAACATGATGTTAGGTTGAGACATTTTATATGTCCCAAGGGGTAACTCAAGATATTCAATAGGAACACCATATAATATAGGGTTATGCCTAGGTTTCATGTAAAGAATAAAATAGATATGAATAAAATCAATAAGTAAATACCTTATGAAGCTAATAACCCTATAACAACCTCATATTTGCATGGAATACTCAGAGGTGAGGTTCACCAAATGTTTAACACGTTTTTGAATTAAGGGTCACAAGGAATATGATATTCAAGAGTGAGATAACCCATTTTTTAATATTAATATAATTAAATAATTTAGTTTATGATATTCAATTTTAGTGTTGAATTATAGAAATAATAAATATATAAAGTACATTGTTAAATAATAATTTGATTGCTTAATCACAAAGAAGAAATAATACTTATTCAATAATGCATAGATAGATCTAAGATGCACAAATGTGAAAATAGGTTGTTTGATATTCAAGAAATAATCATCATATTTTAAAAATATTATTTATGGCCTCCTAGGAACTTGCATCACCCTGTGAACACTTCCATTTATACCACTATCCAAATCCTAATGTAAATGTCTTGTACGGAATATTTATTATATCAATATGTGAACACTTAGGTATTTATGGGTTTTATGTTACATTTTTTATAATGTATATAGATCTCATGCCCAAGATATCAATGAATGTTTTAATCTCAAAACCATAACCCTCCACCTTAGGTTAGGTTACCTTACCAAAATCGGTAAGTGGGTTCATGGTGTCAAGCTAGACTCAAAGACCCCTTTGTAAATGAGCATTGCCTATATGGCCAATACTCTATGGAAGACCTCATATTTATGTAGTTATCCCCTATGTGTGGGAATGTGTGTATAAGGGTGCAATATACTATATGACAAAGTATGTAGTGATCTAACTTGTAACTTAACAAATGTGTCTCATGGATTGTCTTTTGAGTGCTTTAGACCTGTAATATGACTACTTGTATGCTTGATATGAAACTAGGGATGAATAGGGAATAATAACTTTTTTTTAAAATTGATTGATTTAGCCTAAATGTGTGATTACTTGGTAATTTGTTAATGTCTGAATGAATTATTTTTTACTTGTATCTATACTATTTATTTTTAAATAATACCATTGGAAGGGTTAATGACATTATTAGACTAACCTATACACTTATAAATATTTTCAAATTTGAGTGTTTATAAGATAAGGACACTTGTGTTAGATCAAGGAAAGTTGCTTTGATGCTATTATCCTACACTTAACATAATTTTCTATGATGAAGGAAATTTTTGGTTATTCTATAACTAAATGTGAAGGATATACATCAGATTGTAGGTCTATATGGTTACAAGTGATATAGATAATCATAATAATCAAGTTTGGACTAAGTATTAAGTACTTATACCTAGTGATATAATGAGTGTGAGCCTTTTGCTGTACAAGACTAGTTTAACATATAAATTTATATTTAATCATATACACATATAGTCTAGTTTTAAGTTTAACTTTTAGTCATAGAATTTCTCTTTTTATAACCTTTTCTAAGAGTCTTTGGATGCTTCTAATAAAAATTTGTTAAGGGGTATCATTTACCATGTTGTCATATGAATATTTCTTAGCCTTGGAAACAATTATAACCATAGTGGAAACTAAACACCTAATATTAAAATTGTAGTTATGATGCATGCCACTATAGGTTCAAAACCTATTGGCTAATTGAAGGAGAACTTGTTCTTTTTACACTAACCATGTTATAAAGACTTTAATATGATTGAGAATTTGGAAACAATAATAGATGTGTTACATTTCACAATTTTTTCTATATTTGGTTCAAAATAAGAAAGGAAAATTGAACAATTTGTAGCTTTCAATCTAATTAAATTAGGAGGTGAATACATACTTTTGATGCATGCTACTAGGTTTAAAACCTATTTACAAATTGAAGAATAATGAATTATTATTCCCCTAACCATGCCACAAAAAAATGAATATGATTGAGAATGTAGAAAAAAAATATGTCCTACATTTCAAACAAAATTTGTGGCATTTGGTTCAAAATAAGAAAGGAAAATTGAACAAATTATTGGATTTTCAAATTGAGTATATTACCAAGTGAATATATAGTTCTCATGCAAGTCACTATAGGTTTAAAACCTATTGAATAATTGGAGTATGACTTCTTGTTCCCTTACCCATGCCATAAATATTTGAATATGATTAATAATGTGGAAAGGATAATAGTTGTCTTACATTTCAAATTTTTGTTTTGAATTTGGTTGAAAATAAGAAAGGAAACTTAAGCATATTATTACATTTTTAGGCTGAGTAGAATAATAGGTGAATATATAATTCTCATGTAGGCCACCATAGTTTTAAAGCCTATTAATAAATTTAAGGATAATGAATTATTATTCCCTTGATCATGCCACAAAGACTAAAACTAAAAATAATAAAGGAGAACTAAACACATTATTTAATTTTTAGGCATAATAGATTACTCAAGATTTAATACTAGAACCAAAAACTATTATAATTGAAGGAAAATTTAACAAATGATTACATTTTTAGGTAGATTTGATTAAAATGGAGATAATTTTATTTCTTATTTATGACTAATAAACTCTTCATATGGGATTTAATACCAAAAAAAATAAGTGGAAAAAAATATGCCAATAGGAAAAATTAGTTGCTCAACTATCATCTCCCTTCCACCATTGACAAAGTAAAGTATTTTAGAAGACACCCTCCAATTTTAGGAACCATGTATCATGATGATATCTCTCCAAGTTATCTTATACATTAATATACAATTGACACATGTAAAGTGATGTTTTACAAAATTTAATCAACCTATTGCACATTATATTGATGTTTATCACAATCTTATTTTTGCCAAGTCAATCCAACATTCATGATGGATAGTAAATATTTATCTGTCATACCCCCATATATATATATATATATATATATATATATATATATATATATATATATATATATATATATATATATATATATATATTATATATATATATATATATATATATAAGGTTAAAGATGACAAGGGCATATATATATGATCAAAATAATGGATATGTAATAAATTATATGGGTGAAATATAAATCATTGTTTACATTTATATTTTTCCATGTTGGGAGGTAGAGGGCCTCATCAACCCTCATCAATAAACCCTTGATCATGTCAACTCTTATATCATACAATTGTTTAATTACCACATGGTATCATTATATCATTCCACATGAAAACCTTATAAAATGAGAGGCTAATAATTTCCCTCTCAATGGTTGAGATGACTCATAACCATGATGAGGGAAACATTTCCCCTCTCCATAGTTGAGAGCCCTCCCAACCATGGTATGGAAATTTTTTCCCTCTCCATATTTGGGATGGATCCCAAGTATGGAGAGGGAAAAAATTTCCCTCACCATGATTGGGATGGATCCCAACCAAGAGAGGTAAATAATTTCCCTCTCCATCATTGGAATTCCTCACAACCATGGTGAGGGAAAATTTTTCCCTCTCCATGGTTGGGAGATATCAAAACCATAGAGATGGATTTTTGTTCCTTCACCATGGTTTTGAGGGATCCAAACCATGGTGATCAAAATATTTTCCATCTCCATGAATGGGAGGGTTACCAACCATGAAGAAGGTAAAATTTACCCTCACCATGCTTGGGAGGGATCCAAACCATGATGAGGTAAAGTTTTTTATCTACATGGTTTGAATCCATCCTAACCATGCTGAGGTAAAATGTTTCCCTCTCTATGTCTAGGACTCCTCCCAACCATGAAGAGAAAAAATGCTTCCCTCATCATGGTTGGGATGGCTCTAAACCATGGTGAGGGAAATAATTTACATCTCCATGTATGTGAGGTATCATAACCATGGAGAGGTAATTGTTTTTCCTTACCATGGTTTAGATGGATCCAAACCATAAAGGAGAAAAAAAATCCTTGCCATTATTTGGATCCCTCACAACCATGCTAAGGGAAAGTTTTTACCTATCCATGTTTTTGAAAGATCCAAACCATGGATATGGAAAAAAAATACCTCACCATGGTTTTTAGGGATCTCAACCATATTTAAGGGGAAAAAATTCCTTCTCCATGGTTGGGATCCCTATGAACCATGGAGATGGAATGATTTCTTTCACAATGGTTGGGAACATTCACAACCATGGATAGGGAAAATTTTATCCTCTCCATGGTTGGGATCCCTCTCAATAATGGAGAGGACAAACTAAATTTTTTCTTATCCATGGTTGGAATTGATCCCATCCATGGTGATAATTTATGTGTTCTCACCATAGTTAAGATGGATCCCAAATCGAGATGGATTTTTTTGGCTCACCATGGTTGGGAGCCCTCTAAACCATAGAGAGGGAAATTTATTTCATCTTCATAGTTGAGATCCTTCCCAACCATGGAGAGGATAATATTTTCCATCTCTAGGGTTAGAGGGATCCCAACCATGGAAAGAAAAAACTAATTTTTTCCACTCCATGTTTGGGAGGGCTCCCAATGATGGTGAGAATTATTTTATTCTCACCATGGTTATTAGGGTTTACAACCATGGAGGGAGAAAATATTTTCCTATCTATGGTTTAGAGGGATCCAAATAATTATGAGGGATATTTTTCCTTCTCCATGGTTGGAATATGCTAGTGAGAAAATTGTTTTCCCTATCCATGGTTGAGAGCCCTCACAACCATGGAAAGGATTAAATATTTTACCTCTCCATAGTTTATTGGGCTCATAAATATTTTGAGAAAAATAATTCCCTCCCCATGGTTGGAATCCCTACCAAATATGGGAAGGGAATATTTTCCCTCACCATGGTTTGGAGCCCTCCCAACCATAAATTTTTACCTCTCTATAGTTTTTATGGCTCCCAACTATAAAAAGGATAAATTAAAGTTTGACCTCTCCATAGTTTGGAGGGCTTCCAACCATGGTGATTTTTTTTATTTTCACCATGGTTAGGAGGGTTAAAGACCATGTTGAGACTTTTTTTTCCCTCTCCATGGTTGTGAGGGCTCCTAACCATGGTGAAAATTTATTTTTTCACCATTGTTAGAAACCCTCTCAACCATGGTGAGAATTTTTTTTTCTCATCATGGTAGGGATTCTTGTACAACCATGGAGAAGGAAAAATTTGATTTTTATTTAACACAGTTGGGATCCATCCAAATCATGGTGATAATTATTTTTATCACCATGGTTGGGATCTTTTTCACCATGGTTGGGAGCCCTCCCAACCATGGTGAGAATTTTTTTTTATCATGGTAGGGATTCCTCTCCAACCATGGAGAAGGAAAATTTTTATTTTTATTTAACATAGTTGGGATCCATCCAAATCATGGTGATAATTGTTTTTATTACCATGGTTGGGATCCCTCCTAACCATAGAGAGAACAAATTAATTTTTTCATCTCCTTTTTTGGGAACCCTCTCAACCATGGAGAGAAAAAATTGTCCTCTCCATGGTTGATAACCCTCCAAAACATGGTGAGAATTTATTCTTTATCATCATTATTGGAATCCCTCTTAACTATTGAGATGACAAGGAAACATTTGTATTTTGTATTATTGGGATCTTTACTAACCATGGAGATGAAAATGTTTATGATCACAATGGTTATTAAGTCTCCCAATAATTGTGAGGGTATATTTTGTCCTCTTAATGATTTGAATCCCTTATGACCATAGAGAGGACAAAAAAAATGGTCCTCTCCATGGTTGGGAGAGATTCCAACCATGGTGAGATTTGTTTTTTTCACCATGGTTTTTAGGTTTCCCAACTATGGAAAGGCAAAAACTTGGCCTCGCCATTGGGAGGCCAAAATATTTTTGCCTCCCTATGTTTATAATCCATCCAAACCATGGGGAGGGAAATTTTTATTCTCCCCATGGTTGAGAGACATCCCAACTATGGGGATATCAAATATTTTGTCACACAAGACTATATGTTAATTTAGATTTTTATCATTGAGCTAAATATTATTATTTTCTTATAATTGTCATAAAATCATGAATGTGAAATAAAATTGATTAATTTTTAAAGTGTTTTATAAATATGAATATAAATAGTTTTAGTTATTTAATATTTAATTACTATATAATTTGATTTCAGGTAGTTTTATTAAATATGGTATTTTCAAGAGGACAAAAGGTAAATATTATTTTAAAATATATTAAATTGGAGAAGGAATGGTAATGTTTGGTTCAATAAAAATATATTTTCTTATTGAAAGTATAAATGTCTTAAAAATATTTGATATAATTTATGAAAATTATGTTGCACGACTATTGAAAGACTAGATTGGTTTGAGTGTAGTCTATAAGTAATGTGATTTGATACTTTCTTATGGAATCAACTTTCATAATTTTAAAAATTTTGAAGTGGATGAGTATTTATAAAAAAATCATATAAACAAATATGAAACTATGAAGGTACCTATAATGTTACATATACTTACCATTGGTGATGCCAATTTATATGTATTTTCATCACTATAGAATAATTATTTTACATTATAAATTAACAATTTTTTTCATCTTAAAAAATTCCATATTTGAAGAATGCTTAATTAAATATTTTATTATGTAAGAAGAAAAAATATGTAACCATATAACTTTTGTAACCAAGGTAAAATTACTTTTGAAAACACTAAATTTATTAAAGACATATGATGTCATGATAAACAACAAATAATGACAAAGTATTATAATAAAGTATTGATAGTTATCACTTTGATGTATCACAATATATGCTTTTTAATTTATTATTATTTGTTTTAATAATAGATTTTTTTATTCATTTCATGATTTAATTTTATATACTAATAACTAATTTTGGTTGATAGACAATTCAATCAAATAAGGAAATATCTACCATTGAAAGTGTGGAATTTATAACTAATTTTATGAAAAAAGAGATTTCCCGAAAATCAATTCAAAACTTTACAAAGTTTCATAAGCAGATATTTTATTAATACATGGGATTATGGATTCTTTATGATTTAATTCAAAACATTGTACAGTTTTATATGAATGTATTTATTTGAAAAAAATAGTCTAATTTAATAATGTTTTTAATGCAGCTTTTGCCTAACAAAAAATACATATATGAATTAGTTGACAATGTACTTTTACCCTCTATGTAATTTGAATTAATTGAGAATAACTAGGATAATTTTGGATTAATTGAGAATGACCAAGATAATTTTAGAGTTCAACATTTTTATGTTGATGATGTTTTTTATTACTACATTCCTAGAGGGAATTTAATAGGAAAAGATGTTGAAAGTTTTTATAAATGATCAAGGGAAATTTTAGGTTTAATCATGGGATAAAGATGAATCCATGTTACTAAGAGTGACACTTTAGTGGGTTTAAACTAGCTTAAATGAATGACACTAAATTTGGTATTTATGTCATTTTATTGAAGGGGTTTTATTAATATTTCAGTATTAAACTATGTGAAAAATCACTTTGTTGATGGCCAACAAAATCTATAAAAATTAAAAAATAAATACAATAAATATTCCATTAATGAGACCTCATGAA
The DNA here is from genome assembly GCA_037957365.1 of Torreya grandis. NCBI lineage: Eukaryota > Viridiplantae > Streptophyta > Pinopsida > Cupressales > Taxaceae > Torreya > Torreya grandis. The sequence continues at coordinate 104,930 of JARHVA010002642.1, read as the reverse complement.
AATGAATATGGGAATGTTTTTGAATTTATAGATAACTTGTGATCACCTTTTAATGTCTTATATTACCTAGAATATGAGGATAATTATATATTAATTTAAAAAAGGAAATATAATAGTGTTAATAGAAAGAGTGTGGTGGTTGAATTACTTTTATTATTTGACAAAATAAGGATGATAGAATAAAGTCTAAAAAACAATTGAAACCCAATGTTGTATAAATAATTGTAAAACTATCAATGATATTTATGGATTATATAATACCTAGATCTTGGAAACTTTGGAAACTTAGATTTTGGCTACTCCTCTCAGTTCTAGCCATTCCTAGTTTCATAAGTTTTGCATCTCTTCTATCTTATGCCCCTTGGCATATCTCTTGGTCTTATCAGTCTTATGTTGATGACCCAAACATATTATCTTACCCAGAATGTTTAAAACATGATTATCTTTCACCTCTACAAGTTTTGAGCCTATACCTACTTTTGTATTCCCTAGACATTAGTGTGTCAAATAAACACCTACATTAATGTAGGTGTCCTCTTATGAGATAGGTATCTAGTGCCCTAAATTCATCTAATTTGTATATGAAACCTATCTTAATGGTTAGACTAAGTGTTTTAATGTAAAATATTTCTTGATATGAGTGGTATATATTCACAATCACTCCTTCATTCCTAACCTAAAACCTAACTCAGACTAAACTAACTTATCAAATAATTCAATCAAACACTTGACAAATCAAATATTTCCTATTTTTATTTTCATATCAATGAAGAACAATACATACATAGGTATAAAGTACTAAAGGATTAGCCTAAGATCCCAATTTTCCAAATTATAAGATAGGTCACTATTTTAATTACTTTACACATATTACATGACTCACACACAAGCCAACACAGGGGAGAACTACATAAGTCAGAGTCCCTTTTTAGATTATTTGATATGTAAGTAGTGTTCATTGATATAGGGGTGTTTAGGGTCATCTTGACATTATGTTCCCACCAACCCATTTTTTCCAAAGTCACTATGAAGATGAAGAACTAGGGTTCTGAAATTTCATGAGTGAAAATCCATGACCCAAAGATGAATGCATTATATTAAAGTTGAATACAAACCCAAAAGCATCCAAGTGGTCACATACTTTTCTAGTAGGTATTTCCTACAAGACACATGCATACATTTTAGATAGTAGTGTTAACATAACTATCTCAATATGATGTTAGTGTCTATGACTCCATAGGCATATAAACTAGAATTTGGTGACTATACTAGAATATTCTTCCAATCTTCCTACCCATTCCAAATTCAATTGTGTTAGCATCATAACCAGATAGGTACATTATTTCTTTGTCATTTCCATATTTAGGATAGTTTTACTTATTATTTGTTGCCTATCTTAATTTAATGAATTCAGCATATGTTATATTTGAGTATAGCATCTAATTAGATTGTTATATATATATATATATATATATATATATATATATGTATATATGTATATGTATATGTATATATATGTATATATGTATATGTATATGTATATATATATATGTATGTATGTATGTATATATATATATATATGTATATATGTATATGTATATATATATGTATATATATATATATGTATATGTATATGTATATATATATATATATATATATATATAGTTTATCACCCTTGTACCCTAGGAAATATTTATCCACTTTAAGCTTATATAATCTCAATCTATATTTTTATTGTTAAACATTTGGTGAACCCAAACTTTGAGCACCAAACTAGGTGGTTTAGGGTTTTGTGTTTCCTATTTTTTTATTTATTGTTCTTTGTTACAAATTCTAATTTTTTCATTTGTGAAGCAATGGAAAATATTAGTCCAAATAATCATTTTAAAATGGAAGATAAATAATCCTTTATTACTCATCTCAATAATATCAAAGGCTTAATAAATGCTTTTTTATATGTTACATGAGATGAAATCAGTAAACATGATAAGGCTAAGGCCTCTTCACCTAGTAATGGTTGTAGAGTAGGAACTCAAAGTGAGTTAGATCATGAATTAGTAATAAAAACTCAAACTAAGTATAAATAACATAACTCAAAAATCCAACTCCATCATGGGGTTTTGAAAATTAAAATTAAGAGCTATTGAAAGAAGGAATACAACATCAAACCTTCCCAAGATCATCCATCTTCCACATACAGCTAAAAAATGTGATTGTCCCCTGATTTAGTGTTCCAAGTCTTTATCAATAATGAGTGGATTTATCCTCCATCATATCTCAATACACCAATGAATTAGGCTCATGAAATTTATCAATGTATTCCAATGGTTCAAGCTATCCTATTACAAATTCAATATAATAACATTACACAAAAATAGCTTGAAATGATGAGTGAGGACCCTTGTATTTATAATTTTTTGGAAATGATCAGAATCAATTATGACCATCCATATTGAGATCAATATGTGTGTCCATGGATCAATTCAATTTTTGAGGATCAATCCATAAATATCCCCATTAATATTTAGAAGAAAGGGGCATTAAAGAGGCATGGGAAGACTTAAACTAGATATTTATTCCTTTTATGGCTTATAGATGTTACCCCATTGATGATGTTACTACATGATGTAGATATTAGAAATGAATTTCCATTTAATATATATTAAATAACTTCCATGTATTTTCCACTTAAGCTCTTGATTTGGTTTAATTTGCTTAAGTGAGGTTTAATTAAATTTCTACAATTCTTTAGAAATTGGTTATCCACTTAATCAAAATGGTCAAAATATCAATTTACTAAGTCATAATTTGATTGGAGTATAATTATAAAAGGGTATATATTTAGTATGGACCAATTCCCCATTTATATCATTGTGGAAGAAAAATAACACATGCACGTGTCATGTGCTTCTGAATTAGAAGAATTCCGTGATTCAAAGTGTCAAATTACATTTTTATCATTCTTACTTGAAATAATTTGAGAAAAGATAACAATCACATAAAATTAATTTCCCCATTCAAGGATACATTAGCCTAAATTGACATTTGTATATGACAAGCTCAAACTATTTAGTGCATTTTAGTGATTTTGGCCCAAATTATGCATTGTCACAGAATTTTGAGTAAGATTGATAATTTCAGCACAATGGTGATAGGAATTAGATGTCTATATTTTTACCATATTTGATAAGGCATATAAATACATTTAGATGAATCAACATATTTTCAAATAATTAAAGAGTTGTTAAGAAGAAGGTAATGACCCATGATGCCCCCTTGAGAGGGCATGTGAGGATGAAAGAGAGGGATGGTCTCTCGAAAAAGAAAGGAAGAGGGAAATTAACTCCATAGATGAGAGTATATCCATATGAGCTAATGATTGCACACATTGATTCTCAATGGTAAAAAATATAATATAATATAATGGGCCCCAAGGAGGAGTGAAATGGGAAGAATAAAATCCCAAAATATAAGAAACACACTTTGACACACCCAAAAGAGGGTGTAAACTACATTCTTAGTGAATAACCTATCCTAAGAAAATTTGCACACTTTAAAATTTACCAGAATGAGGGCAAAAATCGTAGAGCTTAGAATTAGAAGAAAAGTGGGGGAATTGCTCAAGATAAATGAGGGCAATGAATGAAAAATGTGCCCCAGTAGAGTGATTTTGATTGGTTAATAAATTAATGTTGCCCCAATAGGGCTAAATTTTGATCACTGATAATTAATTTTTCCCTAGTAGGGTTAATTTTGATTGGTGGTTGGTCTAAATATTGTGCCCTAGTAGGGAAAGTCATCAAGCATAGCTCAAGGATATAACATATTACATATATTAATTATGAGCAAGTGAAAATGTAGATGTGAGGGTCTAATGACTAAAGAATCCAAAAAAATAGGCATATGAGGATGCATAAAGTGATGAAATAGATGATTGTAAGATTGAGGATGGTTGAGCTAACCCAAGATACATCATGTATCCAAGTGTTACCTACATAGTCCAAATGGTCCTCAACCCAATTTAGTTCACCCAGAAGTAAGAGAAAATGGAATGAGGAAAGAAATATAGAAGAAAGACGAACCAATATTCAATCATCCTCATAGTTTATGATAAGAGATGCACATCTTTCATATAGTCTAGTGTTAGGTATGGTGAATTGAGAATTGATATTTAGAGATGCATTGACTTTTGGACTTGGAATCCAAATAACTTATTACTTACTATAGCAAAATGAAATTATGCATCATAAGTATGAGTAACTTATAATAACATTGTATTTTGATTGTGATGGGGCAGTTCAAATATGAATATTTATAACTAATAATAATGATAAAAATATCAATACTAGAGTTATAGTGATTTACATTTAAACCAAAAAAAAAGATAAAAACAAAACATGCATGTAACCTAACTTAAAATCGAGATATGAACAACCAAGATTTAAGTTAGAACAAGAATGTATAAAATCAAAGCAAGAATAACTTAATAAACAACATGAAAGCAAGATATGAATAATCAAGATCCAACATGTACCTATAATATGTTCAAGAAAAATAAAACAAAAGAACAAACCAAATATAACTCTAAGCAAAGAAAGCCTAACTAAAAAACTAGACTAAAAAGTGGTTATAGAATGCACTTGAACTCATAAGGACAAGACAAGACAAAATAAAATAGTAACACAAAAAACCATATAAAAAACACCAAGAATAAGCAATAAAGGAATAAACATAAGCAAAAAATGATCAAAATAAATAAAAAGATAAGAAATCACAATAAAATAATAATAAGAATCAAATAAACACACACAAATAAGAGTTTGTCATAATGTTAGTGCAAGCAAATAAAAAGGTGAATGGTTCATGTAAGTGTAATAGAGGTGTTACTCTCCATGACAAGGTGATGCTTTTTCTAAGAAATAATGAGACTGGCACAATAGAGTAAGAATAAAAGAGACAAAGTTACCCTCAAGTTATGTGAAACAATAAAGAACAAAATGGGGAGGGGAAAGAATAAAAGGAAGAGGTGGCCAAGCTAACTACAAATGTACATGACAAATGTACATTACCTACATATTTCCATGTATGTGAGATCCAACATGAACTTCAAGCCAAATTCAGTTTTCCCAAGAAATGGGATAGCAAAAAAGTGATGATAATAAAACATGATTATATTGTGGAAGAAATAAGTAAATAGACTCATAAAATGATGAGATTGTTCAAATGAGTGCTCACAAAATGGCGAGAGCATGGGATCAAAATAGACAAAAGTGTAAGATAATGTTTTTATTCTTTTTAGAAATTAGTTTCTAATGTTTTTGTGTTTTTGAGATAAGAAATAGAAATGAACTATTCACAAAAGTCCTAGGGAACTACCTATATGAGGAAATGCACTTCCACAGGCAAGAGTTCAAATGATAGATAAATCAGATACAATAGGGATCATGTATATAAATAATGGCATAGGGAACCCACTAATTAAAGAGATTTACATCTAAGATTAGAATTTTAAATAATAGATAAATCCAGTTACAATGGCCCAAGCTCATAAAATGGTGAGAGCATGAATATCCTACTAAGGCAATAATGCCTACCAGACAATAGCAAAATAATAATAGAACAATATGCAATGTGAGATAAATTTAAATAAACATGCATTAGGAAAAAACCATTAGTTTATGTACCCATGTTTACTTATCTATAAGAAGAAGCTACAAAATATTGTTTAGGCTAAACTACTTTGTAGAACTAGCATTGAATGTGTCTATAATGCCTATGAGTCATAATCAGGATCATAATTGGTCAAGGTAGAGAATTGTCCAAGTTAAAATGGCCCAAGGTTTTAAAATAATATGGTTCTCATGAGAATGGTCTAGGGTAGTTTAAGACATAATGAATATAGTATGAGTATGGTCCAGGATATAATAGTGGGATAACATAACTTCATCACAAGTTGCCCCCAAGTAAGGGGTATTGTATACAATGGTTCAAATGATTGTCAAGCATAGAAAAACTTAAGATATACAATGTTCATGGGCTCTAGGAGTTCTTCACCACCTAGATTAGCTAGTTAAGATACCCCCTATCCATATTTTGTTATGATTACATATGGGCCTAACTAATTGGGTTAAAACTTACCCTTCTTCTTGCATTCAACATTTGTGTTCTTCTAATTCTCTTTCAAGACCAAATCACCAATTTTAAACTCCTGAGGGAGAATGAACTTGTTATATCTTGATGAAATCTATTTTGATAAGCTTACAAGTTTTCTAGGGCAACCAAATGCTTTCCATCAAGGTTTTCAAGCTCTTGCAACATTGAAACTCTATAATCTTCATCATCTTCAATATTCTCCAAGGATACTCACAATGAAGGAAAATTGATCTCCATCGAGATAATAGATTTTATGCCATAAACAAGGGAGTATGGAGTGGCTCAAGTGGGGGTTTGATGACTAGTGAAATAATCCCAAAGGGTAGGAAAAAATTTCAAGTGTCAATTACAACTAGTATCATTGATAATCTTCTTTAGTATGGTAACACTAGTTTTTTTTAATGCCTCAGCTTGTTCATTGCCTTGAAATTTATATGGTGTGGATTTCTTTTGCTTGATTTTGAATTTTTCAAAAAGAGATTTAACATCTACATTTACAAATGATCTATCATTATCAAATATAATTAAAGCTAGGATACCATATCAATAGATGATATGGTAATTTATAAACATGGAAATCTTCATCTAGTGAAATAAGTGAGAACAATGGCCTCAATACACTTAGTAAAATACTCAGTAGCAATGATAATATTTTTATGGCCATTCAAATATGTTGGGTTAATTATCTTGATGAGATTAAGGCCCCATGTATAAAATGGACATGTTTTAGTAATCAGTTGTGGTGGCAAAGAAGGTTGTATCAAATTACCATTGTGTTGGCAAGCAACACACTTCCTCACATAATTACAAGCATCTATCTCTATCTTAGGAAAATATTAACCTATTCTAAGGAGCTTTTTGGCTAAGAATACACTATTGGTATGTGCCCCACACATTCCTTCATGAAACTCCTTAAACCCTAACTTGGATTCTCTTAAAGATAAATAATGAAGTAGCATTCCATCATAGCCTTTGAAATAAAGCATGTTTCTAAGGAGGGTATAATGGGCTATGTGATGAAGGAAAAGTTTTTAATGATTATTGGAAAGGTCAAGTGGAAAAAATTGATCATGAAAATAATTATAAATGTCTTGAAACCAAGGTAGTTCATGTGAGGAATTGGGACCAGCAATGGTGCATACCCTTTCTAAATCTAGAAAGACATGAGTAAGTTATAGAATATCTTTAATGAGAAAATTATACTCTTTATCACTACTATCAATCTATATCATAGACCCAATTATCACCATTACATCGATGGACCTATTATAGGCCCATGGTACTTGTTCAAATTGTAGGGATTTGAAATGAGTTTTGAGATTATACACAATATGCTTGTAAGGTACAAACTTTTCATCTCTAGACATATATTGATCTATAATTTGATTGATAATCAATTGGAATCCCCATAGAACATTAAGTGATAGATATCCCACTGTACTACAAGATGAAGTCCTATAATAAGTGTTTCATATTCAACCATATTATTGGTACAATTAAAATTGATATGAAATGCCTTAGGAATCAAACCTCATAATGGTGTAATCAACAAAATGCCAGCCCTGGATCCTCAAAAAGGGAAACAACCATAAAAGTATAGTTTTCATTGTTCAAGTTCATTCTATACTTTTATTTTCATATTAGAATCATCTATAAAATTGAATCTAAGTAGTTGAGCATCTATAATAGGGGCCTCTGCAAGGTGATTAGAAATAACCTACCCCTTGATAGCTTTCTAATTATAATACTCAACATCAAACTCACTTAAGATCATGACCCATTTGGCCATGTAGCCTGTGAGAGCTATTTTGGATAATAAAAATTTGAGGGGGTCCACTTTAGCAATGATAATAGTTTTTTTATTTAGCATATAATGTCATAGCTTTGGGATATAAACACCATATCTAAGCATACCTTCTCAATAGCCATGTAATTATGCTCATAAGCCACAAGTGTGTGGATCAAATAATAAGCTACATGTTCCTTTCCTTGATAATCATGTTGGGCCAAGAGTTCCCTCAGTGCATGCTCGATCACTAAAATATAAAGAATCAATGGTTGTCCAAGAGTTGTATATCTTAAAACTGGTAAGTTAGATAAGTATGTGATAAGCTTCTCAAATTATAATTATCACTCCTTGTCCCATTGAAACATGACCCCATTCTTCAAGAGATGTGTAAATATGTGGCACTTATCTACCAATTGTGGAATGAATCTATAAATATATTAGATCTTTTGTTGTAGGTTATGGAACTATTTGAGATTGGAAGGTGGAGGCATTTTGATAATGGCCTTGACCTTATAGGATCCACTTCAATCCCTCTTTGTGATATAATAAACCCTATAAATTTTAATGAAGTGATGCCAAAGACACACTTCTTGGGATCTAGATGGACCTTGTACTCATGAAGTCTCTTGAAGATTCTTTATAGAACATCAAGATGTCTAGTACATGTTCTTGATTTATCTAAGATGTCATCAACATAGTCTTCAACAATATCATGCATCATGTCATGGAAGATGGCATTCATGGCATGTTGATAAGTGGCCCAAGTGTTATTCAAGCCAAATAATATGACTTAATAACAAAAGGTTCCCCATGGTGTGGTGAATGCAGTTTTATGCTAGTCTTATTGAGCTATCTTGATCTGATTGTATCCAAAAAAATCCATCCATAAGGGAAAGCATCTCATACCTAGTAGTAGAGTCGATAATCATGTTTATGTTGGGTAGAGTAAAATTATCTTTTGGGCATGCCTTATTGATATCTCTAATATTATTATAAAGGCATATGCCCTACATATTTTTGTTGATTGGAACTATGTTTAATAGCCATTCAGAATAATTTAATGGTAGGATGAACCCTGATCCTAATAATTTCTCCATTTATGATTTTACCAAAAGAGTGATGCATGGATGCATATTTCTCAATTTTTTTTGACCATCTTGACATCTATATGGACAACAAGTCAATTCACAACCAAGTCAAGGTCTAATTCTAGCATGTTGGAGTAAACCCATGCACATTATGAAGATATCAATAAAATATTTCAGAATAGTAACAATGTGATCACGCTCCTTGTCAGTGAGTGAGGCTCTAAGATAAATAAATTTGGGATCATCATATGTTATTATGTTTACTTTAGTAGTGTTTTTTATGAGTGTAGACATAATTATAAAATAGTAGGTAGCATTTGTGATAGGACCTAGGTTCCCCAAAGCTCTGACACAACTTGTTAGATTTAAGAGCACATATGATTACCTTTGTATAAGCAACTAAACATGCAGATTATAATAGAAGTACAAGTAACTATCAATGAGAAATAGCACAGAATATGAGAGGCAACACACAATTGTATTCAACTCAATTAGAAGGAAATTACAACAAAGAGATCACACTCTTTCATCCACTTCGTGGGCATACCAGTAATCTTCCCTCAAGAGTAATCTTCTCTCAATATAGGTCACAACAAACAACCCAAACACAGAGTTGCTATTCACCTCAACTAGTCAGTATAATACTACCAGTACAACCGAGTACGAACTAGTACTCTAAGTAGATCTCACCATGATCTTGCTCCTTGATGTGTTATTGTCACCTTGGATCTTGCTACCCCACAGATCTCCTTTTGACCCTTGCACACACACACCCCTGCAGACCAACCTGATCTTACTTATCATATGTAGATCTCCTCCATGATCTTGCAACACCCTGCAGATCAAACCTGATCTTACATACTTGGAAGAACCCCTGTGATTCTATTAATGGAAGAACTCTTCTGGTTCTACAACTTTACAATATAGCCCATGAGTCTATTATATAGATCCCATGCATACAATAATTAGATAAGCAGCTCAAGACTTGAACTAGTCTTTAACATGCAAACAACCCATTCAACTAACTGACTATTCATCAACAACCGGTTCAGGAACTGCATAGGCAACCGATGTTGGTCCCTATCTTCCTGGAGGTGACCGATGTCGACTGACTCCTGACTGATGTCAGTTGCTTTCTGTCAACCCCTGCCTAATGTCAGTGTGGCCTACCAATGTCGGTGACTATGACACTCAGCAACCCTCCATGTTTGCATCTGGGTGAAGCTTTTAGCTCCACAACCTAACAATCTCCCACTTGGAGATAAATAGTTGCACTTGTACATATACCAGTACATTGTCTAATTTGTATCCTAGCTTGTATTCCTCTTCAAGTTCAATCTTGAAGACCAACCACCACACATCCTATGGTGCAACCCCTGTGTCTGAATTTCTCCATTCTCAACTTACCTTATTCTATCGTTGTTATACTCCCACTCAATCAAAAACCCCTGAGAGTGACCTGTAATCAAAAAACACTAATCAAATCTGAACCACCTGTTAGTAAACCTCACTCTGAGAACCTCCAACCTAGCTCTGATACCAATTGATAGGACCTAGGTTCCCCAAAGCTCTGACAAAACTTGTCAGATTTAAGAGCACATATGATTACCTTTATATAAGCAACTAAACATGCAAAATTATACCAAAAGTACAAATAACTATCAATGAGAAATAGCACAAAATATGAGAGGTGACACACAATTTTATTCAACTCAGTTAGAAGGAAATTACAACAAAGAGATAACACTCTTTCATCCACTTCGTGGGCATACCAATAATCTTCCCTCAAGAGTAATCTTCTCTCAATACAGGTCACAACAAACAACCCAAACACAGATTTGTTGTTCACCTCAACCAGTCAGTACAATACTGCCAGTACAATCGAGTACGAACCAGTACTCTAAGTAGATCTCACCATGATCTTGCTCCTTGATGTATTGCTGTCACCTTGGATCTTGTTACCCCATAGATCTCCTTTTGACCCTCACACACACACACCCCTGCAGACCAACCTGATCTTATCACATGTAGATCTCCTCCATGATCTTGCAACACCCTGTAGATCTAACCTGATCTTACATACCTAGAAGAACCCCTGTGATTCCACTAATGGAAGAACTCTTCTGGTTTTACAACTTTATAATACAGCCCATGAGTCTATTATATAGATCCCATGCATACAATAATTAGACAAGCGGCTCAAGACTCGAACTAGTCTTTAACATGCAAACAACCCATTCAACTAACTAACTATTCATCAACAACCAGTTCGAGAACCACACAGGTGACCAATGTCAGTCCCTATCTTCCTGGAGGTGACCGACATTGGCCAACTCCTGACTAATGTCGATTGCTTTCTGTCAACCCTTGCTCGATGTCGGTGTGGCCTACCGACATCGGTGACTGTGACACTCAGCAACCCTCCATGTTTGCATTCGGGTGAAGCTTTTAGCTCCACAACCTCAAAATTTGATATTGATCTTCTACTTCTTCTATAATTTTTAGTTGTTCTTTCCAAAGCTCTAGATAATGTGATAAATCTGAATCCATCATTTTAGGTAATGGCCAACTAGTAAATATCTCAAAAAAATTCAAGAGCAAGATGCTCAAGTATTTGTTGTTGTTTTGACATGATTCTAGTACTAACTATGGATATAGGACATGATGGACCTTGTGCATCCTTTAGAGATGAGCAAACTTCCCCATTCAAGATCACCTAAAATGGGTTTTAACTCAACTACTTGTCTTTTTATTTACTATTTTCTTGACCAACAAGTACCTCAAAGAGGTTTTCACCTAAGGATATTGATGTTTTACATTTTTCATGACCAAAAAAATTTCCCTGATCTCCAAATTAGGTAGAATAATCCACATAAAAATCAAAGCCTTGGTTATGATCACCAATTATCAATCCATCTCTGAGGCCTATATACTCGGTGATAGATTCTTCATTACGGAATTAATCAAGGTGTATGATTGAATTTTGTTGGTCCCAATCAATAGTTAAAGATGATAAATGCAAAGGAAATAATGGGTGTGATAGTCATGATGGATTTTGAATCAAATAAGTTGTATCATCAAGCTCATCGTAAATACTATAATGGGATACTACATCACTATCAAGAATCTCATTACTAGTTGATTCAGAAGAATCACTATCAAAAGTCATGAGGTCACCCCTAGGTGGTATAAATCTAAGACCTTGATTCATGTTAGGTTGATAAGATAATAAAGGTTCTAGGATTCCTTACTCTCATGGCCTAAATCCTTTTCCTATATAATCAAAATTATCCATAATCTGATTAGGGATAAGATACCTATGATTATAAAAACAATTAGCAATGCCATCAAAATATATCTAGTATCCTTCAATGAGATCTTCTGGATCCTAATTTGGTGAAGTAGCATGTACAAATAACATTAATGGTTTTTGTGTATCTTTCTTCTTTTGCCAAATCATATTTGGGTCTTCAAGGAATTTTGGAAGGTTTGGGTTTGCTAAAATATTTGGGATATTTGGGTAACCTAGTAATATGGAAGGCATATTTTAGATGGTATGTGGAAATTCTTGCATCTTTTATAATAACCTATCTTTCAAGTATTTCAAGAAATGGATCAGATAAAGTGGAAGAAAGGTCACTTGGGTTGATATAATTGTATTTTTGAGGATGCGAAACTATTTCCTTGTTCTTCTTTCTAATGAATTTAAAACTAGGATAATAGTTATAATTATGAAATTCAACCTCTAGGTGTTTATAATACTATTAAGACTATAGATCAATAAGAATGGTGACTCCAATCCAATCATGGGGAAACTTGAGGTATTGATGCAAAGTGGATGGGATGGCCTGGACTTCATGGATCCAAGGATGACCAGAAGTATGTTATAAGTTAACTTAATATCCATAATGTGTAACAAGGTATGATGGGACACAGACCCAATCATGATTGGCAAATAAATAGTATTATAAGACTCCCTTTAGCATTTTCATATTCTTTGATTGTAATTATCTCTATTTAAATGTCCTTCACAGTATAACCCAATCATTGAACTAGCTTGAGGGACACTATGTTTAGCCCTAAACCATTATCTATAAAAACCCACTTAATTTTATGGTTTTTAATGATGAACTCAATATACAATGGGTTATTATGGATAGGACCAAGATTGGATATGTCCCTTTGATAAAATTTAACCTATCTAAATGAAGATAAATTCCTTATAAGTGTTTGGAATTTTGTAAGGTTAATGTCTTGGAGAATAGTAGAATGTTTAAGAAGGTTGTTTAAAATAGTTTTATGGACTTTAAACATATGAAAAATATCAAAGATATAAATTTGCATAGGGTTTTTACTCAGTTGGTCCAAGATACTATATGAATTATAAATAGTAGTACAAGAAGGTTGAGCCTTGGCTAGCACAGTGTTCAACTTTGGCTCCGAAGGCATAATGTTATCATTGGGTCCAGTGTTAGAAGAGGTCAAAGAGACCTCAAGGGTAAATTTCAAGTGTATAGTTATGATTTCACAATACATAGCTGGCAAGGAGAAACTATAATAATAATAAGATAAAGCCAAAGGGCCTTAGAGGGTGACTCATTGGTGTCTAGTTACATTTGCATAATTTTGAGTCGATAAGGAGAAATTAAAATTAGAAGAAGGGGGTCTAAAAAGGGTAACCCATAAAAACCAAGGTGTAATAGAATTGCTTGTACTCGACATAACATTACTTGATGGATAGGGTGTTGATCCTATAATGAGGGGTCTATTACTTTGAGAAGTATGAGATGGTTCATGAGCTTTGACAATGATGGTGGAAACATGGTTTATAGAAATACACCCCATGATATTATTATATTTTTAAGGCATGTTGTTATAACCAAGGTTATTAGCATGGGTATTATGATCATGTTTATTATGATTCTAGATTTGGGCTTGTTGTCATTGATTTTATGTTTGGTTTTGATTATTTCTTTGTAATTGTTGAATATTCCTAGGAAATGGATCTTTATAGATGCCCATGTCTTGATTAGTGTTTTTTGAGGCAAGTTTGATTTCAAATTTGATGATTTCAATAAAATATTTAATGATATTTCATAATTAAACACATCAATAAGCACCATGCCCAATAACATGATGGAAGTTGAAAAACCCATCTACCTGATACTAATCAGATTTGGGTTGATATTTAGGAAATTGCCTTGATATAGGCCATATAATCAAGTTAGTTACTACGAGCTTTTGGAACACAGACTCTACAGTCTCCCTCATTTCTCTATCTATATTTATTATTGAATGCCCTTCTTGGAGGGAACCTTTTCAAAGTAGTTAGTGGATTAGGTGGAGCTAATTGCAAATTTGGTGCTGGTAGAGTTTTTACCATATGTATATGTCTTGATTCTGTCACTCCATTCCCTACCATGTTCTTGCTCTTATTTAATCCCTTAGGCTTCTTTGTTTCAACAATTTAAACAGGTGATTAGGTTTGATTGTACATTTTACCCTATGAATAAATCTTGATAAGACCTTTAGTGATAAACACTTTCTCAATCTACACACCCTTATTTATAATTTCCTCAAATGTATTTATACAAGAGAGTCATAGATTATGTGTTACCTTAGGGTGTAAGTTTTGTGCAAAGATATCAGCCAATTATTTGTCTTTCAAATTATGTTGAAAGTGTCCAACTAATGTTATCCATTATTGTAGATATGTTGTGAACCTTTTTCCATCTCATTGTTTAGCTTTACATAAGTCGACCATAATCAACTCATGTTTGATATTGTAAGATAAGTGGTTGATAAATTTTTTAGATAGATCATTCCAATATACCATTGATCCCTTAGGTAACTTAAGAAGCCAATCTAAAGCTTGTCTCTCTAAGCTTTTTAGAAACAAGTGAAGCAAGTAAATGTTGATGTAAGCTACCTCTTGATAAAATACAAAAAAATATTAAATATGTTCACGAGGGTCACCCTTCCATTTGTATGTGTTAAATTTGGGTGCCTAAAAATGAGGTGGAAAGGGAACTTGGAGAATACTCAAATTGAATAGATATGGACATATCTCATCAAATTTGTACTTATTGACTCAGTTTCCCACCTTTCATCTCTATACAATTTCCTTCATCTAATTCCACTCTCACATTATTAGTGCATTTGTAGGTGGAATATAATTCTATCATGGTGGTATTTCCCCTTTTACATTAATTTATTAAGGATATAAACCCTACGATATAAAAAAAAATTGGTTCACTCCTTGAGTTAGGTAGGTGAACTACTAATTCTTGGGTTGATAAACATTCCATGAAATCTATCACCTTGAATTTTAAGTGTTTTGTTGATTTTTTGGATTTTTTGGTTGATTCACCAAAGTATGCATTGGTTGAGAAGAGATTTCTAAAGTGTTTTGAGCAATTTCCTCAATATGTATGACATATTTAATTCTTTGATCCTTCGAGGGAACAAAAGTATTTTGGTGATTGAAAAATGTATGTTTCATGTTTGGCAAAGCATTTTTGAAAACCTCTTGTATCTTTTTATGTTCAATTGAGACACCATGATATATCATAGATGTATTCTCAACTAGAGTATGTTGCATTTGTTCTACTATATTATCTTATTTTTTGGAAGCAGTGTTGTGTATTAAAGTGGTAGCTAAGGACTCAGTCAAGTCCATGATAATCTGGTCTGCATATCGTTGACTTATCTTCTTTATCTTGGTGACTCTATGAGTTCTTCCTTCCCTTTTCTAGAATATTCAATGTTGTATTTTTCAATATGAGTGAGGGTTTATTCTCATTATTATTCTTCTACCCTAACCAATGTGTGTAATTTGTTCTATAAGAATGTCTAATGTCAACCTAGCACCTAATTCAATCAACCTGTAGTCATATGAAATGTAAAAATTGGTAACTTGAGCATCGATAATGACACCCAACCCATAGGTCCCTCTTGCTTGCTCCTATGACCCTCTTAGGCTAGTTTTCACTGATTCCAAATCATCCGTAGCCTTCTACAATTGATCCCAACTAAGCTAGGGCCCTCTTTTCATGACAAATCTATCCCCTTAGGTCTCATCTACTCAAGAAAATAGTGCCACACTAGGACTATAGCACCAATGCCACTCATGTCCACTTTGGGTGCTATTTTCCAAGCTCATTCTAGCCCCAATGATCAATTATTTTTGGTTTCCCATCCTTATCCTTATTAGCCAAACATGATAAAACTCAATCCATGACCAATAGATCCCTATAAAAACCCATTCAAAGATCATTTGGAAAGGGTTGGTATATATCACAAAGTGAGTAAGAATACAAGCAAGACTACTCAAGCAAATTTCCCTATTCTCTACATACATCCATCCAACACTATTTCCATCTTATTTGAATCCTTAAACCAATCCCTAGTCATCTCAATCACATCCAATTTAGCATTATTTTCATATTCATACACTCAATTACATAAATCACATCAAGTGGGAGAACTACATATGGCTTGATCCCTCTTCAGAGTATTGGTATGTAGGTAGTGTGCCTACACATGGGGTGTGAAACACATATTGTTCATCTTACACACACTAACCCCCCCCCTCTTACTCAAAATTATTAAAATCACAATGGAAAATAGGTTTTTAAGAAATAATCTACTCTATAAGGAGCTCTATTAATTTCTATCCTCCAAAATTTGGTACACATGCTCACACAGACCTGTCAAACAAAACCCAAAATTTTCATATCCTCAAGACAAAAAATTTAAAAAAAGGACTATAGTTTAGTGCCACTCTTGTCTACTTTTAGTGCTCCCATCCAACTAGAAAATGAAACTTAAAAACCTATTTGTGATAGTGTTTCAGGCCTGCATAATGAATATTAGATCATGTCTCAGTCAGATCAGCATAGTTTAAGCTGTCTTAGAAAATATATTACTTTTACAGCTTAGTGGCTTATTTCCCATATATTATTTATTAATTTATCAATCTAGACCCCTTAATTAAAATAGGAATGAAAACCCCAATTATTGCCAAAAAGGTTAAATCATTTGGTGAACCTGACTTTGTTTACACATAAAAACCCTAGAAACCCTAGGGTAAAATTCCTACTAATTTTTCCTATATTTTTTTGAATATTTAAATAATAAATTCATTTCAAATTTTAAAATTTAGTAGTAAATTTTAAAATGATTTTTTTTCAAACCTTAGTTGCCCATACTAGGTCTCAATTTTTTTCTTGTAATTTTCCAACAATTTTTTGAATTTTTACTAGCATATTAAAATAAAAAAATCCATTCAAAATTCAATAGTAATTTCAAAAACAAATTATTTTTCTCAAAGACCTAGTTACACATACTAGGTCCTATTTAATCAAGCATTTTCCAATAATTTTATAAAATTTTAGTTGAATAATTAAATCAAAAATCCAATTTCATTTTCAAAATTTTATAATATTTTACAAAAATATCATTATCAAAACCCTAGTTGTATGTACTATCTCCTATTCACTTCTTAAGGTATCACCTTACATATTTGTGAGCTTTGTATCCTTTTTTTATGATTTCCAATTAACTATTTTTAGGACTCTACATTTTTTATATTTAGTTCTTGCCTTTTCTATCACTTTGACTATTACAAATTTTTGCAAAAAATTTAAACATGTTTCATATTGTTTTCTTACCTTAACAATGGCCCAATACACTGGTTTTGATGAAACCAATAAAAGGTAACTTTAAAAAATCATAACCAAACACCCTGACATGCAAGATGACATGCTCAAAATACTCTAAGAAGAAAAACAAAGTGTAAACAATGGTGAATATTCTCAAACCATATAGCAGCCAATTTTAAATGACACTACAAGGGCAACTAAGTCTCAACAACCCCTTATAGCATCCCAACCTTCTTTTATGCCACCATTTATAGCTAGTAAATCTTTGTCTCCTAATGTGATATCCCTTATGCAAGAGATAAAATCTCTTCAATACAAGGTGATACATCTTGACCAAAGTGCCTCTAGACCTACACAAGCTTTAAATTCTTTTACTCTATTGCATACACCATTGGCATATCACATTGCTTCCACACCCTTTCCACAAGGTTTTGTTTAACCAAGCTTACTCTTTATGATGGAAAGGGTGATATAGAGATACATTTGAGATCTTTTCATGTAGCATGCTTGGACTATGTACCAAATGACTAGTTACTTACCAAGCTCTTTCCATGGAGCACTAAAGAATTATACTTTCCAATGGTTCTATAGGTTATCAAATCAGTCAATTAGTGCATTTGATCCTTTAGCTGACATGTTCCTAGCTCATTTCATCATTAACATTGGTGACAAAGTTTCATATACCCAAGTTACATAATAGAAACAAAGGTCAAATGAGCATCTCATAGATTATGTTCTTTGATATAAGATTATCTTAGCTAAAATGAGTATCCCCATGGCCAATCAAGAGCTACAATATCTCTTTACACAAATTCTCTTACCATCTTTGCATGAATCAATTATATTCAAAATATTCTCTTTCTTCACTAAATTGTGTCACACACTAAAGGAAAGAGAAGTCAAGTTAATTTCAATAGGCAAACTCAAGTCCACAAGTATCTCAAAAAAAACCAACAAGAGTAATAGCAAAGTCCCATACAAGGTCAAGGTCAATGATAACAAAACTCAGAATCAACTTACAGTTAATGTAGCTTTGGAGCCCCCTCGACATGTGGTTTTATTGGCACCTCCTCAATGTATATTTACCAATCTACCAATTTCTCTGGCTAGAGTTTTATAAAAATTATTAGATTGTAACATCATATCTTTCCCTCCTATTAGGGATTTGACCCAATAAAGCCTCTTCCATAGGGATATGATCAACATGAATTTTTCAAGTTTCATAGGGCACTAGGCCATATAACAAATAGATGCATCAGTTTAAGACACAAGATATAAAACTTAATAGATGGCAATCATATTGATCTAGGCACTTCATTTGAGCCTCCTCAGGTAAAGAAAACATTAGAATAAAGCATTGAAAATCTTTTCATAGAATTCCAAATAGGATATCAAAGATACATCAAGGTTCCATCATGCATATCATGCACATCCCCCACTAGATACATATAGGTCACCTTCAGTTGAGTTACATCCTTTGAGCAATATGATTGGTGTATATAATTCCAAAGTTTTAGCTAGACCTTCAATCTCCTTCTAATAGCATGAGATCATTGAGGATGATATAGACTATCATGCACTCATTATTATAGCTCACATTCATAATCATCATATTCATAGTGTTCTCATAGACAATAGATCTACTATGAAAATATGCACTATGACATTATTATAGAATTTGATATATTTAGGGTAGGATATTACACTGATAGACATAGTTTTAGATTAAGGTAAAAACAAGTTTTGAAGGGGCCCCAAAACCCTATACAGATCAAGAAAGATATTACGTTTCAAACTGCCAGAAAAAGCAAAACCACTGAAAAATAGTGACTAAACCAGGTTTTACAGGGACCTAAAACCAATAGAATAAACTAGTTATAACACCCCAAGTTTAAAACAGCCCAGAGACCAAAATAAAACCAGGCAAAATAGCCTTAAAACTAGGCATAATAGCCTAAAAACCAAGCAAACTAGCCTAAAAACTAGTGACCCCAAAAGTTTGGGCTAAGTTCAGAACAACAGCTGCTAGATAACACATTGTGCGGCTCTCTCATAGGGGCTTCCCCCAACAAAACTAAGGCATCCATCATGCAAATAAGATCTCATCATTACAGTGCCACGCACCAGCACTATGGATCCCAAAACCAGCACTGCTCATGACTGACAGCACCACCAATAAGACCCCCAGATCCGGTGCCACCACCATTCATTCCAACCACCCAAATGTCTGCGAGATCACCCCCTCTACTTAGAGGAAATGCTGCCATGGCATCCAAAATATCACTGAAGAAAACACCGATCCACTCAGAATAGGGTATTGGTCTGCACGACAGCCACGAACTAGAAAATAGAGGTAAAAAAATAGATCCGTGCCATAAAAGATGAGCTCTACAAAGCCACGCAACCACACACACAGCAAGTTATACAAAGCAAGATAGACATAGTTATTAGTAGATTTAGTGGGCATATACATAGTTCATTGGGTGAGATTGTACTTCCTCTATAGGTTAGTCCAACACACGTGGCCACACCATTCACTATTTTTCCTAGTGTAAGAGTTTTTGGTATGTTACTTGGTCAACCATGGATTTAAAAACTTTAAGTAGTACCTTCTATAGTTCACAAATGCATGAAAGTCATTCATGCTAATCAGGTTATTATATTTGGTGGAGTTTCATATGATTTACCACTCCCCACTTTGAATCCATATTCTATAGTACAGTCACCAATTTTAGTTTTGCTTTTAGTTCTAGTTCCTCCACCAGTTATAGTTACTCCTCCAATTTTGATTCAACCATAGTTGAGGCATCCATTACTAGCATAGAGAATTCATACACATCCATAGCTTCAAGATTCTAAATAGTTTCCATCTACAGTGTTCACACCTAGATGAGTATCATTGAGATCTCATGCATCTACTCATAGAGCATGTGTTTAGAGAGCTTATCCTAATTCTAGATGGGTCCCTAAGAGCCCTATAGTTGCATTCACTTCTCAAATTTATAAGGGGACCCATAGTTGGTTTCTACTTTAGATATTTTGGAGCATTTTAGCATATACAACATTTAGATCCATAGTCTTAACATCATCATCATTCTTCCTAATCATTCATGATTCCTCTCCTTGATAGAGGACATTATGATATGGAGTCTTCTATGAGACTCATCGATTACTATCACCTTTTCTTAGCCTACCTGCACATAGTATCTTATGATTGATTGTACATAATTTCCCTATGATTTATTGTACATAGATCAAATATTCTCAAAATATAAAAATAATATAACATTACAAAAAATATCAAAAACAACACAAAATTTCAAAATCTAAAAACATTCAAATATGTCATACACACAGAAACATTTCAATTGTATGCATTATCCATGCTTTACATTGTTACTACTATGTTAGACTTACATTTGTTATTATATGCATATTGTTTGTCAATTTATCTACATTACCATGCTTCACTTGATCTTATTTGAGTGTGTGTAGTGACTTTCAGACCCTTTATTGCTTCACTCTACCCATTGATAGGGCATCCTACTTATACATTCGAGATGTTCATTGATATATCTTCCCCCTGGGGGCATCTTCTACATGACTACACCATCCAGGTTATGTCATTTCTACACCACACACTCTAGTTATCATGTTGATGTATATTATTTACTAGCTTACATAGATTACTCTATTGATACTCACTATTATTTATCACTTGTGTATTTCTTTGCATATACCTAGTCTTGTACTAACATGTCTTGTATACTTTCACTCTTGCTTTGATTAGGTAGATGTGCTTGTATTTTTTGTTCTTTACATGATTTATCTTCTTTCTTAGTTTATCTTCATGTGATTGCATTACTAGTTCATGTTTGTCTTCTATATGTGCCTTAGGACATTTGCCAATGTCCTTTGATTTTATGTCTTGTGTGTACCTTTAGACATTTTCCAATGTCCCTTGTCTATACTCTTCTATGTGATTTTGGCTTTCATGCCAACTGGTTTGTTTCAACTATATGTATATGTGGCATTTGAACATGCCTTATATACTTGTTTTCTAGTTTGAGTGACATGTTCCCATGTTCTTTGTTTGCTTGGCCCCTTGGCCACTCTTATACATTTCTTATTTCTTGCATTGTGTGTTTTTTACTTGATTAATTTTGATTGTTTGCAATGCCATGGTCCAAATCATCCATTATCTTGCTTCTTGGATGCCATGATGGACATCATGCTCCATCCCTCTATGATAACTAACAACTAACACTTTTGATTCTAGTTTAGTGCATTGCCATGTTATTAAATTATTATATCTATCTGGACATACCCCTGTTGATCTAACAATCTCTCAATACAAACCATGTTATATCTAGAAATATCTTGTCAACTATCATTGCTATATCATATATTTTGTTGCATTACACACTTGTAGGGCTCTCTTTTTTTAGGGCATTCATTGTAGGGTATCCCTTCCTACACTCAGAAGAGGGGGAAAAAATAGGGGTTTTATCACAAAGATCAGAGAACCTATTAACCAAAAAATCTAGTTTTAAAACACTCAAAACAACAACCAGACATCAAACTAGTCAAAATAGACCAGAGAGATAGTTAAGAATCTAGAATAGTCATCAAATCTTTCCCAAGATAATATCATAGAGACTAGACTATAGTGCTAGTGGTGCTACTATCCATTTCTAGTGCTCCTATCCAAACAACAAAAAAACCAAAATTTCTAGAAGCAGGTAGAAAAGTAGGTTTAACTATAAATTTACATAGCTAGACCATTTTAGAATCAACAATTTTAGTACACATTTTTCTCAGATAATCCATATATATATCACATCATGCATGGCATGATGGATCTCACTTTTAATTTTAGATATAGTAGTTGGTATAACTTTCAGATTAGAATCCATGTTTCAGACATCAATGATTAGGGGTAATGTGTGTGGCACATTTGTTTCTTTTCTTTCCTAGTTTAGCATTGTCCAAGCATTCTCAATAGTTGTGTGCCTTACTCCATCTACAGGTGGTTGGCATCATTTTTGTTTGGCTTTCATATAATCCTAACTTCCAAGTTCTTGAGTGGCTTCCACACAAGCCATATTCTTAGTTTCAGAGTGGCTTTCATACAAGCCTAATCTCCGTCTTTCAGAGTGGCTAAGAATGGCCTAGTTTATAGCATACATTTTGCTATCCATGCCAACATTTTAGATCATGGTAAATTCATGGTATTTAGGATCCATTTCATATAACACACATTTCATACCAATATCATTTCATAGCTTCACTTTATGGGGCAATGATGGAGCCAAAGGACTAGCTTTGTATTCTTGAACCACCTATTCAGAGGGATTGGACACATAGTCCAAACATTTATCAACACATGCATACTACCTAGCTTCACTTAGTAGGAAATTATGGAGCCAAAGGGATATCCTTTGCATTCTTGAGCCACTTTTTATGGGATTTATCACTCAGCTTTATTCATGATATTACCATTGGTACAACATCATCTAGTATTACTCAACATCACAATAGGTTTTGTATTGGTTTGTATACTTGGTGAGGTTTATTTATTTCTTTCTCTTCCTCTCTATTACCCATATTTGTACATTATTATTTTAGATATATCATATCTAGTAATAACTGATCTACTCATTATTTATTTTATAGATTCACACTTCACAACGTGCTCTCTCTATGCACACCCAGCATCACACAAGCTTCATGAGCTTCACCCTTGTAGGTAGGTTTAGGTACAATTTCTATTTTTTTTGTTTATCCTAGTATTTCACTTTTTTGCATCACTATAATAAATGGGGGCAAATTTAGTCATATAAAACGCAAAAATTGGTAACTTGAGCATGGTTAATGACACCTAACCCATAGGTCCCTCTTTCTTGCTCTCATGACACTCTTAGGATTATTTTCATTGATTCCCAATCATTTATAGCATTTTAGACTTGATATTAACTAATCTAAGACCCCCTTTTCATGACCAGTCCATCCCCCTAGGTCTTATTTGCTCAAGACAATAGTGTCATAGTAGGACTATAGCACTAATGCCACTCTTGTCTGCTTTCAACACTATTGTCCAAGCTCATTTTTTGCCCCAATGATCAATTATTTATATTTTCCAATCCTTATCATTATCATCTTGATATGATAAAATTCAATCCATGACTAATAGATCCAATAAAATCCCATTCAAAGATCATTTGGAAAGGGTTGGTAAATATCACAAAGCAAGCAAGAATATAAGTAAGACTACTCAAGCATATTTCCCTATTCTCTACATACAACCATCCAACATTATTTCCAACTTATTCAAATCCTTACACTAGTCCTTAGTCATCTCAAGCACATCTAATTTAGCATTCTTTACATATTCATACACTCAATTGCATAAAGCACATCAAGTGGGAGAATTACATATGGCTTGATCTCTCTTTGGAGTATTGGTATGTATACAACGTGCCCACACACAAGGTTTGAATCATGTCTAGTGCATCTTACACACACTAAACCCCCTCCTCTTACTCAAAATTTGTTAAAGCATAATGGAAGATAGGGTTTTAATAAATAATCTTCTCTATATCAAGCTTTGTTGACTTTTAACATCCAAAATTTGGTACACAAGCTCACACAGACCTACCAAACAAAACCTAGAAAGCTTAGATCCTTAGGACAATAGTGTTAGATAAGGACTGTAATGTCAATTCCACTCCTGTCCACTTTTGGTGCTCCTATCTAACCAAAAAATAAAAGTTAAAATCTTATTTGTGATAATGTCTCAGGCCTACACAGTGAATATCAAATCATGTCTCAGTTAGATCAACATAGTTTAATCTATGTCTTATTTTATCCCTCTTATTACTATTTTTATAAAATCTCTATTACCAATAAATTTCATAATTTAGTATCTTATTTCTCATATATTATTTACTGATTTATCAATCTAGACCCTTTAACTAAAATAAGATTAAAAACCCCAATTATTCCCAAAAAGGTTAAAACACAACCTTAAGAGAGATTCATCTTTGTCCTCTAAGGGTTTATATTCAAAATAGTCTTATTCAAATCCTACATTCATTGGAATGTCTTCAAATACCATATAATTATCTTGTCCATCATAAAAATTATCTTCCTCATAATTATGGTCATAAGAGGCCCCACTATGAGTACACCTATGTGTCATGTTAGAAGGTTGGTCTCTACATTTGCTAAGATGTGAAATTATGTTTTATAAATGTTTAAAAGGTGTGTTTTGATTTTTTCAAACAAGTGACAAGGTAAAAATAGGCTATAATAAAACAAGTGGCATAGTACAACACAATTAGAATAAATGGTCATGACTTTACTCAACTTTGGTGGGTTGAAATTTTCAAATTGGAAGAGGGCATGATAACTATGAAACATAAAGTGAAAGATAGCACAATAAACTTGGTTTAAAGATACAACAATACCATAAAATCTAAGTACAACTATGATGAGTTGAGACTCCAGAATTAGAAGATGGTCTTTTTGATTAAGAAAATAACAATGTGAACTAATAAGCTGAAGCCATAAAAACACACAAGAACTCCTAAGTATAAATCCAAAACCAAATGGGCAGCATAATGTCACCACATGGAAATAAGAAGTAAAGTGGTCCTAGAACTTAAAACATGAGAAAATGCAAGATAATCTAATTTCATAATGATAAAAAAGGATTGTGAGTATGTATAACAGCCTTCATCCCAAATGGAAAATCATACTCAAGTTACTCAAACCAATTACAAATGACAAACTAATTAACACCTTGGCCTAGAACTTATAAAGGTGAGATTTTAAATTTGAATTAAAAATAAAGGTCTTGAATATTTTTTCACAATGGTCTAGACTCAAATAGACAGCATAACGATGTTGTTTATGAAAGATAAAAAAATGTTTCAAATGATGATTTGAACAATGCAAAAAAGAGATATGTAATTATAACATGGTGCTTCACAAGAGGTTTTTGTGGTATGTAATTATAACAAGGATAAGTTATCTCTAGGATATATAACTTATCTATGCATCTAAAAGACTTCTCCATAAGACAAAATTTGTATCTCCAAGTGTAGTATTGAAACCCTAAGCAATGTTCCTCAAGTATAATGGTGGATAAGTAGATGCACAATATATGAATTTATTATTATTGTCTCTCTATAAATGGTAAAAATAATGTGTATATATATTTGAATCTAACCCTAAACCCTTTCAAATTTTTATCGAACCATGTCAGCCCTAATCAGCCCTATATTGTTAATTGATAAAATCAAGTTAGGTTTTGGATTGGGTCAGTCAAGCTTAGAGAAGTGTATAGGATATGTTTATGTTGGTTTTAAGTGGTCACATGGTATCAAGATGACCACAAAGACCCCTCTATTAATTATCACTTCCTACATGGATAATGTTTTAAAGATGGCCTCAGACTGATGTAGTTCTCCCATAAATGTTAGATTGTGCGTGAATCATTATATATTTGTAAAGCAAGTACAATAGTGACCTATCTTATAACTTGGAAAATTAAGCTCTTAAGATGCTCATTTATTACTTAAATTTTGTGTGTGTGTGTGTTATCCTTATAACTGATATGAAAATAAGAGATAATATGGAAGCTTTGCTTTATTAAGTGCTTAATTGAATGCTTTGATAAGATGCCTTAGGTATTTTTTTTAGGTGAGGAATAAATGATAGTTGATCTTATATTTATATCAATCACTTTGTATAAATAACTTGCATTAAATCACTTAGCTTGACTATTTGGAAATGTTTCATTTATAAATTATATGACTTTAAGGCACTAAACACTTATGTCAGGTTATGACACTAGTATCAATGTAGGGATATAGGGTTAACTCTTGTGTCCTGGTAGTTATAAAATAGGTACAGGCTCAGAACTTTTTTAGGGCATAAGATAATAATATTTTAAGCATTTTGGGAAAGATAGGTCTAGGTCATCAACATAAGATTGGCTGGACCAAGAGATAGGCCAAGGCACACAAGATAGAGTAGATACGAGACTTTTAAAATTGAAAAAGGTCCATAATTGAGAGGAACAACCAAGATCTGATTTTTCCAAGTGTAAAGTACTGAGGTTCTATATAATCCATAAATATCATCTACATTTCTCCCCCTTTAATATAGTAATGAAATTACTATTTTAGAGGAGAATAAATATGTACCTAGGTGTGTATAAGACACCTTGCCATTATTTAAGTCCATCTTGAGTTATTTGATGGTGACTAACCTATAATTAAGAGTATATTATAGTACATAATTATTGCATATAATATTAAATTAAAAGTATTTGAAATGATTAAAACTAAAAGAGAAAGGTTTAGGAGTACACCTATGTAATGATGTAATTGCCCTGCCTATTGGAAAGTTGATTTGAAAATATATATCATTCTAAGGATCTAAAAGTAAGATTATGAACAAGTAATCAATATAAGGGAGATTATTATAGTGTTATTCAATAAAATCAAAGCAAAATAAACACACTAAACACTAACACCTCTAGCCTAGACACTAGGGAGAGTATAGGTAACAAGCACCCAATGAAAACACAAATAGAAAACAAAAGAAATCTTATTTTTACCTTGTATCTTTAAAATCACTTTTTTAGTTGGCTTCCTCGGCTCTATGCTCAAGAAATATTTGTCAATGAAGCTCTATTAATCCACCTCTCCTTGGCACCTTGGTAATTTTAGTTGGCTTAGCTTGGCTTGGCTTATGAAATTGACATGATTACACTAATATAAGTATTTTTGGAGGTATTTTGGAATAATAACATTTAATTATAAAATCTTAAAGATCAATGGGTGAGGCCTTCTATTTATATCCTCTAAAGTTAACTCTCACCCAAGTTTAGTTAGGTTAATATTAAGCATGGTTGAATTCAAACCAACACTAGGTGAGTTGAGTATAACCCTAGTTGAGTTAAGGAGGTGGCATGTAATCATGATTTTCAATTAATAGGGATGGCTCATAAATGTATATATTTGTTATATATTTTATGAGAGCTTGAAAACTCACAAAAGTAATGATGAAGAAGCTTGATATTTTGAATTTTTAAATTTCTATTTTCAGATATTCATTAATTCAAAATGGATTATTTAGATAAGAATTTAGTATAGTTTAATTAGTTTATTCATTTTGATTAGAATTTTATCTCTTTTAAGAATTGTTCAAGTGCCCTACTTAATGGGTACATAGGTGAAACTACTAGTTACTAGGTCACAAGGTAACTAGGGATGAATCCATGAGAAGTTATTATTATGTATGGGATAATACCCCAAATAGGGATGCTTTAACATGATTATAATCATTAATGGATGATGTGTAGATGAAATAAGTATGTTTAGTGACTCTTAGGTTTAATTTACACTATTTGGTAGAAATCAATCTAAAGTATGGTTATAAGCTAGTTGTGGCTACAATGGGGTGTCTACAATATTCCCCTATTGGGAAGGCATTGCAATCTATAGGATTAGTAATAAATTCTAAAATAATGAAAAGATATTTAATGCCTAATTCCCTAGCAGGTGATAGATGAGCCCTAAATGTCCTTTTGAGGGAGTGAGCAGCAAAAAAGGTTAGTGATCGATCCCTCGAAAGAAGGAAATTAATGGGACCAAAAGGTAAAGGGGGTGTAAAATATTGATTTGCCCAAAGGTAGTTAGAATTAGTGGCATAGTGAGATGCCCATTTGGGTAGATAAAAAGGATGATTTCCCAAAGGTTTTCATAATCATCAACATAAAAAGGTGGAAAATAATAATTTTCTCAAAGGCAATTATAATTATTAGTATAATAAAAAATTCCCCAATTAGGTGGATATAGATAATTATTTGCCCAAAGATAGTTAAAATAATTAGCACAATGAAAATGTAGACCAATAGGAAAACATAAATATAATTATATTCCTAAAGGTAGTTATAATCATTAACATCTATATATATTGAAATAAAATGATTTGCCCAAATGCAGTTAAAATCATTAGCATGATAGTTTGGGACAATATAGCAAATCAAAAAAGGGGTATTACATATGGAATATATACTCACATATTAAGAGTAATTGGTACATAGGATAGGCATGAATTTGGGCTACCTACTAGTATGGAGATGCACATCCTAACTAGCAAGGATTAAAATTCTTTCATGATTTAATTACTTTGTTTTTGAGAAATGATTAGATAAATTAAGAATGTTTTAGGTGCCCAAAGAGAAGTACCATAAAATCATTGCTTATAATATCCCCTGAGATAAATTTTGCTATATAAAATGAAGCTAAGCACCATGATAACTTATCCATAATATGCATAAGCACTGACACATGATCCAATAAACAAGTGAAAATAATGCACCAATGATAAAAACCATGGTGACAATGTTTGTGTATGTATATGGATGGACTTAAGTATAATGCACAAGGAATAACCTAATGAACACATATAGACTAATTCAAGGCACAACAATGAAAGAAAATAAATAGGCAACAAACAAACAAACACCAATAAATAAAAACACCAAAAAACATAAAAGAAAGACACAACAAAACAAAATAATGAGAACAAAATGAAACAAACACAAACAATAAAACTATTTTTATACTACATATTACCCATAAGGCAATGGCAAAGCAGAGGCATCTAATAAAACTATTTTCAACATACTTAAAAATATTGTCAATGATGTTGGTTATGATTGGCACCTCCAAATATTTTGCGCCCTCTAAGCATATCTCACTAAGGTCATTCTTCCCATCAAGGTTGAGTTACCTTCTCTATGTATATAATTCAAACATGTCTTGGATGATGAATATTATATATTATGTCATCTACAAGAGCTAGAATTACTTGATGAAAAATGCATGGCCACTATCAACAACCTTCAAGCATACCAAAATAAACTTCATGGCTAATACAATTGATGATTTAAACATAGATAATTTGATCTTGGGCATCTTGTCCTCAAATAAAAATAAAAGAATGCCATGGTTAATAAGAAGAATAAGGGTAAGTTAAAATCCAATTGGATAGGCCCATATGTCAATCTTATCAATTATGGATCTAAAGAGTACAGGCTCACTATACCAAATGAAGATGAACTTGATGAGCCCATGAACATAATACACCTCAAGCATTATATTGCTTAAGGGACCTAAAGTATTGTCTATGAGGCTTGTTTACATTGTATCATATCATCATCTTATTTATACTATTGTCTATGAGGCTTGTTTACATTATATCATATCATAATGTATGCCATTCTACCATACCTTCACTAAAGACCAAAGTTGTTTTTACCCTCCCTACCCACCCTTTTTGACCTTGGTTTCAATCCATTAGTTCTTTGAGCACATTTAGTGAGCAGATTAAGACCAATTTCTGGTAGTTAATTCAGTATTATAGATAGAGGTAGTATCTTGGACCAGTATGATAGTTGGTTTGGCAATTAAAATTTTCATTGTTATCACATTCTATATCATTTTCAGTGTTACTACTTATAACTACCGTTGGTAAAATTAGTATAACTAAGTTATACCATTATTTATTGATTATAACTGCTTATGGGAAAATTAGAATCAATATCTTTACCATATCTTGCCACATCACCCTAACATTCCTATATTATATTGTGCTAGTTGCCTAAATTTATGAACTTGTTGATACCTATTTGGATTTCTCTGTTGTGAAGGAAGAACTATAGTAACTTGAGGTCCTAACAAGATTATATAGGTAGCACTTGATTCACATTAAGTTTAGATTAGTCACCCCTTTTCCATGCTCTTTTTGTTTAGAGATAAATTTTATTTTGAATTCTCTTATTGTTTTATGATCAACCTAAGCTATGATCTTGCCATTTTTCAGGTTGGACTATTCTATGTCTCATAATTTTTGATTGAATTGAGATGCTAAGAAAATTTCAAAAACATTTATAAAATATCTAATAAATTCCAAATTCATAAAATCATGAAAATTAGCTTATAATTTCCATGAGAGATATAAATCCATCAAAATTTATAGGTTTGGCCATCTTATTTGCTCAATTTATTTCTGGACCACCTTGGTCTTTTTCCTCTCATTTTTGGGAGAACTACATCGACCTGAGGTCCACATGGACTATGTAATAATCCCCTCGATACATGAGGTATCTCAAGTTAGATTTACCACACCTTCCTTTCTTTTTTGACCATTTCTTTGCCTTAAGAATCCTGGGACTCCTAACTATTTCAGTCACCACTTGTCATTTAGTTTCCCCATCCTTCTTAGCCTTTGGCCTTATGCTCTCACCATTTTATGAGTTTATATTATGGGTATTATGTATTAAAATTTGATACACTAATGACCACTAGGCTTCATCTTATTCTCTTATCATTTTTATGAGTATTCTTTATTTCAAGCACTCTTATTGTTTTAAGAGACCATTCCCATATCATATTTTCTAGTTTATCATTTTCTTCTATCCCATACACTGGGAGAATTATATTTGACCTGAATTTCATGTTGTATCTTGTATCCATGTAACTATGTAGACAACATCCACTTTCCTAGTGCATCTAGAGTCAACTCAGCTACCCCTTCCCTTTCTTCTATTCCCCCCATTTTATCTATTTGTTTTATTGTCTCTTATATCCTAGAGGCAATGTTTGTCATCTTGTTTGTGTCATTGTTTCTCTATAGGATAGGGGTAACCTTGTGCCATCATTCTTGTGTTGTTATACCTATTTCATTATACTTAGCTTAGGGGTCACCTTATTGCCAATAGTAACACCTCTTTTACACATGCACAAACAATTTGTTTTCTATTTGCACGAACATTGTGATTAACCATTATTTGTCTGTGTTTCATTTTGTTCTCATTATTTATTTTTCTTATCTATTTCTTTTATGTTTCTTGGTGTTTTTTTATGTTTTTTTTTATTGGTGTTTTGTTTCTTTGTGTTTTTTATTTGTTTCCTATTTATTTTATTTCATTGTTTTGTCTTGACTTAGTCTATATATGTTCATTGGGTAATTCCTTGCACATTATAATTAAGTCCATCCATATTCATATGTCAACATTGCCATCATGGTTTTTATCATTGGTGCATTCTTTTCACTTATTTATTGGATCACATTTTAGTCCTTATGTATATTATTAATAAGTTATCATGGTGCTTATTGTCATTTTATACATAAGCAATGATGTTGCAGTATTTATCCTTGGTCACCTGACAAATTCTTGATTTATCCAATATTTTCCCAAAAACAAAGTAATTAAATCACAAAATAATGTTAATCCTTGATAGTTATGACGTGTATCTCCATACTAGTAGGTATCTTGAATTCGTGCATATCCTTTGTACTAGCTTACTATTACTCTATGAGTATGGATTTTGTATATAATTCCCCTTTTCCAATTTTCTATAATGTCCCAAACTATCATGCCAATGATTATAACCACCTTTAGAAAAATCATTATGTTTCAATCCATATGGATGTTAATGATTATAACTACCTTTGGGCTAATCATTATCTTTATCTTTGCCTACTAGAGCATGTTTTAGTTGTGCTAATGATTATAACCACCTTTGGTCAATTTTTTATCTCTATCTACCCAATTGGGGAATTTTTCATTATGCTAATGATTATACCCACCTTTGGAGAAATTATTGTTATCCACCTTGCTATGTTGATGACTATAACTGATTTCAGGTAAATCATCCTTTTTATCTACCTAACTAGGGCATCCCACTGTACCACTAATTATAACTACCTTTGGGTAAATCAGTCTTTTCCACCCCCTCTACCTTTTAGTCTCATCATTTTCCTTCTTTCAAGGGACCAATCACCAACCTTCTTTGTTTCCCACTCCCTTGAGAGCATATCCAGGGCTCATCCATCACCTACTAGGGCATTATAAATTAAATACATTTCCATTATTTGAGAATACATTATTGAACCTATAGCTTGTAATTCCTTCCCAAATAAGGGCAAACTATAGAACCCCATTCTGGCCTTAACTAGCTTCTGACTAGACATCAGACTAATTTCTATCAAATAGTGCAAATTAAGCCTAAGAATTACTAAACATCCCAATTTTACACATCATTCATTAGTGATTATAATTATGTTAAGGCATCCCTATTTGTTGTAATACCTTTTACACAATAATAACCTCTCATGGATTCATCCCCAGTCACCTTATGACCTAATAACTGGTAGTTTAGCCTATGGACCCATTAAATCAGGCACTTGAACGATTCCTAAAAGAGCTAAAATGCTAATCAAAATGAATCAACTAATTAAACTAGATTAAATGCTTATCCAAATAATCCATTCAAAATTAATGAATATATAAAAATAGAAATTCAAAAATTCAAAATATCAAGCTTCATCATCATTGCTTTTGTGAGTTGTCAAGATCTCATAAATTATCTAACAAATATCTAATTTTTTTATCCACGCCTATCAATTTAAAATTATAATTTCATGTCACTTCCTTAACTCAAATTGTGTTATACTCAACTCACATAGGGTTGGCTTGAACTCAACCATGCTTAATCTTAACCTAACTCAACTTGGGTGAGAGTTAACTTTAGTGTCTATAAATAGAAGGCCTCACTTATTGATATCTAATCCTTTCTAGTGAAATTTTAGTATTCCAAAATACCTCCAAAAAAAATTAGAGTATTTTTATCATGCCAATTTCATAATCCAAGCCAAGCTAATCCAACCAACATTACCAAGGTACCAAGTAGAGGTGGAGCAATGGAACTTCATTAATAAAGATTTCTTGAGCACATAGCTGAGTAAGCCAAATCAACAAGTAATTTTGGAGATAAAATTAAGTTAAAAGGAAGATTTCTTTTGTTTTCTATTTGTGTTTTCATTGTGTGCTAGTTACCTATGCTTTCCCTAGTGTCTAGGATAGAAGTGTTAGTGTTTAATGTGTTTGTTTTGATTTGATTTTCTTAACTAACATTACACTAATCTCCACTATATGTATTCTTTGTTCACATATATTAGGAAAAATATATATAAATATATAAAGTACATATATCTAAGAAGATATATATATATATACCTTTTCACCAAGGTTGGGGAATGTGTCTTACTATATATATATATATATATATTGTAAGACACATTCCCCAACATTGGTGAAAAGGTGAATTACCACCCAACAGTTGAGATTATTTTTAATGTGCAACCCAAGCATACCTATAACCTGATGAGAATGAGAGAATAAATTCAACTCATATTATCAAATTGGTGAATTTGTATGATACAATCAACTCCAATGTAAAAACTTGGCAAGATTGAGTGATTTAATCACCTCAACCATACCAGAAATTAAACCAACTACTCCAATATATTGGCTCAATACAATATATAAAAGTCCATCTTGGTGGGTGATGATAGTCCATATAATATTGTTTTTAAATATTAAATTGATTTGTATTTTTAAGGATTAGGTGCACATTACATAACGTATGCACCTTAGATATGTCTCATGTTGAAACTATGTATAAAAATGGTACTAATGTATAGAACTTTTCCACAAATGTGAATTTGAATTTATATAATTATGTGTTTTGTTCAATTAAAAACTATGTAAGTGTGGATAAAATGATTTCAAAACATTCCCCCACTATATATGGAGAAATATGAAAACTAAAATAAGCGCCAATGTGAATAAGTGTGGAGAATGTGCTTCCAAAGCATGCCCCCACTGAATTTAGCTATACTAAATACTAAATAAGTGTGGATAAAATGCTTCTAAAGCATGCCCTCATTGAGTGTAAAAAATATTACTAATGTGAATAGCGTGGAGAATATACTTCTAAAGCATGTCTCCATTGAATTTAGGTGTGTAAAATATTGAATAAGTGTGGATAACATGCTTCTAAACATGCATCCTCTAAACCTAAAAACTATGCCAAATATGAATAACATACCTCTATGGCATGCCCCCATTGATATGCCCCACTTTTAAGGTGAGGTAATAATATAAACTAGTTGTTACCTCACCTTAAAAGGATAAGATAGATATATAATTTATGAATGGAACCATGTAGCATATAGAAGAACATGTCTAGGTAAATGTAGAGCATTGAATCACATAGAACAATGTGATCACATGAAGGCCTAAAATTCATGATAAAGATCATGGAAATTTCTATATATTAATAGTACAATATCAACAAGAAAATAAACACACACACGCAAGAGCACTCAAAATCAAGTCAATAGACAATGGTCTAAGGAGATTAAAAATAAGGGGCATGTTTAAATGTTACATAATAAAAGGGATGTGGCATAGTCAAAAGTCCACATAAGCAAGGACAACATATTCAAATTTCCATACAATAAATAATGACATATTAAAATTTCAAATAAATCACACATAGGAATGGATGACATAAACAAAGGAACATATTCAAATTCTCGAACAAGAAATATAATAGCAAGGCAAGGCACTTAAGGAAGTGCATAAAAAAATCATAAGTAACCAGCATAAACATATCATAGTAGCCTATGGATCAAATATGTTATCAAAATATATTAACTCAATATCATATCAAGTACCCTATGAAAGATATAGTCATGGATAAATGTATGTGTAAGTACATAGAAGCTCAAACATGATAATGAAAAGTGATCCTCGAACCATATAACCTATGAGTATCATGATCAGAGAAGCAAATATTCCTAATATCCATATGACATGAATAAAGGGAAGTCCAAACATCTAAAATAGTAATATATCATTATCTATGTATGTCTGTATCACATTCACATAGAAGCATGACACATATGTTTATGTAAAAGTAACTGATATGCCATACATCAACAAGGAACTAACACATAGATGCCAAGGAGTCAATAAAGTATGTAGGTGTTGAAAGTGTTTTTAGGTTTTTGAATTTTTTTATTCTTTTGGTATTTTTGGAATATGTGAAGAGGAAATATCATCTTATGATCCCATCCAAAGGATGTTCATATGTATCTCCCCACTCAAAATATAGTGCAAGGAATTTGTGGTATTGCCAAGGAGCATGTATAGGTGAAATTTATGTCATTATAGTGTATGTGATGCTTTGTGTATTTATAATAGGACTATGAGATTATGGAGGGACAATAGGAATATTAGGGGTTTGTGGGACCCATATCTTTATGCTCTATCATTTATTTAGAATAATAATAATAGAAACATGTTTAGGTGTTATAGATGTCTAAATATGTTATGTAATAAAAGATGGGGATTTCATGTAATACATTATATGTCTCTAATGTAATGGTATATAAAATACTAGATACCTAATAAAGGGTATTACCTATTACTTACACTTTTGTAGTAGATTAACCTTAGTAGGTTTGATAGTTAACTATCTAGGTATAATTTTTTCTTGTTCAAGAGGATGATCATATGGGATTCTAGAAAAAGTAATTACCCGATTGGAATGAATCCATTTAACATGCCCATGTACTCTAGAAGGTACTTGTAGAAGTGTATTATTCTAGGGTATTCCTAATAAAATATCAAATATTCTCATGGAAGGTATGACTAAAAATGTAGTAACCACATGTGTGGAACTAACCTATAAAGGTAGGTCAATCTCACCAAGAACCTACTGGGAAGTCCTATCGAATGCTCTAATTGATCTAGTATAAGGATTAAAATCATGATGAGTATAACCCATATATGCAATTAATGTCATAGTGAAAACATTTTCACTTATAACATTATCAATCATAACATTATGTATAGGTTGGTGAATAAGTAATGCTCAAATGAATAAATAATGAAGATCAAATTCATCATCATTTATCTCATAATCATCAAAATTAATAAAATGTCTCTAAACCATATGAGGTATATGTCATGTATAAGTACAAATAATCCCACCTATTGTGTTCCCATAATGTGATGTAGTAGTATCATCAAACTCCTTTAGAGGATCATCAAATTCCTTGGCAGGATCATCAAAAGTAATATTTTAGTTAGCAATAAGGTCTTGGATCTTATGCTTCAAGGTAAAACATTTATTCATATAATGGTCTAGACCCTAGTGATAATAAAAATAATCATTCACATCATATCCTTTGGTTAGATTTATATTCATATCAACCTCTATAGGATGAGGGAGAGATATAAAATAACACTTTACTAGTGATGGGAGTAATGAATTGGGAGACTTAGGTAAGCATGTAAATTGTCTCATTGGTGTATTAAATAAGATAAGCTTATTAGGCTAATATAAAATTTGTTAACCATGGTTACTACTTCATTTTTAGGCTCAAGATTTTTTATCTTATAACTTGGCTTTATTGTAAACTTGTTACTAGGTGTATATATAACTGGTGTGTTTACTACATATTTTAGTTTATTCAATGAAATAAGCTCCATCTCATAGTCTTGTATAATATGGAATAAGTCATAAAAATATTTGAAATTATTGAAAATAATGGACTAATGTAAATTATCAAGCAAACTTTTCTTGAATATCTATTACAACTCTTTATCTACCATAGGATTGGTCATTTTATCCAACATTGTCTTGTAACTCAAGACATATTCATTGATAGATTCATTTGTTTCTTGTTTGAATTTGGCACTTTGAACATAGAAAAAAATTATAAATATTAATGGAAAAGTGTGATAAAATTGGTCTTCAATAGGTTTTAATGCTTTTACATATTGGAGAGGTAAATCATAGAACCATTCCAAATCATAGTCCTTGAAGCTTTTTGGGAATGATTTGGTCAAGAGTTTATCATTAGAGGCATAGTCAAGGCATGCCACATAAAAGGATTGAATATGTTATTCAGGATCACCCTTGCCATCATAAAATGTTAACTTAAGTGAAACAAAATTGTTGTAAAAGGGTAAATATATCTTAACTGCAATAGGGTTAAATAACACATCTTGGGCATCAATAGCATGAATAGACTTTAAAGCCTTTTATTCAATGTTTGTAACTTTGTCCTCCAACGTATTTATAACTTGAATGAGTGTTTGAGCTATGGACCCATTGGGATTTATATTAGTAAGCTAAATGGTCACTAAATGGGATGTAATCATGGTTTGAATAGGCATACAAAATGGTATTTGAGTTCAAAATTTTATTATCCCCATGGTATATGTAGCAATATGAGTTTCAAGAAACAAAGGTTGAAATACATATCCAATTCCACTTTTATAAGTATTAGGTTGTAATTTGTTCAAGGGGAGAATTATTTCTATATGGGGATGACCCATAGTTATAATAACATGATCAATATATAGACCTATGTGGTCATCTATGTTTTTTACATTCTTAGTTTCTAAAATGGTTTTTAGGATTTAATCAAGATGCTCAAGGTCTTGACAAAAATTATCATGAAATAATGTAATTGATTTCACTTTATCATGATCTATTTTCTCATGTTCATAGGTTTTAGTAGACTCATGGTTTTCATTATCAAAATCTTCTTCTATGATAACCTCATCAGTATGTTTTTCATTCTCAACATTTATATCATCATGATCCATATGATTAGATCCCTCATTATTTTGAGACATATTAGGTGGTGGGAGGGGAATATTAATGTGTTCAATAGGCACACCTCCTAATCTAGGGATACACCTAGGTTACATGCAAAATTAAATAAGTAGGAAATGAAAAAGTATAACAATATAAAAACCTAAAACTAAAAACCCTAAGAATCATAGTTGTTTAGATTCATATGAATTTGGTTCACCAAATTTTAAACCCTAAAAATTATAGATTAGAGTTATCTAGGGTTAAAAGGGATAGAGATAGCCTAATAGGCCAATTAGGTTCTAAACTCAGATATAACATAAATAAATTCATTAAATTAAGATAGGATAAAAATATTAAGTACAACTATGTTAGATATGGAAATGATAAATAAATAATGTAATTAGTTTGTTCTAATACTAACATAGTTATAGATTTGGAATAGACACAAAGTAGAATAGAAAAAGGTTCTAAATAGTCACCAAATTATGATTTGAATGCCTCTAGACCTATGGGACACTAGCATCAATCTTGGATGGTTGCATGAATGCTAATATCTAAAAATAAATTAGGTATCCTATAAAAAATACTTGTTTGAAACATATGAGACCACTTGGATGCTTTTAGGTTTGTCTTTACCTTTACTCTGTGTATTCAGATCTGGGTCATGGACTGTCACTCCTCATGTAATTGTAAAATCCTAGTCCATCTTCATAGTGACCTTGGGGGAAATGGGTTAGTGGGTACACAATGTCATCCTAATCCAAAATAACCCTCTAATAATGAACATTGCCTATAAATCAAATACTCCAAAGAGGGCCTCAAACTGATGTAGTTCTACCCTACCTGTTGGCATGTGTGTGAATCATACAATATGTGGAAAGTAAGTATACTAGTGGTTTATCATGTAAATTATCAAATTAAGCCCTTAGACTACTCATTCATTACTTCAGACATGTTTATGTTATCCTTATGACTAATATGAAAATTGGATAAAATAGGGAAGTTTTTCTTTATTGAATGTTTGATTGAATGCTTTGATAAGTTTCCTTAGGTATTTTTTCTAGGTGAGGAATGAATGAGGGTTGATCTTGTATTTATATCAATCCTTTTAGATAAATAACTTCTATCAAATCACTTAGTTTGACCATTAGGATATGTTTCATTTACAAATTAGATGACTTTAGGACACTAGACACCTGCATCAATGTAGGACACTAGCATCAATGCAGGGGTTTGGGAATGATGCTTGTGTAATGGTAGTTAGAAAAAATCATATGCTTAAAACTTAAATGGGCATAATATAAGCATATTTTAAGCATTATAATAAATATTAAATTTTTGGGGCATCAACATAATACCGGTCAAACCAAGAGATAGGCCAAGGGGCATAGGATATAGTAGATGTGAGACTTCCAAAAGTGAGAAAAGTCCACAATTAAGAGAAACAACCAAGGTCTAAATTTTTCAAGTGTTCAAGACTAAGGTGATATATAATCCATAAATATCATCTACAGTTTATATCATTCATGTAGTAAATAATCATA
Organism: Torreya grandis; assembly: GCA_037957365.1. Taxonomy (NCBI): domain Eukaryota; kingdom Viridiplantae; phylum Streptophyta; class Pinopsida; order Cupressales; family Taxaceae; genus Torreya; species Torreya grandis. The sequence continues at coordinate 65,147 of JARHVA010002642.1, read as the reverse complement.
TAGTGGTATCAAGTCTAAATAGATGTATTAATGAAGTTTGTAGTATCTAATCACAACAAGCCCTAAGATGCGTGATATGGATCATGAAAAAGTCTAGAAGTAACAAGAACAAGATCAACAAAAAATAAAGAACACAAATAAGAGAACTCAATGTCATTTAAAGAGGGTCTAATGACACCAAAATTAAAGGGCATGTTTAAATTCCACACACTTAAGGGGAAGATATGTTTAAATTTATGTACACCAAAGAAATAACACTCAAGTCATTATGGCCAAAAAATAAGGAACATGTTAAAATGTTTCATAATAAACACAAGGTTGAAAATAAAAGTACACTTAAGTAAGACATGTGATAATATGAATGAGTGAAATATAATTAATCAACATTAGCATAGTGTACTAGTCCCTACATACAGGTGTTAGCAAAATGTCCTATAGCATAACATATCTAGTAAACTATATAATATGTAAGCATAAGTATAGACATGTATAAGTGTTAGTATAACTCAAAATGATAATTTAAACTAATCATAAAATAATATAACTTGTATTAATCATGATCAATAGAATCAAATGCCCCCAATATAGTGTGTCACATGGGTGGAAGAAAGGTCCAACATTTGTAGGCTCATGTATCATAGATCTAATGTATATATGTATCACACTCAAATACCCATGAAACATATGTCTGTATATAAAGGAAATGATATGTTATCTACTAAAATAAAGTAAACAATATATTCAAAAATTAGTAAATATGTAAATGCTAAGTATTTTTGTATTTATTATTTATTTGAATGTTTTTTGTATATTCTTGATTTTTTGAAATTTTTGAAATTTTTATATTTTTGAATTTTTATAATGAGAAGACTAGTCAGTGATACCATATAAGGGATGCTAATAAGGTGATATATGCTTAGGAATGGTAAAAAATATTGGTCATGGTGTCAAGAATCAAATATATGTGCCAAATTTGTAATTAAATAATTTATAATACTTTATTCATGCCTTATAGGACTCTATGGTCATGAAGCAATAATAGAAGTTGTAATAGTTTGTAGAGCCCATTACTTAGTGTTTTGTTTTTGTATTGGTGTAACTATAATTTTGGTTCTTTGTACCCTCTTTGAAACATGTTGATATGCTCTTTAAAACTAGTTGTCCCGTGTAGGTATAGATGATGACTCCATGGAGTTCACTATGTATCTTTGATGCAATGGCCTCACTAGTATCAATCACCTAGGAAAGGGGGTTTACTTTTGCTTACCCTTTCACTCATGATTAAACTTAATAGTTTGTATAATTAGTTGTTTTGTAATAAACTTATCTTTTTTTATAAAATGTTCATATTAAATCCATGAAACTATGATTACCCTGTCAACATGAATATACATGATACATATATGCACTATGGAGGATACTTCATAGAGCTTATGAATCCAAGTGTTTAACCCTAAAATGATCTAAATAGGGGTTATATATATGTTAAAGGGGTATATATAAATAAAATGGCACAAGGGTGATAATTAGATCTATAGTAGGCCAATTAGATGTTAAACTTAGATACAAGCATACACTAAATTTATTATGTTGATATAGTCTATATAGGGAAAGTAAGACTATGTTAGATATATAAATGACAAATAAGTGAATTACTTAACTTTTGATGCTAATGTAGTCTTGGATCTAGAACAGGTGAAAAGTAGGTGGAAAAAAGGTTATGTAACAATTATCAAATTTTCGTTTTGATGCTTTTGGCTCTCTAAATAATAACATTAGCTTAGGATGGTTTCATCAACATTACTATTTATGTTCAATGCTAGTGTCATGTACATAATATTTGATGAAATATGATGTTACAACCTAGATTCTTCTAGGTTTTATTTCTCCTTCACTCTAGTGTATTTAGATCTGGTTCATGGATAGTCATTCCTTGTGAAATGGAAAAACCCTAGTTTTTGATATTCATAGTGACCTTGGGGGAAATGGGTTAGGGGGCACATGGTATTGAGATTCCCCAAATATCTCTCTATTAGTGGGTACTATCTACATAGCCAATACTCTAAATATAGTCTCAGACACATGTAGTTATCTCCTATATGTTGGATTGTGTGTGAATCATACAATATGTGAAAAATAAGTATAACAGTGACCTAGCTTATAACTTGGAAAATCATGCTCTTGGGATACTACTTTATTACTTCAGACCTATAGATTTCTAATGCCTATGCTTGGTATGGAAATAGGGAAGCTTTATTTAATTGAATACTTGATAAAGTACTTTTGATAAGTTACCTTGGTCTCTTTAGTCTTTTTCTAGGTAAGGAATGAATGAGGGTTGATCTTATATTTATATAAATCCCTTTGGATTAATAACTCACATTAAATCACTTAGGGAAACCATTAGGATATGTTTCACTTGTAAATTATATGATTTTAAGGCACTAAACACTTGCATCAAGATAGGATAATAATGTTGATGCTATTGTATGTCATGGACATTAGTTTCTAGGGAGCGAGAGAGTAGGTATAGGTTTTGATCTTTCAAATATGGAATATAAGTACATTTTAATCAATTTAATAAAGATAAAATGCATGGGTCATCAACATAAGACTAGTTATACTAAGAGATATAGGCCAAAGGTAAAAAATATAGAGTTGATGTAAGACATGCAAAAAGTGGGAAAGGTGCAAAACTAAGAGGAATAGCCAAGGTCTAATTTTCCAATTTTACAATATAAATATAATATATAATCATAAAATATCATCTAGATTCCCCCCTTTAATATAGTAATGAAATTACTAATTTAAAGGAAAGGAATACGTACCTGGGTGTGTATGCACATCTTATCTTTGGGTGTGCCCAACTTGAGTGCTTTTTTGAGGACTAGCCTATATCTAAGAGCATATTATAGTATAAAATTAGTGTATATAATATGGGTTAAAATTACTATAAATAGATTAAAATTGAATGATAAAGGTTTAGGAGTACACATGTGTTGATGTAACTTCCTTGCCTATTGGCAAGTGATTTTGAAAAATATGTATCATTGTATGGATATAAAACTAAGATTAGGAAAAATATAAATAAATATTTAAAGTTCACATATCCAAGGAGATATAGAGAGAGACTATAAGGCATATTCCCCTAACTTTGGAGAAAAAGTGAGTTACCACTTGGTAGTCAAGATTAGCTCAACTATGCAACCCAGTGATACTTATAACTTGATGAGGATGGATGATCAAGTCCAACCTAAAAACCTAAAAATATTAAGAGATTTTATCACCTCAACCATACCAAAATTTAAGTAACTACTATAGTATATTGGCTCAATAAAATTTGACAAGCTACTCAGGGTGTTAGTACAAAAAAGTTTGTGATATGGTAACAATCCATAACAGAGTTTTGGAATCTAAAAATAACTTATATTTTGAAATGTTAGGTACATGTTTCATAACATATGCACCTTAAATATGTCTCATGCTAAAACTATGTTTAATAATAGTACCAATGTATATAATTTTTTCACAACTGTGAATCTAAATCATATAACTGTGTGATTTGGCTAATTTGGATAATTGTATAAGTGTAGAGAACATGATTCCAAATCATCCCCCCACTATATATGTATAAATATAAAAATTTATATAAGTAATAATTTGGAGGACATGTTTACAAAACTTGCCCCCACTATAAACTAGATATGTTGAATATTGAATAGGTGTGGAGAACATGCCTCCAAAGCATGCCTCCATTAAATCTAAGAACTGATATATGTACCATATATTGAATGAGTGTGGATAGCATACTTCAATATTACACCCCTAGTTAATTTTAAAAGTATGAATATGTGGAATCCATACCCATATGATAATCCCCCATTAAATCTGAAAATTAATATAAGTACCATGTATTGAATGAGTGTGGAGAACATGCTTCCAAAGCATGCCCCAACTTAATCTAAAAATTATACCAAATTTGGAGAACATGTATCTATGACATGCACCCACTAATATTCCAACTTGAGGTGAGTTAAAAATATGAACAAGGAGTTACATCACCTCAAAAATATAAGATAATTATATAAACTATGAATGTAATCATTTAGAATATAGAAGGAACATGTTTAGATATATGTATCATTGAAGAACATAGAACTAATATGATCACATGTAGGCCTACTATGCATGATAAATATCCTGTCAATGTTTATAGTAATAGTACAAGCTCAAAAAGCACACATATAAGAGCATTCAAATGCAAGTCAAAGGTAATGGTACAAGGAGACTACAAATAAGAAGCATGTTCAAATGTCGCATAGTCAAAGGGACATGACTTAGTCAAATGTCCATAAAATAAATAATTACATATTAAAATGTCCATACAATAGACAATGACATATGTAAATGTCAATGAAATCATACATAGGCACTGGGCTAAAATTGAAGGAATATATTCAATTGCTCAAACAAGGAATACAATGGTAAGGTAAGACACTCAAGGAAGTGCATAAATTAAAACATAAACAACTATCATAAACATGTCATAATAGCACATGTATCTAATGTGTTAGGAAAAATATGTCAATTTTATAGCATATCAAGTACCATATGTAATATGTAATCATGGATATAGGCATTTGTAATTACATACGTAATCTCAAACATGATAATGTAAAGTGATCATCGAATCATATAATCTATGTGTATCAACATCAAAAAATCATATGCCCCAATGTCCATATGACATGAGTAGAGGGAAGGCCCAACATATGAAATGGGTATGTATCATGTGTTTGTGTATTCATGTATCACACTCAATTATAAGTGTGACATATGTGTATGTAAGAGTAACTGAGTATACCATCTATTAATAGGGAACTAACACATAAGTGTCCATGAGACAATAGAACATGTAAGTGTCGAAAGTGTTTTTAGATTTTTTAATCTTTTTGATTTTTTTGATAGTTTTTTTATAATTTTTGAAGAGGGATAATCCTATGATGCCATATATTGGATGGTCATAGATATCTCCCCATTGTAATCTGGTGTAAAACTTATTTATATTGTCGAAGAGCATGTATAGGTGTAATATCTATCATTATGGTATTAATGGTGTTATGTGTATGTATAATAAGATTTTGTTGTCATGAATCAATAGTAGGAGTAACATGAGTAGTGGTTCTTGGAACCCATCATTGAGTACTTATTTATTTATTTGGTATAGCAGTAGTATGTACATTTTGAGGTGCACTAGATATCCAAACATGGTGTGTATTAGAAGATTAGGATTCCATGAAATCTATTACATGTCTCTAGTGTAATGGTCTCTCAATTACTATCCTCTTAGTAAAGGGGATTTCCTATTTCTTAACCTTTTGCATTTAATTAGACTTAGTAGGCTTGATAGCTAGTTATCTAGGTATAAGTTTCTTTTGTTCAAAAGGATGATCATATGGAGTTCCATAAACAATAATTATTTGATTGGCACGAATGTATTTAACACACCCATGTACTATATAAGGTATTACTCAAAGATTTTATATCTAAGGTCTTCCTAATATCATATCAAAGATGCTTATGAAATGGATAAGTGAGAAATTAGTAACTACATATGTGGGAATAACCTATAAAGGTAGTTCAATCTCACCAAGAACCTTCTGGGAGGTCCCATTGAATGCTCAAATTGATTTGGTATAGGGGTGTAAATCATGATGAGTATAACCCAAGTTTGTAAGTAATGTCATGGTGCAAACATTTTTTCTTGCACTATTATCAATCATAAAATTTTATATGGGTTATTTATCAAGGTATCCTTTAATTGATAAGTAATTAAGATGAGAGTCCTCCTTAATTTCACTATCATCAAAGGAAATATAAATTTTCTTAACCATAGGAGGTATATGTCATTTGTAAGTACTAATAATCCCATCTAGTGGGTGCCCATAATATGATGGAGGAAGATGTGAAATATATCACATTTGTACTTTTGATTCCTTCCTAGAATGGTATTGTCAAGGATTGTTAAATATTTTGTGTGTATGGTGATCACTAGGTTGTGAACCTTATTCATTTAGAGGATCCTCAAGTGTAATATTTTGGTCATTGATAATATCTTATATATTGTCATTCAAGGTAAAGCATCTTCCTATTAAATGTCCTAGTCCTTGATAATAATCACAATAATCATTCACATCGTATCCTTTGGGTAGATCTAAACTCATATCAACCTTGATAGAATGAGGGATAGATATAATTTGGCACTCTAGTAACAGTGGGATTAATGAATTTGGGGACTCAAGTAAATGTGTAAATTGTCTCATTAGTGCATTAGATATGACAAGCCGATTAGGCTAATTTACAACTATGTTAACCATAGTGGTTGTTTCTTTTTAGGCTTAGGAAGATTTACCTTATAACTTTATTTAATTTTAAACTTAGTACTAGATGTAGATGCATCTTGTGTTGTTTTTACATACTTAAACTTATTCAATGACATAAGCTTCATTTCACAATCCTATACAACATGGCATAAGTCATTGAAACATTTGAACTTCTTTAAAATAATAGACTCATGTAAAAGAGAAATCAATTTTTTCTTAAATATATCTTGTAACTCTTTGTCTACCATAAGATTGGTCATTTTGGCTAGCATTGTCATATATCTCAAGGCATATTCATTGATAGGTTCATTGCTTCCTTGTTTGATTTTGGAAATTTGGGCGTAAGAAACCTTTTTAAAAATGTTAATGAAAAAGTGTGCTAATAATTGGTTAGTAAGAAATTTTAATGATTTTATAGATTTTAGAGGTAAATCATAGAACCACCTCAAAGCATTGTGCTTGAGGCTTATTGGAAATAATTTGGTCAAAATTTTATCATTTGAAGCATAGTCAAGGCATGTTGCATAAAATGTTTGAAGATGTTATTAAATATCAATCTTTCCATAATAAAATGTGAACTTAGGTGTAAAAAATATAGTTATCAAAGGGTACAAAGAGATATCATGTGCAAGAGGATTATGCAACACATCTTGTGAATCTATAGCATGATGGAATTTTAGATATTTTTATTTAATGTTTGTAATATCTTCTTCCAATTTTTTTATAAATTAAATTAATGCCTGAACTTTAGGCCTAATGGGATTTATATTATCAATTTACGTAGTCACCAAAGGGGATGAAAACATTTTTTTATTAGTAATGAGCATTGAAACTAATATTTATGCAAAAACAACTAGTAATTCCATAATAGATGTATCAATAGTATTTTTAGGGAATAAAATTTTAAACGCATAATCTATGCCCCCATTAGATATATTTAATTTTAATGTTTTCAAGGGGAGAGATGTGTCCACTATATTTTTTTAATTTTTTGCTTTGAGTATAGTTTTTAAGATATCATCAAGATCTTTATGGTTTTGTTGAATACACTCACAAAAAAATACAATTTCATGCACTTGATCATGGTCTAATTACTCATTTTCATTTGTTTCATGATTTTCATTATCATAATCTTCTTCTATGATAACCCTATTAGCATTTTTTATTTTCAACATGGATATCATCATGATCTACGGTATGATATCCCTCATTGGTTTGAAACATCTTAGATGGTTGGAGGGGAAGATTAATATGTTCAATAGGCACACCTCCAAATATAGGGATATGCCTAGGTTTCATGCAAAAATAGTAAAATTAGGAAATTAAAAAGTATAACAATCTAAAACCCTAACTAGTTTAAAACCCTAGGAATCAAAAAAAATTACATTCACACGAATCGGGTTCACCAAATGTTTAAACCTAAAATGATCTAAATCAGGGTTATCTAGATGTTAAAGGGGTATATATAAATGAAGTGGCACAAGGATGATAATAAGATCTATAATATGTCAATTAGATATTAAACTTAAATATAAGCATACATTAAATTTATTATGTTGAGATAGTCTAAATATGAAAAGTACAACTATGATAGATATATAAATGATAAATAAGTGAAGTAATTATCTTTTTATAATGATAAATTAGTTTTATATCTATAACAATCAAAAATTACATAGGGAGGAGATTTTTTAACAATCATCATATTCTAGTTCTGATGCTTCTAGCTCTCTACATAGTAACATCAACTTGGGATGGTTGTTTCAACCCTACTATCTAGGTTAGATGATAGTGTCATGTATATAATATCTATTAAAATAGGATGTGACCACCTAGATGATTCTAGGTTTTATATCTCCTTTACTTTGATGCATCCAGATCTTGGTCATGGATAATCACTCCTTGTGAAATGGAAAAAACCTAGTTTTCCATCTTCATAGAGACCTTAGGTGAAAATTGGTTAGTGGGAACATAATGTTGATTTTTCCCAAAGACCCCTCTATTAGTGGGCACTACCTACATATCTAATACTTTAAAGAGGACCTCAGATTCATGTAGTTGTCCCCTATATTTTGGATTGTGTGTGAATCGTAAAATATGTGAAAAGTAAGTACAATAGTGATATAGCTTATAACTTAGAAAATCAAGCTCTTAGCTTGCTCCTTTAGTACTTCAGTCTTATATATGTGTAGTTCCTATGACTGGTATAGAAATAGAGAATCTTTTTTTAATTTAATGCTTGATAGAGTGTTATTGATAAGTTGCCATGGTGTCTTTGGTCTTTTTCTAGGTGAGGAATGAATGAGGATTGATCTTGTATTTATATAAATCCTTTTGAGTAATAACTCACATTAAATCACCTAGGCTAACCATTAGGATACATTTCATTCAAAAATTGGATGACTTTAGATCATTTGACACTTTCATCAGGATAGGATGGTAACATCGATGTTACTTTCTATCCCAAATGTTAGTGTCCAGGAAGTAGGAGAATAGGTATAGGTTCTGAACTTACAAAGATGGAAGATAAGTACATTTTAAGAATTCTAGAAAAGATAAAAGGTCTGGGTCATCAACATAATAGTAATTATATATTCCAAAGGGCACAAAGATGGAGTATATGTGAGACATGCAAAAGTGGGAAAGGTGTAGAACTAAGAGGAATAACCAGGATTTGAGTTTGCCAAGTGTACAAGATTGAGGTGCTATATAATCATAAAATATCATCTACACCAAGGTATCCTAAATAACATATAAAATATTCCCATATATGGTATAACTAAAAAAATTTGGTCACATTCGATGGGCGAACTTATAAAGGTAAATCAATCTCACCAAAAACCTCTTATGCTTTCCCATTAAATGGTTAACTCTCTTGGTTGAAAGGTATAAATCATCATGTGTATATCCAAAGCATGTAAGTAATATCATGGTACATACATTATCTCTAAAACCATTATCAACCATAACATTATGTATAGGCTAATGATCAATATTTGCGTTAATAAAAATGAATGAAGATCTAATTCATCATACATAATTTTGTTGTCATCAAATTTAATAGTAGACTTTTAAATCATAAGAGGTATCTCACATATAAGTGTGACAATAATACCATCTAATGGGTGCCCATAATGTGGTAGAGGATGATGTGCATTATATGCCATTTTCACTTCTAGTGCTTTTTTAGAGTGATCTTATAATGAATTATTGTATATCTTATGATTCTGATGATCACCATGTTATGATCCTAGATTTTTTGTTAAATAATCAAATATGATATTTTTACTATCAATGAGATCTTATGTCTTATGCTTCAACTTGAAACATCCACTCATATAATTCCCATCACATTGGTGATAGTTATAATAAGCATTTTCATCATATCTTTTTGTTATAGGTCAACTTGTATCAACCTCTAAGGAAGGAGGGATAGTTATGAGATGACACTCCACTAGATTCTTAAGGAGTGAAGATGGAGACTCAGGTAATCACTTAGATTTATCTTAGGTGCATTGGATAATATGAGTCAATTATTGTTATTGTAACATTGTATTTACCATTTTTTACTTCCTTATTATCCAAGATGTTTCACCTTATAATTTGGTTTGATATGAAACTTGGAATTTGATGTAGTTAGTGTGTTGGCTATATAATTAAGCTTTTCCAATGTAATAAGCTTCATTTATTGATATATGATGATATGTCATATGTCATAAAAATATTTAAACCTATTAAATATGATATATTCATGTATTGGGATGAGAAAACTTTACATAAAGATATATTGAAGATATTTATCTACCATTGGATTTTTCATTTTATTCAACATTTCCTTGTACCTCAAAACATATTCATTGATAAGCTCATTGGTTCCTTAATTGATATTTATAATTTTTGCATATGACATATTTACAGTAATGTTGATAGAGAATTTTCTAGAAACTAGTATGTTATAGGTTTAAATGTTTTTATTGATTATATTGTTAAAACATAGAACCATCTTAAAGCATAGATCTTCAAGCTTTATTTTGGTCAAAATTTTATAATTATAAGTATAATAAAGACATGTTGCATAAAATATAAGATATGTTATATAATATAACCTTTTCCATCATAAAATGTGGACTTAGGTGCGACAAAATTAGTTGGAAAAGGGTACAAAGATATCTCAAGTGCAAGATGATTATGCAATACATCTTGTGAATTAATAGAATGAGTAGAATTTAAAGCATTTTTATCAATATTGTTAAATTTAACTTCAAAATTTAGAATAAAATGAAGAATATTATACATATTATACCCATTAGGGTTAATATTTTATATTTGAGAAGTCACCAAAGAGGATGCAAACACTGCTTGTGTTGATGTGGACATTAAAATTGGTAATTGAGATTAAACATTGATTGTTCCCATGGAGGATGTATAAATATTTTTTTAATCTTTGATGAACAATGTATTGAAGACATATTCCATGCTCCCACTTGATTTAGGAATCAATGGTGTGCTCAAGGGGAGGGATAATGGAATAGATACTAATGGTTATTCACTAATATTTTGAGAATTTTTAGTTTCCAATATAGTATTGAGGATCTTCTAGGTATATTCAATATTTTCATGAATATGCTCTATAAACATTGAAATAACTTAAAATTTATCTTTATCTAATTTATCATGTTCATTTTTATCATGTGTTTCATTTTATTCATGATCAGATTCATCCTCAATGATATTTTTTGGTATTTTTTTCATTGTCATTATTAACACTCTCATATTGGTAGAATTTTATAGGGTAGTAGCTTAAGATATTTTGGGTGGTAGAAGAGGAAGTTTAAGATATGAAATAGGTACACTAACTATTCTATCACTATGCCTAGGTTGTATATAGATTGATGAAATCAGGATATAAATAAATATTATAATGTGAATCTCCAAAAGGCTAAAAATCCTAGGGAAATATAGGTTTTAAATGCAAAGACTTAGAGGTTGGGTTCACAAAAAATTTAACCATTTTTATAAAGAGTTAAAATAGAATAAAATATTCAAATAATTATAAGCCTATTCTAAGAATCAGGCTAATTAAATAAGTAATATTCGCAACATATTTTTATAAAATATTGAATTATGGAAATATGCTAAATATATAAAGTACCATGCCAAACCTTAATTTGATTACTTAAACATGAATAATTAATAATAATTATATCATTTATGTTAGGTGACCCCTTATCCAACAGAAGCACAATTGATTACTTTCTTATAAGCAATTAAACACGGAATTATACCAGAATGAATAAGTAACTAGAAACTTGAGACAGCAAAGAATTTGAGAGACAATACACACTCTTGTATTAGATATTACTAGAATAAAATACAATAAGGAAGATGCCACTTCTTCCTCCACCTCAAAGGCTTGCCACACCTCAAGACCTTCTTTCCTCTCTCTCTTGCTCAACACAACAAATCTATAGCCTGAGTTATTATCCCTCCTTGAATGCTTCAGCTGACCTCCTTGACCTTACACGTGTAGATCTCCTTGACCTTGCTTGCTTCAATGCTTTTACTTGCCTTCTTGATAATTACAATACATGCCTCATGGGTTTTTAAATAGAATCCCATGGTTACAAAAATAGAACTCTAACTACAATAATTAGACACGCAGCTCATGACTATAATTAGTCATTTGACATGTAAACACTCGCTTCACTTAACTGACTATTCGTCAACAATAGTTCTGGAATACACAGGCTGTGACTGACACCGGTCCTTGCTTGCCTGGAGCTGCTGACATTGGCCGACTAGCTGCCATCACTGATTGCCTTCTACACTGCATCTGACCGACATCGGTCATGCTGCAGATGCCGATGCTTCTGGTTCTTTAGCATCCTCTTCTTTGTGTCTGCAAATAGTTGAAGTTTTTAGCTCCACACCCTAACAATCTCCCACTTGGAGATAAATAGCTACTATTGTACTTGTACTTGTACACCATCTATTTTGTTCCCTTGGCTCTGTATCCCTCTTCAAAGTCACTCTTGAAGAACAACCACTACTAAGCCTGTGATCTGATACCTGTCACTTATGCTGAAAGAATTTTGTTGCTCCCAAATTCTTCATGACATACTTTTGAACCAACTCTACCCTTAGCTCATAAAACTCCCTGTATATGAAACCTTGTAACAAGTAACACAATACAATAACAGAATAATGTAGCTAATATTATCCAACCTGGTAAAGATAAAATACAATGGTCAAACCTCCATTGTCCGCAGCCTAATCAAGACCATATGCCATAGCCTTCTGTCTCACGTGTCCATCCAGTCTCTTCTCTAATATGAGAATCCATCCCTCTATCCAGTGCTTTCTTCCAGCTGACAACTCTACCAATGAATACCTATTTGGTTCTTTTCCAAGGACTCACACTCCTCATCCATGTCAAGCTCCCACTATTTTTGGACTCTACCTGCATTGCTTCTTCCATCTTCCTAGTTCTTGACTATCAGTAAGCAATATAAAGAAGGTGAACAATGAATATGAGGTTCACTTACCCTTTCTAACCTCCATATGGGTGTTTGAGACTCCTTGATAGCTTGTTGTCCACCCAACATCTGTTCTAGTGACCGATCTCAGCTATCTCCTAGTCTGCTCCCGACTGATGTCAATTCCTTGCACTGACCTTGACTGTCGATGTCATTTCCCTGGCTGACGCCGGTGTCCTGCCTACTGACGTTGGTCCTGATTATCGACGTCGAACTTCTCCTACTTGACCTACCGACCCTACTGGTTTGAACATGATCGATGTCAGTTTTTGTCTAGCTGACGTCAGTGCCATGGGAGCACTGGCGTCAGTACCTGTGTTTTTTTGCAAGTGATGAATTTTTCATCCACGAGCTCATCTTAGATCAAACCTCTATCCATATGGCCCTGCTTAGATTTATTCAGCCCCTGTGACTGATCTTTGTCCTTCATCTCCTCCATAAACACTAAGGCTTCTTTGTTCTTGTCAAAAGCATCAAATTTCCTTTTTCTGCAATGAACTCTATTTATGCTTTTTGAATCTGAACACATACCTTTTGAATCAAGAATGTCCATTCCCTTTTTATTCATGTGACCAAGCCTATTAAGCCACATCTTCGAATCTACAGCTGAAGTAGATAAACCAAAAGTAGAATCAGCAATACAAGTAGATAGATAAAGAGTATCTAGTTTCTTACCTCTTGCTAAAACAAGTGCACCCTTGGTAACCTTCTAAGAATCCACTGTGAGGGTTATTGTGCATCCCTCATCACCCAACCTTCCTACAAAAATCAAACTCTGCTTTAGAATTGGAACATGCATGACCTCCTTCAACACCCATGTGTTGTCAATCTACAATCTCAGCTACACTTTCCCTTTGCCAACTATCTGACAAGGCATACCATCCCCTAAATAAAGCACTCCAAAGTCTCCATGTTCATACTCATGGAACAAATCTCTGTTTGGGGATGCATGAAAAGATGAACCAAAATCTAAAATCCATGATCCTACCTAACTATCCAAAGAAAGTATGAGAGCATCATGTACCATAATATTTGCATATTTTGCTTCTTCAATACCTGCATGTTGATTCTCTTTATCTCTCAACCAACACTCCTTTGTATGTCCTTTCTTTCCACAAAACTAGCCGGTAACACCTTTGGATTTGGATTTCCTTCCCGACCTTGATTTCCCTTGCTCAACCTTCTCCCTTTGCCTTCCCCTACATTCTGCACTTAGAGCATTCCCTGATGATTCACCTGTGCTTCTCCTACGTATTTCCTCATTCAAGATCACACTCACAACATCATCAACTTTTAAGATTTTAGAAGAAGATGCAGAATTACTTACTGCCATAACCAAACTGTCCCAACTTTCAGGCAAAGATCATAAAATAAAGAGAGCCTTTACCTCATCATCAAAAACAATATTGACTGAAGCTAATTGGTTTACCAAACCATGGAAATCACTGAGATGAGTATGTACCAATCCACCTTTCTGCATTTCCAAAGTAAATAACTGCTTCATAAGATATACCTTATTAGAAGCCGAGGGCTTTTTGTATAAATTCACCTTGGACTTTATCAACTCTTTCATTGTCTTGCACTGTGATAAGCTGGAAATCACAGACGATGCAAGGCTCAACCTTATGGAATCGAGAGCCTTTCGATCAAGAACACTCCATTCTTCATCCTTCATATCTGTGGGTTTGCATGCAACCCCACCCAATGGTAAGTATAAATCCTTCTGATGCAGATAATCCTCAATCTGCATCCTCCAATGTTGATAATTCTTGCCGTTAAACTTCTCCATTCATAGCTTACTTTCTTCTGCCATTGCTAAACTCCCACTCAATTAGAAAACCCTATGAATGACCTATAATCAAAAAATAATAACCTGCTCCCTGCAAACCGTAGCTCTGATACCAACTGTTAGGTGACCCCTTATCCAATGGAAGCACAATTGATTACTTTCTTATAAGCAATTAAACACGAAATTATACCAGAATGAATAAGTAACTAGAAACTTGAGATAGCAAAGAATTTGAGATGCAATACACACTCTTGTATTAGATATTACTAGAAGAAAATACAATAAGGAAGATGCCACTTCTTCCTCCACCTCAAAGGCTTGCCACACCTCAAGACCTTCTTCCCTCTCTCTCTTGCTCAACACAACAACTCTATAGCCTGAGTTATTATCCCTCCTTGAATGCTTCAGCTAATCTCCTTGACCTTACACCTGTAGATCTCCTTGACCTTGCTTACTTCAATGCTTTTACTTGCCTTCTTGATAATTACAATACATGCCTCATGGGTTTTTAAATAGAATCCCATGGTTACAAAAATAGAACTCTAACTACAATAATTAGACACGCAGCTCATGACTATAATTAGTCATTTGACATGCAAACACTCACTTCACTTAACTAACTATTTATCAACAGTAGTTCTAGAATACACAGGCGACCGATGTCGGTCCCTGCTTGCCTGGTGCTACCGACTAGCTGCCGTTGCCGGTTGCCTTCTGCACTGCATCTGACTGACGTCGGTCATGCTGCCGATGCTGGTGCTTCTGGTTCTTTAGCATCCTCTTCTTCATGTATACAAACAGTTGAAGCTTTTAGCTCCACACCCTAACAATTTATTGATTTTTAAGTATATATAACAAGTGCAAATGCACAAATAATTAGGATGATGCTTAGTTGTAATTTGTCAAATTCTAAAAATCAGCTCTCTATCAACCTAGATATTACTATCAAAATTTAGACACTTACATCAATAATTTTGTCATAGTTTCAACACTTATACCCAAAATTTATTACATGTATTTTTATATAAATTCCACCTATGATTTTTAGGGTTCATTTTCTCCTTGTAGAGTGATTATTTGGATTGTGTGCATAGGTTTTGGATAGTTATATGTAGCTAAAAACTCTAAGTACCCTAATTAGGGCATGCGACCTTGTAAAACAAGGGTTAGTGGGATAAAATGAATTTTAATTAACCTAAAATACCCATATTTTAATTATTAATACCTACATATCCAATTCTCCAAATAGGGCCTCATATTGATGTAGTCATCCCCTTATGTGGGCTTGTATGTGAACAATTGTGCAATATGTTATATGCAAGTGCATGTAGTGATGTATTTTTTGAATTGAAAAATTATAATAATTGGATTTTATTTAAATTATTCACACCTATAATAATACTAATCTTATGACTAATTTTTAAATAGGGAAGAATAAAGTAGTTTTACAAGCTTGAGAGATGCTTTTTATTGGTATAAGATAAATTTATTCTTGATTTATACTTGAGGATAATGAATGGTCTTTGAATTGTATTTATATGACACATTTTTAAATTATCTCATGGTATTGTTAAAATAATACTATATTCAAACCCATAAATGTAAATATTTTTACAAATTTTACCATTTGTAAGGTTTAGACACTAGTGTCACACTAGCATCTATACTAATGTCCTAATATGAATCATAGTATATGGGAGAATAAGAAGTTATTGAAGATTTGTAACTTTAAAATTAGGATATTAATAAGGTTTTAAGTATAATAATGGATACATGTGATTTTTTAATTCATAATATTAGGTTTGGACTATAAGATAAGCATGTAGGCATAGTGAGATGGAGAACATGATCATTTCAGCAACAAAAGGTCATGAAAAAAAGGGTTGAGACATGAGTGATATTTGTCAAGTTTACAAGGATATTTTATTATATATATTCTATATTTAACATCTAAAAAAATTCTATGGTAATGAAACTCACTTTGAGTATGCCATTGGTCACATTTTTGCATACTCACATGGTTAAAGGTTTGGTATTCAAAGGTTTGTAGATAATCCATAACAATGCAAAAAGACACTACACAACATGAAGTAAAAATTACTGATGTATGTTTAGTACCTTAAAATATTACATGAATAACTATGATACATGATTCAGTGAACATAATTTTAAAATTGATAGCTATTTCCACCTATTAAACCATCATGCGACTTTTTGTTAAATTTCATGAATTTTAAAATTGGGCAGAATGACATATAGAAGGTCCAACATGAAAAATTTTAGAGAGATAAAGTTGTATTTGCATGGAAAAATTTTATATATATAATTTTCATGTCCAATAATGACCAAGATCAACCTAAATATGGACAAAATATAAGCTCAAATGGCCTCAAAGTAGAGATAATATCTCAACTTTCTTCTAGATTTCTAGTTAGCTTCATTATTTTGTAAATTAGTAGTTCAATTTATATTTAGAGAGTTAGTTTTTTCTTATTTTCTTTATAAAAACTTATATTTAATCTATTTTTATTAGATTATCACATGCAATGGCTCATATAGGATAAAATTAGTGAGCATAGGGTTCTATATAAACATTGTATCGAAACAGTTTTAAAGAAGAGATTTTTTGGGAAGTTAATACAAGATATAAAGTTTTTGGATTGTTCGTAGGTTGGATTAATTTTTTTTTATTCTCAATTATATGTTTGTTTTGGATAATTTATTCTAAATTAGCATTTTTTTAAATTGATTCATTAATTATTACAAATATTAGATTGAGTTGTGTGTTATTTTGGCTAGCTTTTATGATTGTTCTTCATGATTTTAATCTTGTTATTGATTTGAATGTGCTTTATCAATTATTTATTAAAAATGTATTTAGATTTAGGTCATGAGGTCATTATATAGTTATTTTTCTCCTCATACTCAATTTTCTTTTTATGTTATGTACTTACATAATAAATATTGGTAAATTGCATGTGCTTAATTACACATAACCAACTAACTTGACAGGGACAATTCTTTATATCAGCCATAAAATAAATTATTTTTTGCCTTACCCTACCTTCCTTTTTTTAGTTTTTTAATCTGATCCACTTTATCCTAGATCATATATGCATAATCCATTTTAGGTTCATTAATTTTATCTTATAGGTCATAGGTTAGACTTATAATCATATCCGAACCATATGAGGTAACAAACCACTATGCTCCACTACTATTCCACCACATGTTTATTAAAAAAATCAAATCCCCATAACTTGTGCCTTGGATTGATTAGTCATTGGGTCTAAAAAGATCAAGTGTATACCCTTTAAAATATAAAGGTGTGTATAAAACCCATATCAACAACACCCAATTAGGGAATATCAAGCCCCCTAACCTAATTCTGATAACCTAAAATGATTTTGGCCTTTATTTTCCATAATTCAGTGCCATGTTTAACTACTCACTTGATTGATTGTATGAGGTACTTGATTAGGGTATATAAATCCTCTTAAACCTACTTAAAATAACCTTATATGATTTGGTATTTATTTTATATAATTTAGTGTCCCATGCAACTAATTACTTTAATGGTTTCATGGGGTATGTAATTAGGTCATATTAAATCCCTTAAACCTAATTATGACAACCTAACCTACCCTAATTAAGTGACCCATGCAACCAATTACTCTATTGCATACATAGGGAGCTTAATTATAGAATATCAAGCCTCATAAACATAATTACATCAAACTAATCCCATTTTGAGACTCAATTTCCCTATTTGAGTGCCTTGTTAAGCCAAACACTTGATTGGTTATATGTGACACAAAATTAGGGTACATCGATATTCCTAAACTTAATTTTGATAACCTAATGTTATTTGTGACTCAATTTTTCCTAATTTAATTCCCCATGAAACCATCACTCCATTGATTTAATGAAACATGTAATTAAGGAAAATTGATCCTCCTAAACACATTTTTATGATAACCTATTGTGATTTATGACTATTTTTTTTATAATTAACTTCTTGATGCCAAAATTCACTCTATTAATTTCATGGGGATTGTAATTTGAGCATATCAATCTCCATAAACACAATTTTTATATCTTGATGTCATATCTTAGACTCAACTTTCACTAATTGAGTGTCCCATTCAACAACTCACTTGATTTGTTGCATGGGACACACAGTTATGGAATATTGATCCCCATAAACCTATTTGAGATAACCTAACATGATTTTGTCCTTAAATTACCTTAAGTGAGTTCCACATGCAACCAATCTCTCCACTAGTTGTATGGGTCATACAATTAGGGCATGTCAAGATCCCTAAACATAATTGTGATAACTTAATGTCATTTCATATTTAATTATTCCTAATTAGGTTTTTCCTTCAACCAATCACTTGATTTTTTGCATGGAAAAATAATATAGTGCATATATAACCCCATAAACACATTTTTGACAACCTAATGTCATTTATAACTTGATTTTCCATTGTAGGGCACCATATTCAACTGATCACTTTATTAGTTGAATGGTACATGAAATTATATCATATCAAGGCCCCTAAACATAATTATGACAAACTAATGTCATTTTTGACTAAATTATCTATAATCTAGTGCCATGTTCAATCAATTAATTAAGTGGTTTCATGGGGAACATAATTAGGGTATATTCTAATGGTGATAGCCTAATGTGATTTATGCTTTGATTTTTCCTAACTGAGTTCCCCATGAAATTGATTACTCTATTATTTGCATGGGGAATGAAATTAGGGAATATTAAGGCCCATAATCCTAATTGATATAACCTAATATGATTCGATATATATTTTTCATAATTAAATGTCCTCTTCAGCTAATCAATTGGTTGCATGGGGCATGTGATTTTGATAATATAGTGTCATTTCAAACTCAAATATATCTAATTGAGTTCCATATCAACCAACCACTTTATTTTTGTATGGGCCAAGAAATTTTTTTATATTGAGTCCCCTAATTGTTCCTTCAAAAAACTAAATTGAATGTGGACTCAATTTCCCATAATCGAGTGCCCCATGCAACTAATCCTTCAATTGGTTGAATTGGTAATGGTATTATGTCATATTAAGTCCCTTAAACCTAACTTATAATACCTAATTGATTTTGGGCTTGATTTTCCATAATTAGATGCTTCATTCAAAAAATCACTAGATAAGTTACAAGGGCCACATAATTTTAAATATATCCCCTTAAACATAATTGTGATAATATAATGTGATTTGGGATTTATTTTTCCCTAAATTTGTGCCCCATGAAACCACAATCTATTGGTTTAATGTGGAATAAAATTATGGCATATTTAACCCCAAAACTTAATTGAAACAACCTAATATGATTTAGGCATGAATTTTTCCTAATTGAGTACCCTATTTATCCACTCACTCAATTCATTGCATGAAGTATTTGATTAGGGAATATTAAGCCTCCTACACCTAATTATGAAAAAATAATGTTATTTGGGTCTCAATTTTAACTATTTGAGTGTATCATGCATCCAATAACTTATTTATTACATATGTCTTATTATTAAATAATATCAATCCTTATAAACCTAACTTGAAAAACCATAATTTTGATTAGGGACTTGATTTTTTGATAAATGAGTGCCCCATAAAAAATCCAATCCATTTGTTGCATGGGTCATGTAACTATGTCATATTGATCCCCATAAAGATAATTTTGACAACATAATGTCATTTACAACTTTGTTTTCCCTAATTGAGTGCCTAGTTTAACTAATCACTCTATTGGTTATATGGGGCATGTAATTAGGGCATACTGAGCCACCTAAACATAATTATGATAACCTAATGTGATTTTGGGATCAATTTTACCTATTTGACTTCCCTATGCAACCAAACACTCCATTGTTTGCATAAGGCACACAATTAATGCATATTGATCCTAATTAAATACATGTGTGACAACCTAATGTGATTTAGGACTTGATTTACCCTAAATGAGTGCCCCATGAAACCAATCACTCTATTTATTGCATGGGGAATATAGAAACCCCAAAATATAATTATAAAAATATAATGTCTTCTAGGACTTAATTTCCATACCTAAGTGAATCACTTAATAAATCCCTCAATTGGTTACATGGGGCACTAAACTAGATCATATAGAGCCCCATAAACCTAATTTCAACAACCTAATGTGATTTAGGGTTTAATTTTAGATAATTGAGTTCTTGATCTAGCTAATAGATTTATTGGTTACATGGGGAATTTAATTATGTCATATCAAGCCCCATAAACATAATTGTGACAACCTAATGTCATTTCAAAAACATTTTTTTCCAATTGAGTTACGTATTCAAACAAATAAGTTGATTGGTTGCATGGGTCATACAATTAGGGCATACTGACACCCCTAACATAAGTTCAATAACCTAATTCCATTTAAGACATGATTTTCCCTTATTGAATTCCATATGAAACTAATCACATGATTTTTCACATGGGTCCCACATAATTATGGCATATCAAGACCCTTGCACACTATTATTAAAATCTAATGTCATTTTAGACTAGATTTGTCCTCATTGAGTGTCATATTTAATTGATAAATTAATTTGTTTTATTAGTCACACAATAACAGTGTATTAAGCCCCCTAAACCCAATTTATACAAACTAATGTAGTTTGAGACTAAATTTTACTTTATGAAGTGTTTCATGTAACCATTTACTCCATTGGTTACATGGGTCATGCAATTAGGGCATATAAATCCCCATAAAACTAATGTGAATTGGGGATCTAATGTTTTATAAAGAAATATGGAAGCCTTGGTGACTTAAGTTAAATCATACCTTTACCTTGAGTTGTAGACTTTTTTTTCTGAAAAAGATACATGACCACAACCTTATTCATAAAACTCCTCAAATAATTCCTTTAAGAAATTCATATGTCGTGTGGCACAAGTGTCTAAGACCCAAACATTATCCTAGGTTGAACCCACTATGGTATTATTTCCTTCATCTAAGATAAAAACAAACACATTCATTTCTAAACTGAGCTGAGTTTTATTTTAAAGATTTCTTATTTTATATTTTTATAGCCCTCAAATTTTTCCATTGATGTTATACATTCATGATCTTCATGGATCCCTTTTTTGACCAAAAAGTTTACAAAAAAAAAATCTATCATTTTTATTTTGATGTGTCCAACTATTTTTGTCATTTTTGCCTCCTTGTCCCTTGTTTTTCATTTTTCCTTCATTTTTTAAAGACAATGCCTTATTTAAATTAATATTCCTTAGAAAAATTTACATTTTGATAATCATATAAAATTATTTCACATATGCTGTTAGTATTTATTCCAAAGCCTTTTCTCTTTCAACCATATTTTCAATAAACTAATCAAAAGTGTGAGGATTCAATTGATTTCTTGTTTACAATGACTCAAAATAACTAAATATATGGGAAAAACAACTTTATGAAATGATTAATTTATATATTAATGTTTTTCACTAGTAGCATCAACATCATTATTGATAGCTCAATTTTCTAAGGCAAAACTCATCACATCATTGTTTTTCAAATCATTATTTGGACATTTTAATTACAATTGTATGAAATCTAATCCTAAATGAGAATAATACAAGACTTTCAACTTTTTCATTGTGTCTCATGGAGTGTTTCACCATTTTATATGACAAAAAACTTATCTATTAATAAATCCCCTTATTAACATCAATGCTTTTGAATTATTTAGATTCTAGGATTGCAATTCCTTAGTTTCCTTTGGTACATCTGATTGTGCATCCCCATGACAAATGTTGAACCATAACTCATTTAAGATGAGAGTGTTCTCCACATATCTCTACCATTAAAACCAAGTTCCTTCCTAGTTAGCATTATGCCAACAATTATTTGTATTCAATGCATTTTTCCTATTAAGGGAGATGGATTAGTTAATTATCTCTCAAAAAGGTTTCCTTTTATATATACAACAAGATCAATATACCAAACCTTTTGATATGCTCACCCATATTATCAACCTACTAATACATGGAATAATATTACCCTTTGTATATAACTAGTGATACATATAAGAGGTTTTAAAACACATTAGAGGAGAATGATATGCGGCACTTAGGTAGTACATGAAAAGGATTCATTATATCTATGACACCTACTTAGTGAAAAGTCTTTGTATGTGGGCATAATAACCCTATATACTTAGAATTTATTATTTTTAGGATTTATGTCTAATGATAGATATGAATGGGTAATAAAGGGGAAATGGAATAATGGAGGTTGTCCTTATTATCCTTAGTGATTTATAATAAATTTGCCTCAAATTCCATTGTTATAGCTATATTAGGTGATAGATGCAATAGGTTGAGCATGATGACATTATTCATAAATTCAAACTAGAGGTATCATTAATATTGAATGTTGTATTTGCAAAATATGTTTTAATTTTATTTGCTTAGACAAAAAAAATTACTTATAATTTAAATATTTTGCATAATACTGACTTATTATTTTTAATAAGTCAAAAAAAATATTTGATTATTTTGGGAAAATCCTCAAAAAATAATAAATGTTTTGAGATCATAATCATAAAAATATTTATGTTTCCAAAAATTAAAGAAACTTATCATTGTATCTTATCTAGAAGGCATGATTTTTAGAGATGAGAAAGGATGGTGGTATGGAAAGACCATATTAGAGAAAAAGAATATATTTTCAACTCTAAAAACTTCAAACAACATCTTAGTACAAAAACAAAAACTAACATGTGGGAAGATTTATTTTACCTTGACAAGAAAAAAAATGTAGGTCTATGTTGATATGTTGATTCTTTGAGCAAGTGAATAGTCAAATTAACACAAAATTATGTAAGTTTTCCATATTCCAATGTAGGTCTAAATGTCATACAAATGAAAAATTGCATAGCTAATTTCATTAATTAAAAATTGATTGAACTTGATAGTAATTTCATAGAATATATAAATCTTATCTTGAGATCAAAATTATATATGTGAAGGTCTCCATACAACTAAGTCAAACCTAATAAGTGCACAAGAATACATACCCAACTTTAGTTTAAATGATAATGATAAGAAAAATTTAGGGCTCCACACTCCATTTTAGCTATATTTCAAATTCCATTTTTTTTAATCATGTAAAAAAATTTAGTAGGATTTATGGCTTGGATAAAGATAATGGAGGAAGAGAAAATGATGCAAAAAATCTTGTGCTTTGATACTAATGCTAGGCTAGGTAATCGGAATGAAAAAAATAAATTAGATAGGTGAAAATAAAACTTTCATTTCATTAATTGAAAGATAAGAGAGATTAAAAATAAATAGGCCATGATGTGGTTGTTCACTTCATCTCCTACAATGACTATTCACCTTCTACAATGAGATGATAATAATCCTACACTTAGGATAAATTAATAATATGTATAACAAAATTATAGTGATTTTGGACTAAATTTTATTTAATTATGTGCCTCATACAACCAATCAATCCATAAGTTACATGGGGTATGTAATTATAGCATATCGAGGCCCTTAAACAAAATGGCAACAATCTAATGTCATTTCCAACTCAATTTTCCCTTATTGAGTATTGCATTCAACCAATCAGTCGATTGGTTAGTGAGGCATGTAATTATGGAATATCAAGCCTAGAGAACCTAATTTAAACAAATTAATGAGATTTTGGTCTTGATTTTTCCTATTTAAGTGCTCCATAAAACCAATCACTGCATTATTTGCATGCGGAGTGTTATTAAGATGTATCAACTCCCTTAAACACATTTTTTAAATTCTAATGTCATTTTGAATTTTATTTTCACTAATTGAGTGTCACATTAAACTAATCACTTTATTGGTTACATAGGGTAACACATTTAGGGTATATCAAGCTACCTAAGGACAATTGTGGAATCCTAATGTAATTTCAAACTAAAATTTCTATAATTTATCTCCAAGTTCAACTAATCACTTTATCAGTTGCATGGGGCATCCTATTAGGGTATATTTATATACATAAAAAAATAATAAGAACCTAATATCATTTCAAACTTTATTTTCCATAATTTATTTCCTAATTCAAACAAACACTCAGTTAGTTTTATGGGACATAAAATTATGGATAGTGAGCCCCCTAGACCTAATTGTAATAATATGAATGTGATTTTGGACATGATTTTCTATAATTTAAATCCCCACACAATAAATCACACCATTGGTTGTATGGGGAACCCAATTATGTCATATCAAGATGTATAAACATAATTATAATAACCTATTATTATTTTAGGCTTGATTTTTACTAAATGATTTCACCATGCAACGAATCACTCCAATGGTTACACGATGCATGAAATTAAGGAATTTTGAACCCCAAACAACTAAGTGCCTCAAATTAATGTGATTTGGGGCACAATTTTCACTTATTGATTTCCCTATTTGACCAATCACTTGATTGGTTGCATGGGGAATGTAATTATGGAATATCAAGCCCCAATTACCTAATTGAAATAACATAATTTAATTTTGGGATCCATTTTCCATAATTTATTCCCCATGTAACCAATCACTCCATTGTTTCCACATGATATTAAATTAAGTCATATTGAGCCCCCTAAATTTTAATATGATAACATAATGTGATTTGGGGCTTGATTTTCAATAATTTGGGTGCCTTATTAAAAAAAACTAGATTGGTTTTATTGGGTAGTTTATTAATAAATATCAATCACCTTAAACCTAATTTTTACATATTATAGATACTAATATCTGGTCTTTGGTATTTGATAATGAAAAACTTGACACACATTTATCAAGCATGATTTGATCACACAATTCTAGACACCCCATTCTAGCCACAATTGGCTTCCAACTAGACTTTGGATTGATTTTTACCAAATAGTGCAAATTAAGCCTAAGAATCATTAAATGTCCAAATTTCTTCTGCACATTAGACATTAGGCCCAGAATCATGTTGAGGCATCCCTATTTGGGGTATTATCTTGTATTCAATAGTAACCTCTCATGGATCCATCTCTAATCACCTTGCAACCTAGCAATTGGTAGTTTAGCCTTTGGACCCATTAAGTAGGGCACTTGAACAATTCCTAAAGTGCAAAAATTCTAAGAAAGATAGATTAACTAATCAAACTAGATTAAATGCTTAAGTGAATTTTCATGTGAAAATAGTGAAAACAAATTTTGTAAAAATTAAAATTCAATGAATATGTGGTCATGATGATATCATCATCTTCAAAGTCAAGGAATTAAAATATCTCCCTAAATGCAATAAATTCAAAAATGGAGAGACATACTTAAAAAATGGGATCTCCATACCAAATATTAATTTCATGTCCCCTCATTAACTCAATTAGAGTTAGCCTTAACTTATTTAGGTTTAGTTTGAACTTGACTATGGATAATTCTAACCTAACTAAACTTGGGTTAGAGTTAGTTTTAGAGGCTATAGATACAAGGCCTCACCCATTGATCCATAATCTTTTTATGTTAAATTTTATTGTTCCAAAATACCTACAAAAATATTCATTGCAGTGTTACCATGCCCATTTTCCAATCCAAGCCAAAGCCAACCAAAATTACAAAGGTGACAAGGAGAGGTGGAGCAATGGAGCTTCATTGAAAAAAAAATATTGATCACATAGATGAGCACGTTAATCCATGGCCAACTCACAAGACTTGATCTCATGAAAGGTAAAATCTCTTATTTTCCTTTCATTTTGTAAGTTAATATTTCAATTCTTTAGCTCCTTGAGTTTCAAGGCTAGAGGTGTTAGTTTTTAGTGTGTGTTTTTTTATTTGATTTCTTATCTAACACTATACTAATCTCCCCTCTACATCAATTTCCTTGTTCACATAATGACATACTTGATGGAGCATGTACCCCATAAATCTCTTATAGCTACTTTTTAGGACATTTTACTAACCATTTTCATGTCAAAATTTGTGATTTAATCACCAAAAAAACCATAAAGTTCAACTTTATATTGAGCCACATGGATCAGTGATGATCAGAGAAAATAAATGTTGATCATTAGGATCAATGTCAATCAGCAGAGATCGAACACAATTTCTATGTCAAAAATATAGTCATATCAAAAGCCAGAAATGTTATAAAAATTCAAGTTTTATTTTTTTCTTGATTTTTTTTATACTTAGCAAGATGTTTATTATCTGTTTAATCATTTTATTTCAAGTTAGGGAAAGGTGTTGAGTCTTAAAGAATTATTTTTAACCATTTCCTATCAAAGACACATTTTTGTTTATTATGGTTGCAAGAATTGGTGATGATTACATAGAATCAATGTTGATCTTAGGAATCATTCACAATCCCTATATATCAGCATCGATTCTCTATGTTTTTATTTTTCAAAAATCCTAAGATCTCAAATTTTATTATTATTTATTCATTTAAATTTTTTCTTCTAAGAAAAAACCCACTAACACTTTTATAGGACCCAATGTCCAAGAAAAGACATTTTTTTAAACTCTAAGTTTTCAAATCGCATTTATATTTGGTGCTTAAAATTTGTTTAGTCACTTTTTTTTATTTTTCAAAGTTCACAAATCAGCAACAAATTCAAGGGGCTAAATTTCACATCACATTTCACTTGGTGTTTTTAAAACAAACTCAAACTTTAGACTAAATTATCTTAAATGATTTTACTTTTTATTTGTTTATTATGTGTTTTTACAAAATAAACTTAGCGTGTATGCTCTCCCCTTGTCCCCTTTAGGGAACTCATAGGACCAGAATCACTTTATCTATTATTTTTATTATTTAGTGCAAGTATAGAAGGAATGTTGCAAAGTCACTCCCTAAGATCTGAGTGACTTGGGTGATCTTAAAATTACCTTAAAGTCCTTTTATATGTTTATTTCTTACATCTTGTCTTGTGGGTAGGATTTCATCACCTCTCCATAGGTTCTTGAGGGAAGCGTTGACCTAATAATTCATCTCCCAATATTGTTTCAACCCCACTCCATGGGGGGGTATACAAATTAAGATGGTGAATTGCTAGGACAATAGTTTGAGTAGTTAAACTACCTTCATTAATGATTGCTACCCTCAAAATAATGGCATAATCTAGACATTGCACTACATTGAGCAATTGATGGTGTAGTGGTTGTAAAAATGACAATACATTTTTACAACAATACGATTAGCTTGGACCCAAATGATGTGTTACACCCTAGTGTTAATAACATATATGAGTCCATTTAAAATGAGTGAAAATTATAGTTTTTAGACAAACCCTACTTGTCATAGAAATATTATCAATGTAGGGAAAGTAGCCCAAAGTTCCATGTCACCATACAAACTCTTGAGAGAAGAGGGGGCCTAAAAACCTTGTTTTTCATGTGCATCTAAATTTTTGGATTAACAAATTATTTCCTCTCAATAAGGAGTATATAGATAGAATTTTTTGATATGAAGCCACCTTATCAGTTTCTAGGAATGGGACGATACACTTACATGTTTTTATGTCATTTCCTTCACTTGCATTGTATTGAGTCAAAACTATTCTTTTTTGTCAAAACCATGTCCAAATCAAGTCATGTTTATGAACCACTTTTAGCCTAAGGAGGTGTTATTCCTTTTATTTGATACCACACTTTGCCTTAGTAATTTTTTAACTTTTTATGTGTGTGTGTCACTTGTTTGAAGGGGCATCATTACGCTACCCATTTCACTCCAAGTCTTTACATTAGAGTTTTTTAAACAAACCATTTTTCATACCCTTTGAGAGAGATAGCATTGTTATGCTTCTCATTTTGTTTCAAAACCTTTACCTTGTGTCCAATCGAGTTCCAAATCATGAATGCCTTTTGATCTATGTTTAGTAATATTATGCCATTTATTTTAGTCTAGAATGGTATCCAATTGAGAAAATAAGTTTTCTAAACCAAGTTCAAAATTGGTCTTGAAAATTTCACATTCAAATTTTTATTGGTTTATGCCTATGCCTTATTTAATTTCGGCTTAGATATTTACCTCTCACTTTTGGATTGTGCAACTTGGACTAATTCCTTGCTTACTTTAAGGATATTTTGTGCCTGGCTTTTGAAAGTGATCTAATTTTTGTATTCCTCACATCTCTTTTGTTTCTTAGAACTAAAGTCAAAACTCTCTCTCCAAGTACAACCTTAAGCATGATTAGTTTACATTTGATTCTTGATCATGACTTGGGCTTGAATGTTTTACTCCTTATTCTTATCTTTGCCTACTTGGAATTGATTTTCCTAATTAGTTTTATGCATATGCATAAAGTACAATGTATTTTATCAATGGTCAAGTTTGAGTTTGAATCTATATGCCTAGTTTAATTCCAAGTATTCCAAATTGTTAAATTAATTACCTTAGAATTTTTACTCTTTTATACCTAGTATTGTTCCAAGACTAGCTTTGTGTCATGTTCCCAAAGACCTAACAATTTACCTTTCATTCCTAGACCTATTTATTCCAAGTCTATATTTGTGTCATGTTCCTAAAGACCTAGATATTTACCTTTCATTCTTACACCTAGTATGTTTTCAAGTCTAACTTTGTGTCATGTTCCCAAAGACCTAGCATTTATCATAGTTTAGAGTTCATTCATGTCATTTTGAGCCTAGATTTATACCTTGTTTCCAAAGACCTAACAACCTTTTCATTCTTAGACCTAGATTAGAGTTGTTTGAAGCACTTTTACTAAGATTGGAATTTAGATTTATCATTTCACTTGACTATTTTTATGCAAGACATTTGATGTTAAACCTAGATGATAGTTTAGACCAAGTTAACCATTGATAATTTTGGATAACAATGCCATTACTAAGCCAATTTTTAGACCATTTCCCTTTTAGACCAAGTTCCTAGATGTAACAAGTTTGGACCATTTACTATTTAGACCTCATTTTAAGAGTTTATAGCACTCTCAAACTTTTCTTCATGAAACATTAGTCATGGATTTGAATATGCCTCACTACAGACATAGTGAAACCATAAAAATCAGATTATAATAACGTGGTCATGAATGATAACTTTGTTCAAGACCCATATGGTGATGATGTAGTTTGTGAGATGGATTCCTATTCTCCTTACACTCCTCAATATGTAGAAAAAAGTCAAGATCCATTAGTACACTACTTGGTTAACACACCTCCATATTCAGGGCAAGACCAAGAATAAATAGCCCAATATCTTGCTAATATGCTAGCCATTGTAGATCAAGTCCAAGTTTAGCCATAATATGTTACTATGTTGTCAACATATGACCAATACTTTTTTGATCATCACTTGATTGAAAATAAGAATAAGGTTTTATTCAAATCCATAGAGGTAGGGGCCAAGTTTCTAGTAGACTTCCCCCATGAAAACCTACCTATTCTAGTTAGAGTGCCAAAAAACATGCCTTACACCAAAATTATGGAATAGGCCTCTACTAGTTATCCTCAAGCACTCATGTTAGTTTCATACCAAGGCCCAAATAATGAAAATAGCCTTTATGAAGCCAAATTTGAAGGCTCATACACATAATTCAATCAGTTGATTAACCATCATATTTTATTTATTTGAAAACATTACAATATATAAGAAGTTATTACCTATAAGTGGGGATGTTATGATCTTGATAATAAATCACTAAACTAACCAACTAACCTAAATATGAAATTATTATTAACAATAATATATTCATTTAACTAATTAACCCATAATAAATTTACATATAACTATGGTAACTAACACATGATAAATAGTAACTAGTTTTTACCACATGTAAAAATTAATGTTAGAACTATTTCCTAACATTCACCCCTAGTTCTGACATGGGTCAAAAATTTCAAATGTCAATTTCAACCGATAATGCATTCGATTACAAACATGTGACTTTGTAAATATCACCTTATTGAAAATTGCCTTTCAAGGCTAATTTAAAGTTCATAAATAAAAAAAACTTGACTCACAAGACTCTAGACTTAGACATAACACTTAATTTAAAGGACGATAAAAATGACTCCAAATTTAAAATACGAAATTAGTAAAAACATAAAAATGACAATGACACTAAACCTATAGACTTTGATAATATTGACTAAAATAACTAAAGACATACTCTAAATAAATAAAAAATAAAAAACTATATATAAAACCAAATAAATTAAACAAATTCAAATCAAAACTCAATAAAAAATATATGTGCTTAAACATTCCAAAACACTACATATAATACTAAATAACAATCAAACAATCAAACAAAAAAATAGACTAAATCTAAAATAATAAAATAAAACTTTAAACAAATATTATATAATTAAAAAACTTAAAATTCAATCATAAAAAAAAATGTGATCCCTAAAACATATGATGAATGAAACCCTAAATACTATATTTTTAAAAACCCTTTCAAACCTCTTCCATTGCCTTGTGAAAGACAAATATATATGGTGGTGGCTGAGATAAGACTACAGGTTGTGAACCGTGGAGAAGGTTGTAGATATGGAACTTAGTGTGATCAAGGGTCCATCAAGTAGGAGTATTTAATGAATGGTATGGTTGATCTGATCATAGAATCTTGAGAAGCTCATGGCTTTAATAATTATTCATGAGTCTAGCTATGACAAATCACCAAAGGTTAGGTCTAAATGCAAGACAAGGGTCTGATGTATAAATATTAAAACCCTAATTCTTCAAATAATAAATTTGATCTAAGAACTCACCAAAATAGTAATGGATAAGCCATCGAGATAGGGTCATCGTATGGAAGGTTGGAGGTAGATACAGATATGAGTGTGAAGAGGCCATGGTGGAATAGAAGAGAGGACTATCACAATAATATTTACTTCACAAAAGAGAGATGTTGCCCATATATCATTAGAGTTGCACCTAGGTAGAGAACATCATGGAGGAGAATCTAATTAACCACTTTGCCATTAATTCCAAAAACACAACCATTAGTTCTAGATTTGATGAATATAGTTTTGTATATTTCGAACCCTATATAATTTATATATAAATATATTTTTTTAATTTTCAAAATATTTAGAAAATAAAAACTTGAAAAAAAATACTGCAAACAAATAGATAGTGATGTACAAAGAAATTTTAAAGAATATATATCATTTTTTTTTATTTTTTCAATTTTATGAATGTGCATAGTGAAAAATAATGTGTGGAAAATTTTTGGAAAGAATGAGTAGGGTGGAATCCAAAATTAAAATGCATATGGGTGGTGAAGCCAACAAATTCTCACATGGTTAGCACTGAGAATTGATTTCCAATTTGTAATAAGGGTGGATGAAAATATGAAGAGTAGTTGCATACAATCTACACAATAATACTATTCAAAAATCATTTTGATGAAAAATCATAGTCTAATAAATTATAAAAATAGGTCCCATTAGGGTGCTTGCTCTGATATTAGATAATGAAAATAGCTTTTATCATGCCAGAGTTGAAGGCTCGTACACATAATTCGATAAATTGATCAACCAGCATATTTTATTAATTTAAGAACATTATAATATATATATATTACCTATAAGTGGGGATGTTATGATCTTAATAATAACTTGCTAAACTAACCAAACTAACCTAAATATGAAATATAGTGCTAACAATAAAATATTCATTTAACTAATTAACCCCTAATAATTTTACATATAGCCATGGTAAATAGTAACTAGTTTTTACCACATGTAAAAACTAATGTTAAAACTATTTCCTAACACCAAATATGCTTAAAATAGGAAAGGGAGCCATGGAAGACCAATTCAAAATGTACCTAACACAAAATTTTAATGTCATGGCCATCTTGCATGTTCCTCTCATAGAGTTAACTCCCTCATTAAGAGTACTATTTGATTCTATAGGTCAAGCTAATCTAGGTGTAGACCCATTTTCCCAAAGCATTTTGGTAGGGGACATGTTCAATGTCCCATTCATTGAAGAAGTGGTTGTGGGTTCCATGCAAGACAATGTGCCAAATACAACAGATAACATGCAATTATTTTCCAATCTAAGCCAAGGAGAGGTAAATGCACCAAAAAATAATTCATGATAAAAATTGCCTTTGGCCACTACCATGAGTGGTTTTCAATATCAAGGGGTAGGAATGCCTACTTCCCAACCATACCAGATTACTCCCAATCATCAAAAATTTACTTTTTCAAGCATGAAATAATAAGGGGTAAGTAATTAGTCATTGATTAATGTTTTACATCAAAATAAGTGATGAATGTTATCCCACCTCAACAGGTGATGGCTAATATTCCATGAAAATAGGCACAGTCTAATTTACCACTATAATAGAAGCAGAACACTATGCCACCTCAATATTGGTAAAAGATATTTCACCTCAACAAGTAGTGACAAATGTACCTCATAGTCATAGACTAATGTGCCTCTACAATTACAACTATTATCTAATCATAAACGTATTTCTAGTAGTCAAAGATAAATGTCAAACATCCAACAAGAATCTAATTCACAATAGGTGTTTACACAATAAAGAGGTACCACTATCTATTAAGTACCTATCATGCAATAATTGCCTTTTACTTAGAAAGTGCCATAGAATTAAAGAGAGGGACTTGGTCAATAATAATTTCTTCTTATTCAGCTAGGTTTAACTAGTCAGTATCAAGTCCCTACTCAACCTCAATAGGCATAGTGCCTTTCACAAAACTTTATCCTTGTATCACAAACCTAATTCCCTCAAACCCAAGGTCATATACCGAATCTAAACCAAAATACTTTCCAACAATGCATGTAATATTAGTAGCCACATCCCAATTTATGGATGCATATTCCTAGTTGATTCACCCATCAAACCAACATTCCATAATAAATCATTCCTTCATTATACACTAGTCAAGGTAATCCACCTTTGACTACCTAGCCATAACCCAAACCAAAGGTACCATCCAGTTTCTTGGCCCAAGTACTATAATAAATTAAAAAATGTGATTGTTGTCATTTAAATAGGGAAGCAGACCAAGAAATTCAAATTAGATGACATGTATTCAACCCCATTTAACATGGAGTATATTCAAATAACATTTTCTCGAGGTTATGAACCACCAAAATTTAACAAGTACAAGGGTAAAGGAGACCCTAAGGCATATCTAATATAGTTCTTTGTCACTTTCCATCTAGTGGCTTATAGTGACATTTACCTACTCCTTTTGTTTCTTCAAATTTTATCTAGAAAATATTTGTAGTGGTTCTCAAGTTGCTAAAAAATTTAGTATCTAATTTTGATGATCTCTTGAACAAGTTCATGCAAAATTTATCCTATAATATTGAGCATGATATTTCATTAGTGCATTTGACATAAGCCAAGGAGAAAGTTGGTGAGATCTTTTCAAGATACTTACAGAGATGGAGAGTGCTTGCTAGTCACTTTACCCATACCTTACCAAATAAATAATTGGTTGTTGTGTTTACAAAAAATATGCACAGTGAGATATCTTAGAATTTGGAGCTTCAATGCATGCATACCTTCAAGGAGATCATCAACAAAATTTTAAAGATTGAAAAGGACCTTATCAACAAAAGGATTATCAAGATGACATGCCCCAATTAGAATCAAAACTAAAACATAGGGCTAAGTAAAAACCCTAGCCCAGTTTAAGTGCAAACATTTGTACCAACTCAAGTTAACAACTATGAAAAATCAAAACCATACAATTGTAAACAAACATTTTTGCTATCTCACTAACTGAGTTACACCATGTTTAAATGGTGTAAACACTATTTACTCAACCTATGCCATAAATATAGCTTATTCCTCATCAGTAGCCTATCTAGCAAGTGTAGCCTGTGTTTCAACCTAGACTGACACCTCAAATAACATAGCCACCACCTTTACAAACCCCTCTTCCAAGCAGAAGATCCACTCTTAGAGTCTTTAACGACCTTGGTGAAACCAATGAAGCAGTGTTTCATAAGCTAGATATGGCTAATATGATTAGTTGGATGATTCCAAAACACTATCCAAAGGGTATACCATATCCAAACTGGTATAGAAAGCATGAGTTCAAATACCATCATGTTCATGGACATTTTATATGTCATTGTGTGAATTTGAAACACATTATTGAAAATATGCTAGAAAATGTAGAAATTTAACTACATAATAGAGAATTTACATCTAATCAAAACATGGGTATCTATCAAAATCTTTCTTCATAGCATAACAATCAACACTAACAACAATGAAGACCATAATGATAATAGTATCAGCAATAGCCATAACAATAATAATAATAATGTCACCTAATTGGGAGGAACCAAGGCCAAAATAACCCCAACAACCAATAGACTTACATGTAGTTACACATGACTATAATAAATTTATAGGTCATATTTTAGGTGGGCATGTTTTTACCATTACCATAAATCCTAGACCAAGTACCAATAGACTAAGACTATTATTTAACAATACCAATCAACCTACATATACTAGTAATCCTTCATTGACCTATGATCATAGCCAAATACAATAGAAAACAAGGATTACCATCTCAAGACCTTATGTTGATAACTCTTCATTACCATGTGACCATAACCAATTGCAACTATAATCAAGAATTATTCTCTTTGGCCTATCTCCATTAGTTTCTTGTAACAATGGTCTTGTATCTAATTTGGATTGTGCAATCATAACTTGGTAGTCTAAGATTACCATCCTAGGCCCACAACCTCCTACCAATGAACTAATCCAACCTAATATGTTGGCTAAGATCAATCCAAATACCATTTTTAAGTAAAATATGTATGACATTATGAAATAAATCCAAAAGACACCTGCACGAATATTCATTCTAGATTAGTTGCATATGTCTATTAACCAAAAAAATATCCTAACAAAACTCCTAGGCTAATAACATATTCCAAATGAAATAACTCTAGATAAATTTCAAGCTTTGGTTAGATACCTAGCCCTAGGAAAATAGTTAACCTTTGACCAAGGAAATATGTTTTCCCTTGACCCTCTCCATAACAACCCATTATACATTGAAGTTGTCATCACACAGCACAAAGTCAAACATGTCCTCATAGACAATGGATTAGGCTTGAATATTATGCCTCTAAAGCTAATCAAGCATCTATATAATAGCTAATCTATAGCCAAAAACTATCACTATCAAATCCTATGATAATGAAGAATGGTAATCACAAGGAACCATAATCTTGTCGATGATCATTGGGCCTTTGATCCATGATACACTTTACCATGTGTTGGACATAGACCTATCATACAATTTAATTTTGGGTAGACCATGGATACATGTAATTAATTTAACATTACACCATTATATCAAGTTTCCTCACTTAGGGATAGAGGTCACTATCCATGGAGATCTATAGCCTTATGAACACTGCAAACATTTGGAGATAGAATATGAAATTTACAACTACCACTTTAGCCTAGACCCAGTACCCAATAAAGACAAAGACAAAGAGATACTATCAAATTGTTAGAGGTCAATTATATTGACCTTGATATCCTTGACTCATTTTCATATACTCCTCTCTAAATGTCTAATCAGTTTACCATTTTAGACAATGGTCCAGGAGAGTATTTGACTCATGAAACATTACACATTACCAAGATTCCATAGAAGGCCTAAAGCTAAACTCTCTTCCATAGAATGGTGGTGGAATGGAAAAGGCAAGCTTCTTATCCTAGCACCTATAGTTTTCACACTAGCCAATAGCCAAAAAAAAGGTGCACTTGCCAATGATGATTCTTAGTTATACAATAACAAATTGGTTGATTGTTACCACAATGCAAATTATCCCATCCCTAACAGGTTCATGGATAATTAATCCTATGAAGGAGGAATCATGGGGGAAAACTAGTAAGGTACTCTTGAACCTATTTCTATGACTAGATATAGAGGAACTTATGGTCTCAAATTTAAACTGCTTGGGGGTGACCCCATATAGTGATGATGATGTTGATAGTAAAGAGAGTCTGATCATAACATTTATGAAGACCTTGCTAGTACCAACCTATTTGACCCCTATACCATTTGCACCATTAATCCAATAATTTTATAGTCCATGCTTCCCCTTTATCATCTTTAACTTATATACTAGGACCAATAAGAATCTATAATGCTTGTAGATGAGTTTGAGAATGATGAGGTCTTTTGCAATTTTCTATGCCTAAGAGACATTATTCTATTGGGAAACCATAAATAAAGGTTTTCTATCCAAATGGATCCTACAGCTTATTTTGGAGAGAGGGTGAACACTCGTAGCCAAAAAAATAATAATAAAACATTAAGGTCCTAAAGGTAAAACATCTTTTAGGCACTTTTGGACTAGGGTAAAAGCAAATAGAAAGGTTAGTCTATTGGTGAAAACATGTTTTAAGCACCACTAGATGGGGGTGTTCACCTTTCCTCAAATGAAGCTCAAGAGACCACCACTAATGAACTTACTTTTGGGTTTGAATTCAGCATAGAGGGAAAACATGCCTTTTATCAAATAGTCTAAGAATGTCCCATAGCATATATAATATGGCCCTTATTACCATTAGGTGATTTAGATTCATCCTACTTGGAAGAGTTTAAAGAACCGCTCTAACCAAATGACTTTGCCATTGTAGGCCAATTCACATCTTTACCAACCATTCTAGAAGATGGATCAACTCTCCTAGTAGAAGATACTATAGAATTCAACATCGAGACTCTAAATGACTTGAAGTGGATCAAATTAGTTACATCCCTTAATGAGGTGGAACGTGAAGTTTTATCACCCTTTTGAGAGAGTTTGTTAGCATTTTTGCTTGGGCATATTTAGACATGT
The DNA here is from genome assembly GCA_037957365.1 of Torreya grandis. Classification (NCBI taxonomy): domain Eukaryota; kingdom Viridiplantae; phylum Streptophyta; class Pinopsida; order Cupressales; family Taxaceae; genus Torreya; species Torreya grandis. The sequence goes on along the minus strand of JARHVA010002642.1, from coordinate 27,585 downwards.
TAGGTTTGGACCCCACCTTGGTTATACACCACCTTGTTATACATCTTGATGCTAAACTTGTGAAACAAAAACTATGTAAGATGCATCCTCATATTGTTGCATTAATAAATAAAAAGTTTTAAAAACTCTTTGAAGTAAGATGCATCAATTCGATCGAATATTCAGATTAGATATCAAACATTGTGCCTATCAATAAAAATATAGAAGGAATCAAAATTTGCACTAATTTTAGAGACATCAACAAGGCCTGGCCCTAGGATGACTTTCCTCTACCAAATATAGACATGATAGTTGACTCCATAATCAAGTATGAAAGGTTATCCCTTATAGATGGCTTTTCAAGATACAATCAGATTAGGATTGTGCTAGAAGACCAACACAAGACAATGTTCACTACTCTATAGAGAATGTTTTGCTATCAAGATATGTCATTTAGCCTTAATAATATTGGGTTCACATATCAAACATCCATGACCATCACATTTCATGACATGATACATGATATTTTCAAAGACTATGTCGATGACATATTGGGTAAATCAAAGACCCATGTAGATCATCCAATAATACTACAAAGAATATTTAAACAGCTTCATGAGTATAAGGTCCAAATCAATCCCAAGAAGTGTGTCTTTGGTCTCATTTTAGTAAAAAATTTAGGCTTCATTTTCTCTCACTAAAGCATTGAATTTTATCCTGCCAAGATACAAGCCATTACAAGGATGCCACCACCTTCCACTTTAAAGTAACTCCACATTTTACAAGGTAAAATCTAGTCTATCAGATGTTTAATTTTATAGTTGGCTGATAAATGTTATCCTTTCACTTAATTATTAAATAAAGGTGTAATATTTATTTGGGATGAATAATGTTATAATGCCTCTCAGAATCTGAAGGAATATCTTTCCAATCCACCTATTTTGTTACCACCAATGCAAGGGAGGCCATTTTTATTATACCTATATGTGACTAATAAAGCCTTGGGTCACTTTTATCTCAACATGATGACAATGGGATAGAACATGTCATGTAATATCTAAGTTATACACTAGTCACATATGCACATAACTATATGCTAATAAAAAAATCTTGTTTAGCTATGGTCTTTGCAACACAAAAACTACATCATTACATGCTTAACAACAAGACCGTAGTCATTGTTAAAGTAGATCCACTCAAGTATCTACTATCAAAGACATATTTATAGGGCCACATGGATAAATGGATCATTCACATCTCATGAATCAAGGGTAGGTCTATTATTTGTTACACCACAGGGGGATATCATTCCCAAATCATTTCATATCAGCTTTCTTTGTACTAATAACATGGTTGAATATGAAACACTCATTGTAGGGATTTATCAAGTAGTAAAATAAAATATTTAGCATGCATAGTTTATGGCGATTCTCATTTAATCATAAATCATATTACATACCACTTTCAAACCAAATATGATAAGTTGGTATAATACAAAGCCATTGTGAGCACTCTCAAATAGTAGATTGTCCATATATAGTTTGAACACATACCTTGGGCCAGTAATATAATAGTAGATGCCATCAATTTTTTTATTAGTAGCATAAACAAGGATAAATACTATAAATTCCTCATTGAACATCTTCTAACCCCTACTCATGATCTGATATTATTAGTCCTAGTTCTATTTAGTACTCACACCTATATAACTACTTTCATGATCACATCACACCACTAGACTTATTCCATAAATAATAAAAGGCTTTAATAGACCAAGCCTCTTGATATAACTTACTTGTCCTAACCCTTTATCATAGAATCTTTGATGAAACTTTACTTTGTTGTTTAAATTTGGTAGAATCCATATTAACATTATGGGAAGTCCATGAAGGAGTATGTGGATATCATACCAATGGGGTTATCCTTATCAAAAAAATCCTATGTACTCATTATTATTGGCCATCTATGGAATAATATGGAGTTACTTATGTCAAAAGATGTGATAAATGTCAAAGGCATGCCAATTTGATTTATTTTCTGACCAAAACACTAAAACCAATGCTTACACCATGGTCATTTTCAACATCAAGATTCGATATCATTAGAAATATTAACCCTACCTAATCTAATGGCCATAAACTCATCTTTATTGCTATCAAATATTTTACTAGTGAGTTTAATATATACCCCTCACTTATGTGACTAGAAAATAGATTTACAAATTCATCTTCAACCATCTCATCTATCACTATGGTATCTCATCTAAGATTATATCTAATAATGGTGAATCATTTATAAACAAGGATGTCAAATCACTCTATGTCAAGTACAATATCACTCAACATTTTTCTATTGCATATTACCCATAAGGTAATGTCCAAGTAGAAGCATATAATAAGACCATTATTAACATCCTTAAAAATATTTTCAATGATGTTGGTCTCAATTGGCACCTATAGATATTTCATGCCCTCTGGGCATATCATACTAATTATCATATTCCAATAAGATCCACACCATATTCCATAGTCTATGGCACTAGGGCCATTATTCCCATCAAGTTTGAGTTACTTTCTCTACATATCTCATTAAAACACATCCTAGATGACAAATATCATAGAGTAGCTCACCTTTAAGAGCAAGAGTTATTAGATGAAAAGTGCATGGCTACTATAAATAGATTTCAAGCATATCAAAACACATTATGTGGTAAATTTAACTAATGGGTTAAATATAGAGAGTTTGATCTTGGTAGTCTTGTCCTCAAAGAAAACTAGAAGAACACCATGGCCAAGAAAAATAAGAAAGGCAAGTTCAATCCCAATTGGATAGGCCCCTATGTCATTATTTCTAGTTATGGCTCTATAGTATATAGACTCACTAAAACAAATGGAGATGAACTTGATGAGCCCATGAATATCATACACCTCAATCATTACTTTACTTGATATATCAAAGTATTATCTATGAGGCATTTTTACATTGTACCCTACTATCATCTTCCATGTATCATGTTGTATACCATTTATGCCATGCCCTCACTATTAATCAAAGTTATTTTACCATCTTAACCCACCCCTTTTGACCTTGGTTCTGATCCATTGGTTCTTCAAGCACCTTCAATAAGGGGATTTAGAAGAAATTTTAGTATTTGATTCATTATTCTAGACAAAGGTAGTAGCTTGGACCAGTATGATAGTGGTTTGGTAATTACATCTTTCATTTGTTATTTTGTTTCATTATGAGTGTTATTTATTTTAACCACCTTTGGGAAAATCAGTGTCCCACCCATCCTACTAATTATAACCACATTTGGGGAAATTAGTATCATTGACCTATGGAATTTTTTCCTAATTATAACCACCTATGGGAAAATTAAGAGCAACACATTTACCGTGCCTTGCCACATCACCTTGTCATCCCCATACTATACTATGCCATTTGCATAATTCATGAGATTGTTGTTATCTATTTAAATTACTCCATTATAAGGTAAAAGTATAGTGACTTGAGGTCCTAACGAGACTATGTATGCAGCACTCAATTTATGTTAAGTTCATCTTAGTCACCCTTTCCATGTTCTTCCCATTTTTCAAGCATTTTAAGTTTGAATGATCTCACCATTTTGTGAGCATGTTTTAGCCACACTCTTATTATTTCATGAGTTGGACATTTAGTATCTCATCATTCTTGATTGAGTTGAGATACCTCAAAATTTTCAAAAACATTGGTAGAAGATTTAAAAAATCACAAAAATCACAAAAGCATGAAAATTGGCTTAGAATTTCTATGTGATATATAAAGATGTCGAAAAAATTGGGTTGGGCCATCTTGTTTGTTTAGTTTATTTCTAGACCACCTTGGTCTTTTTCCTCCCATTTTTGGTAGAACTACATTAGTCTAAGGTTTGTCTAGACTATGTAGGTATCACTTGGATACATAGGGTATCTTAGATTAGCTCTATTTCACCTTCCTTTCTTCTTAAACCACTTCTTTACCTTAAGGATCTTGGAACTCCTAGTTATTTCACAAGTAACTACTTGTCCTTTAGTTTCCCCATCCTTATTAGTTATTGTCATACACTCTCTCCATTTTTAGATTTCATGTTGTGAGAATTATGTATTCAATTTTGATGCACTAATGACCACTTGGATTCATCTTAATCTCTTTCTATTGTACAAGCACCTTCATCTTATGCTTTCATCATTTTGAGTTATTTATGCACTTGCCATTTTGCTAGCTCATTGTCTTTTAGTGTGATTTTAGCCTAATCCATACTCTCACACTTTTGTGCCTTATTTGTGTTGACATTTTCATGATTTTGGAATGTCATCCCTTCTTTTCTCATGCACTCACCATTTTTTGAGATTGTTCCCATATTCCCTTATATGGCAATCATGTTTCATTATCATCAATTTTCTTCTATCCCATTATCCTTTGAGAACTAGATTTGTCCTGAATTTTATGTTGGATATTACATCCATAGAACTATGTAGGTAGTGTCCACTTACCTACTACATCTGGAGTCAGCTCAACTACCCCTTCCTTTTCTTCTATTCCCATCATTTTAATTCTTTCTTTCTTTGTCTCATATAACCTTGGGGCAATATTTGTCATCTTGTTTGTTTGATTGTTTCCCTATGACCTAGGGTCAACCTTGTGTCTTTTTGTATTTCATTATTGTACCTATGTCATTATTATCTAGTTTAGGGGTCACACAGTCACCAAGTGTAACACCTCTATTACACATACACAAGCAATTTATTTTTTTACACTAACATTGTGATTAACCATTATTTGTTTTTGTTTTGATTATTTTTTTCACAATTTTGTTTATTGGTGTTTTGTTGTGTTTCATTTATTTATTTGTTTGCCTATTTATATGTTTTCATTGTTGTGCCTTGACTTATTATATCTACATTCATTGGGTGATTCCTTGTGCATTATACTTAAGTCTATATATATTCATACATCAACATTGTCATCATGGTTTTTATCATTGATGCATTTTTTTCCATTATTTATTGGATTGGGTACCATTCCTTCTGCATATTATGGCTAGGTTATCATGGTGTTTTATATCATGGTGCATACAGTTATGTGCTACAACAAAAATTAGCTTGGTGGATCTTATAATAAATAGTGTCATGGTACTTCTCCATGTTCACCTAACAAGTTCCTGACATATCCAAATATTACCCAAATATAGATTAATTAAAACATGAATGAATTTTAAATCACGTTGGTTAGGACATCATATCCATACTAGTAGGTAGCCTAAATTCATGCTTATCATTTATACTAGCTTAATCTTACTCTATGAGTATAGATTTAGTACGTAATCCCCATTTTTTTATTTGTCATATTGTTCCAAACTATAATGCCAATGATTATAACTTCCTTTAGGCAAATCATTATGTTTTGATCTATCTGGATGTTAATGGATTATAACCACCTTTAAGTAAATCACCACCATTTTTTATCCCTACTAGGGCATGTTTTCATTGTGTTAATGATTATAACTAGTTTTGGACAAATCATTATCTTTATCCACTCTACATGGGCCTTTTTCACTATGCCAATGATTATAATTGCCTTTGGGAAAATCATCCTTTCTATTTTCCCAATTGGGGCATCTCACTATGCCACTGATTATAATTTCCTTTAAGTAAATCAGTATTTCCACCCCTTTTACCTTTTCATCCCATCATTTCCTTATTTTTGAGGGAACATTTTCCAACCTTCTTTGTCATCTACTCTGTTGAGGGGGTATCCAAGGCTCATTCATTGCCTTCTGGGACATTAGGCATTAATGGATTTTTCATTCTTTAAGAAGACATTACTATTCCTACAGCTTGCAATGCCTTCCCAAATAGGGGAAAACTTTAGACACCCCATTCTATCAATAGATGTCTTCAAACTAAACTTTAGATTGATTTCTACCAAATAGTCTAAATTAAGCCTAAGAATCATTAAATGTCCCAATTTTGTATACACATCAGACATTAGTGCTAAAAATCATGTTGAGGCATCCCTATTTGGGTTATTATCTTGTACACAATAGTAACCTCTCATAGATTCATCTCCAATCATCTTACGACTTGGAAACTGGCAATTTGGCCTTTGGACCCATTAAGCAAGGCACTTGAATAATTCCTAAAGTGCTAAAATGCTAAGAAAAATAGATTAACTAATCAAACTAGATTCAATTTTTAAGTGAATTTTCCATGTGTGATTAGTGAAAACGTGTTTCAAAAAATTAATTTCAATAAATATGAGGTCATGATGACATCATCATCCTCAAAGTCAAAGAATTAAAATATCTCCGTAAATTCAATGAATTTAGAAATGGAAAGCCATGCTTAATAAATGGGATCTCTATCCCAAATGTTAATTACATGTCCCCTCCTTAACTCAACTAAGGTTATCATTAACTCACCTAAAGTTAGTTTGAACTCAACCATGGTTAATTCTAACCTAACTACACTTGGGTTAGAGTTAGTTTTGGAGACTATAGCTATAAGGCTCACCCATTGATTCATAAGATTTTTATGTGCAATATTATTATGTTAAAACACCTCCAAAAAGTTTCATTTTAGTGTTACCATTCCCATTTTCCAATCCAACCAACATTACCAAGGTGATAAGGAGATGTGGAGCAAGGGAGCTTCATTGACAAATATTTCTTGATCGCATAGCCGAGCACATCAATCCATGGATAACTCATAACACTTTCTCTCATGGAAAGTAAAATCTCTTATTTCACTTTCATTTTGTTGGTTAATTGTGTAGTTATATATCTCCTTGGGTGTCAAGGCTAGAGATGTTAGTTTTAGTGTGTTTGTTTTGATTTGATTTCTTGACTAACACTCTACTAATCCCCCCTTTATGTCAATTTCCTTGTTCACAATAATCAAGGTCCTAATTTGCCATTCTCTCACACTTGTATGCTATCTTATGATTTATACATTTTTTATAAGGTTACAAACATATATTAATCTTAGTTTCAATTTTAAACATGTTAAATATCTTACATAGACATTTCAATACTCTTAATTCAGTCTACATATACATACGTCAGTTCCACTAGATTTTTGTCAATATCATTAGTCAATATTGACCTGATCTAATTAGTATTGACCCACCCTAAGTAATGACTAATTTTTAAAATTAAACCTCTCCTTAGGGTCAACCCATATTCCTAGAATGTTTGTGGCATGATAAATTATCCAAATAGACTAATATATAAATAAAGTCTCATTCAAAAGATAATTGGTATTTATCTTGAACACATCTATACATTATTACACATTAATAAAAAACTTATTATTCTTATAAAATACAAAACCTATCACAAGGATTATTCATAAGCCAATTCTGAAGCACTCTAAATCAAAGTCAAAGAAAACATTTTTTAGTATGAAATTAGAATCATTAGCAACATGCATATAGTGAAGGAGCACATTTTCACAATTACACTAGGTGGGATAAATACAAGTGGCTTGATTTACCTCTTTGGTATATAAAAATGTATGAATCAATCAATCATCAAATGGTCATGATTGGGGTCAATTGAATCCATTACAAGCTCTTGGTTTTTGTAGGTTTCTAGCTCTCACAATCATAACTAGCATTTCAAGGTAAAACATCTTGATTTTTGGAGTTGCACACATCATCAAGGTTTAGGATCATAAATATAAAGAAAAAATAGAAAAACATAGGTGACCATATAATCATTATTCCTTATTTATTCATAGGTTAGTATTGACCAATAGGTCAATATCGATCAATGATGCTCACCTAGATCAGTGGAACCAACCCTGTGTAAATAAATAATTAGTTTTAGAATCTAATGAATCACAAGCCTGATTTATCTTTATTTTAAATTCAAAAATATATTCATAGTTAGATATTAACTCATAAAAGCTAAGGATTTATCACTTTTTTTTACTTACTATATTTATCTTATTTCACTTGTCAAATCAAAAAAAAATCTCATTATGTTACATTCAAATGTATGCTTAAATACCATATCCTAATATTTAAATTACATTGCAAATTTATATATTAATTAACTTACATAATTAAAATTAAGGTAAAACATGTTAGTGAACCTGAACACATCAACTAGTGAAAAGCCCTAGTTTTCCCTTAAGGTTTCACTCTTCCAAGGTTCTAGATTTTTTGTCATAGGGTTTCAAATTTCATTTCTAATTTCCTTACAAAAAAAATATTTTTCAATTTTTTTATCCTAGGTTTTCATTGATTTAATTATTGTATTTCATAATATATATATATATATATATATATATATATATATATATATATATATATATTCACCTTCATCCTTATTTATTAGGGTTTCATCTACCTAGGATAATTTTAGCCTTAGGGTCTTTCTTTTTAGACTTGATTTCTAATTATTCCCTAATAATAAACATTAATCATGACTATGTCAAATGAAAATTATTATTTAACACAAGTAATGAAATTATTTTAGTATTGTTCTACATGGATAGTTTGTATTATTTGGATAAGTCATATAATAAAATGGGTAGTAAGGATCAAATCTAAATTCACTTATAAGGCTAAAGTTACCAATGAAAAATCCCAAGCCTTCCTCCAATCCTATTATTTTAACATCTAATCAAATATGCCTCTTATTACTACTAGAAAAAAAAATGGCATATGTGGCCTTCTTTATTTCTTCCTACTATATATCATATATCATATCCTATCCACCCTATTGATGGAATTATCATGAATATTGACACTGAGAATAAAAATACCAAATATCATCAAGATTCCATGGATGATAAATATTTTAATGAATATATTAACATGAATCCATATCAAATTGATCAAATGTTATATATATCAAGAGATGGAAAAAAGAGTTGGTAAAAGCTTCCACATTAGGCATTTATACCATTACTATTGGTATTATCCCTAATATTACACCTCAAAAAATTGTGGCATCCACCCAAAGTTTGGGGGAAACAAAATTCCTTGAACACATTTCAATACCTATTCCTATGTAGGAAAATTTTAAACCTCCCATAATGACTTTGCATGTTCCATCACCAACCTTTCCAACTACAAATTCCTTTGAGTAGACCATTACAACTCTTAATGATAATGTGTTGTAGATAGAGAAAGGTGCATCAAGAGTTATTAATTCAATGTGTTTTTTATCTTTTTCTCCATAAGCCATTATCCCTTATACATCAACCTCTCCTTTACCAACTGCCTTCATAGTTCCCAAGCTTCCATTAGATAAAGGTAAATGTTATCTCTAGAAATGCCTTAGATAATTTCATGTAGCATGCTTGGAATATGCATACAATGCCTTAATATTGACTAAGTTTATTCTAAAAATTATTAAGTAGTTTGCATTGCGATGGTTATATGTTCTCCCCCTCCAATATGGTAGAGCATTCAACCACATGGCTGATAATTTCTTAGCATAAGTTTCTATCAACATTGATGAAAATATATACTATGCATAAATTTTTAAGCTTAATAAATGGTCTAATGAACTAATAAATGAATATGTACTTAGATAAAATACCATTCTAGCCAAGATGACCAATGTTATGGATGAAAATGAATTATAGGATATATTCAAGCATAAATTTCTAGCACTACTCTAAAATTTAATTATATTCAGGGGATTCAAATCATTTGATGAGCTATACCATATACTAAATGATAAATAAGTCAATTTAATACATTTAAACAAACTAAAGTATAAATAACTTGTGAATACATCAAAAACAAAGTCTCAAAGAAAACCAAGTTATAAGGACAATCTAAATGATAACAAGAATGAGGTAAGTATTTCAGTTAATGCAATGTCACAACCTAAAAACTAGTTACAAATAAAAACTCCACCAAAGAGGTATTTTTCAATAGTGCCATCATCTCTTCATGTGTTACTAATGAAATTACTAGTGTAACCTTATAACACTCATTCCTCCAAAGGATATCAATACAAGCATGCCTAGATCAAGGAACTATGATGGAAATAAATATTGTGATTATCATAAGATTGTAGGGAAATCAATGAATATATGTTTTAAGATAAGATATAAGATCAAATATCCTATAGATGATGAAATTATTGATTTGGGCACTCCTATAGAGGAATCTAAACCACAACGCAATGAAAATAAAAAAATTAGATATTTAGTGATCGTTTTCCTAAACATGAAGTAATAGAAACTAAGGGAACTTTAGATGTACATTATACATACAACATGCATCCTCCTCTAGCAACATATGATCATTCAGTAGATGATATCATTAGTACACTTAGTGATAATCCACCATAGTGACTCATGATCACATTTGATTATAGTGAGATAGTTGATGTTAATTCTTAGTTTAATATACTCTAAATATAAGCCTACATTGAAAAACAACCCATATATAGTGTTACTATTGATAATGATTCAATTGATAGATTTTTCATGATGAAACTTCTCCATTCCCTTGGGTACATACGATAATATTTACAAGATACATGAAATGAATATAAGGAATTCTCTAGACATAAACATAATACCTTAGGATGCATATTATTTCCTATTTAGGTATGCTCATCCATATTAACCATACCAATCATGGTTTTGTAGAGTAATGGGGTCCTTAAAATGTTGTTATAACACCTTAGATGCAAAGAATTTGTGCAATCCCATTCATATTGCATTGATTCCTAAAATACATATAATTTAACAAAATAGTCAAAATTATAGGTGTACAGTATGTGTATCCTCTAAATCCTATGATATATCCCCATCCACCCCCACAACCATCATGATTGGTTGATACACCTATTTAGTATCATTGTATAGAGATGGTTAGTACATCTATTTGGGATCATTAGACAAAGATGGTTGTTACACCTATTTGGGATCATTATATATATAGTTGATACAAATATTAAGGATTAGTATAAAAATTAGTTACTACACATATAATATCTATCTATATATCTAGTTTAGAGGAACCCTTCAGATCTACCAGATAAAAAACTATCTAGTGTCAATCATTTAAGAGAGTTACTCAGAGCCCACATAAACCACCATCTCCTACAATAAATACTTATCACCATAGACATTGTAGTGTGTTACACAATTAACATAGGTGGTGAGACACCCTCCTAGTATACATCAGACCTCATAGATTCATCAACCATGTATATTTACCAATATTACATTGATTTCTATGAGTATTTATTATGAAATATATGGTACAAAAATAACTCATTATCAAATCCTGACCAACCCAAATTTGGTACCTCATATCCATGATAGAGGGCCCTTCCACCATTTGATACAATAACTTCCCGTGATCCCTCCATTAATGTGATCATTACATATTTTTTCAAAATTTAAAATATTCCAAAAACATAAAAATAATTAGGAAAAAAACATTCAAATATCCAAAAAAAATCCAAAATTAGGACCCAAACATAATATGATTGCTAGACTACACTATTTAAATATTTTATTTATCATATGTTTGGTAGATGTCATATTCTATTCATACACACATGAATTTCATAGTATATGAGTGATTTTTAGGACATATAGGTTACATATAGACATATAAATATTGGACACCCCTCTACCTAGTTTCCTTGTTGACACTGGGGGCATTTTGTTCCATAGGTTTTGTTATTAGATTTTATATTTTTCTATGACCTTTTTACCATGTTGATATATCTATATTTATTATGCATGTATTTCTAGTTACTCATATCTTACACATTTATACATGGATATGTTATTATATTGTGATGTGGCATTGATACATATAGATGGTGTAGACTAGTTCCTTGTTTTATGCTCTATTAATATTGTTACTCTTTTACATGATAGACTAATTTTTGGTTGACTATTATGTTTGGCCCATATGCCTTACTTGATATGACATCCTTGATGTCCATTGTTTGATACATATTTATGTCCCTTGAGTGTGGCTATCTTAGCCATTTTTTTGTGACATATATAAGTCCCTTGTAAGTATCCTTTGGCCCTTTGTGTGACACTAACACTTGAACTTATTGAGCTTTCTGACATTGAGAGGTGATATGATATATATCATGCATGTTTATTCTGTAGTATTATTCAAATATAATTATAATTTATAATTCATTGATAAATATATCTAGACATGACACTTAAATGTCATACATTACATATGTTTCATACATACCTTGATCAATAAATACATTACTATTATGACATATTCTATGCATGTTCACATGATATTACATGGTGTTATCTTTCTATATGCCCTGATGTAATTAACTCTTATTTTGAGATGAGTTACATGATACATCTCTCATCTCAAAATGGAATAATTATAGTGGATTTTTCATAGATACATAAGCTTCCATGATAGAAAAAATAGATTAGAGTATAGATTTCATAGCGGTTTAGATATCAGAGGGTTCAGACACATGACATATATCAGCACATTGATACAAATCATAGAATATTATTCCATGCATATGCACTCACTTTATAGACACTTCAACATATATTATTACACACTTGGGTACACATTCATGGGCATATGCACATAGATTATAAGATT